>WEKX01006509.1:25533-40533 GCA_013390025.1 Pitta sordida | reverse complement strand
CCTGTGATACTCAAGTGTAGTTTGAGAGTTTGGCTAAAGCTGTTCCCATCTGTGGAGCGTCCCTTCACCCTTGTCCGTTGCAAACCCAGCCTGAGCTTGTGGCATCTATTCTAGTTGTGACTTGACCTAGTTGATGATATCAGCTTAGTGCTCTTCTCTACTTGTAGGTGAAGGTTCTCCACTTGTACTTTCAAAGAGCTTGTTGCCTGGGCTAGCTGTAGTTTAGAGAGTCTCAAAGTTTATTGGACAGTAACTTTGGAGTTTAACTAAAACCCAGAAGCTTGGCTTCAGTTTGACAGGCTAGCAGATGAGGGAGGGAGGGAAATATTAGGCAGAGGTCCAAGAAGAGGCTGATATACCAATGTGGTATTTTCTGTTTGTGCACAGCAATCACATGGAGTGTGACATTCCTAAGAGCTCAGCCACAGACAGCATAAGTCCCTTAAGGACCAAAATGCCTCTGAGAGCACAGGTCACAACATTGGGCATTCGTAGAGGTGGGTACTGAAAGGGCCCCATAGCTCCCAGAGACAGGTCCCAGACCCTCCTTACCTGCCTTCTGTACTCCAGGGAAGGTGGGAAGGTAGTCATGGCATGCATGCTGGGTGAAAAGAAGTCATGGTGGGGTCTTACCAGCCCGCAGCTGGGGTTGAGCACAGCTGTCCCACAGTGCCAGCATGGCCTCTGCAGGCTTTCCCTCCCTCCCTCCCTCCCTCCCTCCCACTTCTCAGATTTTTTTTTGTACCTTAAACTTTCATTGTCCTGTAGCACGATCAGAAACCTTAAGAAGACACAGTGGAGCAGCCCTACTTTGGGCCTTGTTTAAATACTAAAGAGTATGAGGCAGAACTTAAGGACAGGAGTTTCTGGGATCTGTCTGGAGTTTTGAGCTCATTTCTGATTTTCCTGGAGCAAGAGTGCAGTGTTAATGTTAGAGATGTCCCTAGTTAGGAAATGTGCAGTAGAGTTACTGCTACCTGTTTTTTAAATGCGCTTTATAAGAATGACTGTAAGTGGGATTTATATAGTCATACTTCTGTCAGCTGTGCCTCCTGCTCTTTTCTGTTCTGAGTTCTAGCTGTGTTTTCCTCGTGTCTCTTTTTAGATCACCTCTTCATTACACTTTTAAGAATGCCTTACCACATATATCATAGGCTAATGTAATTGAAAATTGGTCTACTCACATCTTATCTAACACCGAGGTAGGGGAGTAGCCTATTTATCAAAAACTGCATATTTTTCCCTTTTAATGATCTAACAAAACTCTTCAGAGAGGGACAGAAGCAAATCTGAAAAGACTTTCTGAAATGTCTTAAGCATCCATCTTAAATACTTCACACTTTCCTGGGAGATTTATGGAATACCAGGCAGGATCTGACTGAGACCAAAAGGTGATTCAAAGATTTCTGTGAACAAAAGAAAAGCAAAACAGCCATTTTTCATCATATGTAGAGAATTCAAGGAAAGAACAGAACATCTTTGATTTTGATTAGTAACTGGAAATAGATGGGTATATAAGGATGCTATACGTATATGTAAAGAGGAAAAATTACAGAAGTGAAACTTGACAGTTACTGTTCTTTTGTATTTTCCAGTGCCTTTGTTTTAGTCTTATGGAACTCAGTATGTGTTTTTTATGTCTGTATATACCTTTAATCAAGTAGATATCTGTTATGATTAATATATTCATTGTTATTCTGTCACTGAAACAGTAGACACAGAGTTCTGAAGGGAAGTAGTTTATCAAGTATTCTATAATTTTATTTGTTTTCTTAAAACAGTTATGGTGCCAGTACAGTGAAGAACATTAAGGCAATGTAGAACTACATTTACCACTCAAGGGTATCAGAGCCACTGCAGTTATTTCCTATTATGTGTAGAAATAGTACTGTGGTTTCTCAGATGCTACTACCTAGTAACTATGTGTAAAAGCCAACTTTTTGCTGGTCACCACTAGAGTATAATTATAATGAACTTTCTTTGGAGTAGGGGTAAGGAATGACAGTGAATGTACTGAAAAGGGCAAGCAATAGTAGTGGACAAATACAGAACACTTTCTGTTACTGTCTCTTTGGCAGTTTCTTTTAAGTCTTGTTGAACATACTGATACTTGGCAATGAAAGCCAAACTCATTTTAATTGACACTAAACGGACAAAAGCATATGAGTTGGGCAATGCAATAGCACAGTGAAAATAGCTGTGAAATCCAGACAAAGGAAAGGTATGAAAATACTTCTGTTATCTACCAAAACATCATATGCACTGCCTTTTATATTAGACAGAGCAACTTTGTCTAGATAAGAGAGTGATGGTAGGACTGTGCTACCTTTCATCCTCTGGTCTCAGTCTTCATATGGGTGACAGGTTCAGTAGCTTAAAGCCAGTGAAACTGCTGAAATAACACCAAGGAATAGACTCCATTTTTTTTGCACTGAAAGAACCATGAAAAGACCTGAAAGTACGTTTGCGGCAGCCAGAACTGAAGAACTCACAGCTGTGGGTACAATTGATGCCCATGAATTTCCAGACATTCTCGTCCCAGCTCCCCTGTGGTGAATAGCAATTTTTTTGCAAACATATCTTAGGGCAAGAAAAGGTGCACAGGAGTGACCCTCATGCAAGTTCTCAGTCTGTTGAGGAGAGTGATTAGTATCAGAATTAGGCATGCTGCAGATACATACCTTGTTTTTTATGTGCAACAACACTGAAATGATCTCATCAACTATCTGAACATTCAAGAAGTCCAAAATCAAATGCTTGTGTGTCAGATATACACAGCTGTATTTGTACTGTTGCTCTATCTAAAGATAATGCCAATTGCTTTACTTAGAGTGGGTTGAGAGAGAGATTCATTGCTAAGAACATGTATAGCATTATCAATGAAAACATTATTGTTCTTTTCCCCAGTGGTTTTAGTGTCCCTTCCTTCCACAGGAACCCAGTCTAATGCATCTTCAGAAAGTGTGGGGCCTGATTCTCTACTTCCATGCACAGTGTGCATCACTGACACCTCTGCACAGTGGGTGGGTGTGTGAGTCAACACAAGCAAGCAACCAAGACAACCACAAACTCAGAGCTAGAATGCAAAGAGTAAATTTATTTCTGTTACCTTACTAACTGGGGCATTCCCAAAGCAACACCTGGGCAGAGGTACACTAGCAGAGATGCAGGCACTGTTAAACGCAGTCCAGCCCAGAGGACTGGCCTGCAGTTCACACTGGCTTATCAAGAGTTTATTCCCAGCTGCAAGGTCACTTGAGCCATTTACAGTCCTCCTCGCCACTCTTCCGCTTTTTAACCCATTTCTCCCAACTTTCCCTTGCTCAAGAGACCACTACTGCTGGGACTGGAAATGTGGGATAGAGGATTTACAAAGACACATAAAGCATATAGAAAAAGGAATAAACATATAAGCATATAATACTTTGAGTTAAGTGTCCCACCCCTCTTGTCAGGGAAGTTACCGATAGGTTGTCTGATTAGCTGTAGTCCTGAAAATACTGAATGATATCCTCCATGTCAAGTTGTTCTGCAGCTGAGTCAAAAGAACACGTGCTTTCAAACTTGGAAATGTGTTTATGATGTTGAAGGGGAACGTAGTTGACCAGTAATTGCTGTTCTAAGGTTCTGCAGTGTACAGCAGTTATTCCCAAATTTAACAGCTGCCTTTGATGTCCGTGTTAAACCTTGCACCAGGGCTCACACCAGCTGCTCTATAGCTACTTCTCAAAAGGAATAATAAGTTGTTAGTTACAGTAAAAAACAACCACACACAAGTATTTACATATTGATTTTGCAGAAATGTATCCAAGGTATGTGCTTATAGTACAAAGCACAACAAGCCAACCTGTGATAAGGGAGGAAAACAGGAATGTCTTCCCTGTCCAGTAAAATATGCTGTTGCTCCAGCTCTTTCAGCTAATATTACTCCAGGCTTGGTAACTCAACATGGGATAATTGCCCACATGGATTGGAGATGTGTGGCTTGTGCTTTTTCAGAATGAATTTTGTTTGAATGTTGGATTTGTGACACTGATAATACAGTTCCAGTGCATTCCCCCTAGATAAGGCACAGGAAATCATCATAGACACATAGAATACAAGAACTTGAGAATATGATATTAACAGAGGATATAGAATAAAGGGGAGAAGACAGAATATGGAACCATACTGCACTGTCAAGAGTTATTACATGAATGGTCACATCTACAGTAATAGATTGCAGAATCCATTATTGTAAACAGTTCCAATTCCCCTGTTGCAAATATTTCAGGAGAAATATCAACTGCAAGATTTTTGCTCCTCATTGTGTTTTGTACTGAAGGTGTACAGTCACGCTATTTTGACCTGTGATTCTTTCAGTTTCTTGCAGTGCTCAAGTGACATCTTGAATTTATTTCATTGCCCATTGGGGTATAATTTATAGCGGTGCCTTGGAATGCCTTGGACAGAAATTCTACAGATTTTTTAAAATTTTCAGTCCAGTCATCTGCCACAATCCCCATGAGACTATATCATCTGAAATTATTACTTCAAATTCAAAAGGATTTCCTTGTCTAGAAGTGTATAATTGAAACTCTTGCAGAATATTTTTGTGATCTGTACTACCCCACTATCTGCTAAACCTGGCTAAATCTCAATCTCAAAGTCTGAGTACTCACTCCAAATATTTCCATCCCATTCTTTGGGATCCTGTGAAGATTTCATATTTGGAGCACGAGCTTGAGATATCAAAACCTTACGTTCCACATACTTGTGCCTAGGTGACACCAGCTGTTGTATAGTGCATTGCTGCTCATAGCGTTGCTCTGCTTGAGTGGTAGTTACTTCATGAGCGAGCACCTTTGCAGCCTGTAAAGTCACAACTTCCTTTTCCAGCTCTCTCACTTTACTCAGCAATGCTGTAACTTCACGTTCCAGAGCTCTAGCATAGGTAACTAATTCCAGCTCCCTCACTTTACTCTGCAGTGCTATAGCTTCACAGTCACGAGCTCTAGCATAGGCAAGTAATTCCAACTCACTCACTTTGCTCTGCAGTGCTATAACTTCACGGTCGAGGGCTCTAAGGCCTGTAGCCAATAGCCATCCCAGTCTCCCGGCTAATTTGCGAGAAGACTTTGATGCTGCTTTCCATGGCAATCCGCGCATAGCAATCTCCACTCTGTGGGGGTTAACCACCACCCCATCCTCTATTTCAGGCCACATCTCTGGTGTGGCTATTGTAGCCAGGAAAGTGGCCACGGGCGTCCAGCGCTCAGTACTGGGCCATCCTGGAATGTGGGGATTCACCACCACAGCCTCCCCAATCCCCGACTTTCTAAACTTTTTTGGCTTCTTTGGCTTTTTTGACTTTTTTGCTAGCCATGACATGGTTGGTTCCTGGATCTACATCAAATGTGTGAGTTGACACAGGTAGGCAGCTGGGACAACCACGAACTCGTGGCTAGAATGCAAAGAGTAAATTTATTTCTGTTACCTCACTAACCAGTGGATCCCTGAAGCAACATCCAGGCAGAGTCACATGAGCAGAGACACAGGCACCATTAAACTTGGTCCATGCCAGAGGATCACTGGCTGCTGTTCACACTGCTTTATCAAGGGTTATTCCCAGCTGCAAGGTCACTTGACTGATCTACAGTCCTCTCCAGTCTTCTGCTTTTTAGCCTGTCCCCTAATGGTGGGAAATAGAGACATATCAGAATAGTGGCACTTTGTGCTAGTTTACATGTATTTTGCAAAAATATAAATGATTGTGAAAAGCAATGGAGAATCAGAGTGTGTAGGGCACTAGTTTTATGTTATTTCTCCCCCAAATTATATTAAATCATCTCTTATCAGCCAAACTTGAGCAGAACTGAAAATTTTCACGGTATAAAACGGACAATTAACACTGGATAATTTTTACAGTGAAAGACGGATGTCCAGCTCTATGTTTAGATACCACAGGTACAAGGTAGTTGTGTGTCTGATCCAGTGATATGGTTTTACTGGGCTTTTAGCTATTTTCTACCCTTACTGGCATTAAGCTCCTAGTCCTGCTGCTGAAAGAATCCTGATTGATTAAATATTTTTTGTATTTTTTACTGTATTTTATATTTATATTTTACTGTGGTTTTTTACTGACATGTATTTGAACAGCACTGCTGACTTGAATTTAGCTTGATAAGGATAGTGACCCTAGAAGAGATGGAAAGTTTTTTGAAGTTAAATCTTCAACATACTGCACTACTGTGCTTGTTTGTCTTTTGGGTTTTCTCAGCTCTAGTCAGAATTTCAGAAAATTCCATAGCCAAAGGAAATACCAGATGTTAAGTAGCAGGACCTTCTTAAATTTTAGAGTACATTTTGGCAAGTACTGAAGGTAGTGTTTCAAAACTGTTTTCATTGTTGCTGTGTTTGCAGAAAAGTCTATAGGGGACAAACTAAAAAGGCAACTAAGATTACTGTATTGGGAATAAATATACAAAAGGTCAGTTTAAAAAAAAATTAGGGCAGACTCTTTAATAGTGATCACTTCAGACACTGGGTTCCATTCAGTAATTTTCAAAACAGTCACTGGTAAGTAAGTAGTATAAGAGAAACAATGTGAGAGTGATCAGAGCAATTTAAAATAATTCTATAAATTCTTGAATGAAAATGAAAAAAAGAAAACCATATTTGAGCTAATTCGTTTATGTCATTTCCTTAAGTAGAGAAAGCGGCTTCCTATTTTTAACCATGTTTAATCAAATGCATAAAACTGGTTCTCTGCACATGTGGAATCATACTGAAGATAAAGGATTAAAGGAAAGAGGTTGTAACTGTACTCAAACCTTGAAGGCATAATGCTTTTTACTTTTAAAATACCACCAGGTGATGAGTATCCTTCGAATCTGACTCCTGCATAAAAAATTGTGGGGCAGATGGACTCTTTCTCTAAGAGATAACAGGAACATCAGTTGACATTTATACTATGGAAGGATGAGTGTTGTTGCATTAAGGGTATGGGTATTCAGCAGAAAACAAACCCTCTTGTGTTCCAACTGGTCCTCAGAGATCAGAGGGGCTGGGTGCGGCTGGGCTTGGTTTCTGATTATAGCAAATAATCACTGTAAGTCTGGCCGAGTTCAAAGGAAGAACTTGCATGAGCACAGATGCACAAGTAGTGCAGTTATCAATCCAGTACTATAGGTCTGATCTCATTAAATAAGCACTTTGCACGATTCACATTCACAAGAGTTTACAAAAGGTTTATTGAAGCAACAGGAGAGCAGGTTCAGGATTGCTGGTGAGAAATACACTGGCTACAGAGTTTTAATATGTGTCACAGCAGAAAGTATAGTGAGAGATTCTAATAGCACTAGATACACACATATATATATGTATATATATATATATGAATATTCCCGAGTATGCTCCAACGCAGTTGGAGGCGCAAAGCTCACCTAAAGGCGTCCCTTCAGGAGCAGAGGAGAGACAGTCCACTGACCGATTCTGAGCAGGCAGAAATGTTTTCCCCCTCCAGAAGTATTTTCCGGCCTTTTCTGCCCTGAAACTCTCCTTTTATGTTTTGAGGCATGGAACAATCACATGTTGGGGCATGGTGATTTTGGTCATACATATGTTGTATATCCCATGTTGTTCTTCTTTTGAATCCCAGGGGATGTGTAAGTTAGTACACTAATGGAGCTAAATGGGCGTCTCTGTTAGTCAGAATTTATAACTGACAGAAGTGGTAGAACAAACACTTTGGCACTCCTCCTCTCCACTGACCTTCATCAGAGGGTCTTTGTGCACATCCTTATCTCCTTAACGAAACAGATTTATAACAAGTGTTGTTTTTCACAGTGAAGGGAGTGTGGCTGTTGACTGGTGCAGAGGCTTGATGTTCTCCTGTGCCTCACTGAAACAACACTGGCCCATGAGACCTCTGAGGCATTGCTCAAGCAAGATAGGCAAGAGGCCCAGCTCAAGTTTTTTCTTATCCAGCTTAATCAACTCTTCACTGTCTTAAAGCAACACTGTACAGTTCTGACCATTTACCACAGCTGTTGAGCATGTAATAGGTAGTGTAGGTGTTTCTTTTATAAATTTTACTTTGCTATGTGGATTTACAGTTATTTTGTTGTTTTATTTTCTGTTACTGTATCCTTAATTGGCTATTACAAATAGTTGTGAAGTAAGAAGAGAATCATTCTCTGTTCTAATACCAGTTAATATCATCTCTTGAAGTATAAATTAGAAGGGCAAGAGTGTGAACTAAGAGTCTTCCAGGTTCGTGGTTGGTATGATCAGACTGAGTAGGCAGTTAGCACTGAGCTAACTGGGTTTGTCTGCCTGTGACAGTGCCCACAACGAGAATGTAACTTCTCTAAGAACTTGCAAGACTGTGTGGCAGGAAAGAGGCACTGCACTTCAGGCTGACAGGAAACTGCAAAAGCTGTCCATCTACTCCATTGCATACTGCAACAGAGCATGAGCAGAAGTCGCATTAGAAATAGTTTTTGCTGTCATAAATATTGCTTCTATTATTTTCTAAGACTCTTTTATAGCATAGCCTGCTAATAAACTGGAATGCAACCTGTATGTGGGGAGAAAGATGGAGAAATAGATGACCTGCCCTGAAGTTTCTGGTTTATAATAAGGTCTTCCCTTTGATTATCTGGTCTGGGTGGGTGAGTGAGCAAAAATTCAGAACTTCCCTTGAGACAAATAACATGCAATGTTTGTTGGTCTATTTATTTCTCTTTAAAATATTCCACAGATTGTACAGACAAAAGACAGATTAGGGTTTGCATCAGATCTACTACAGCTCTACCGCCTTGCCTTTGGACTACAGCTTGCATTTTACACTCCTGTCTGAAGTTGTTGAAGAATTAAGCTTGTGTGTGCACTGTTTGTACATAACAGGCTTTCCCAAGTGACTATTTAGCACTATTAAAAAACAAAACCAAGCAATAAGGTTCTGGTAAATGTAAATGGATTCTATTTAAAAATGGCTCATGGCATCTTTTTGTAATGACCATCTTTTTGCTACATGCAGAGTATGTTGGCATTAGTGAATTAAAAAATACACAGATTTTCAGGGATTTGGACCTGATTTGCATTTACAGTACAGATGTTTACCACTTTTTGGCAGTGTAATATAGTTGAAGTATAGGAATAAGTGTAAAGCAGGTGCACTTCCAGCCTTCCTGACACTGCCTGACTGTTGTGCATTGTGTGGATATTAAGGTACACTCCCGTAGCATTCATAGTTTAAAACTTCTAATCCTGCATTATATACCAGTGCCATCTACTATGTTTTACATATCAGTTACATCAGATGTGAGTTTAGTACAGCGATTTAGAGGCAAACATGAGCATAGTGATAATTTTTACTGCTTTCCTGTAAGTGTTGTGTTTGAGAAATACTCTTTTCTTCAGTGTCTGTCACTGGATAATGTTTTTTTAAATCCTCATCTGAATTTTTATGTGTTTATTTTTTAATTTCCTGTCAATAGAAATGGAATCAGTGGCTCTGTCTGTTATTAATATTTAAAATGTGGGTGTTTAGGGTTTTTACACAGAAGTTACTATGCCTCTTTAAATTTCCTTCGGTTTTTCTTTACCTCTAAACAATCTTTCATTACCAAGTTGTTTATCTGAGAAGAAAGTGAGACTGTCTCTTTGTATTGCTGAATAACATCACTCTTTTTCTCAAGAAGTCATTACACACTGACATCATATTGTTCTTCATTAGATGATCTGTTGCCTGAAAGTATCTTGGTGACACTGAACTTGAAAGCAACAAGAGTACAAGTGCTAGGATGCCTGGAGAGCAGAGACTGGCAATACCTTGCTCAAGCAAATATCCAAGATAATTTTGAAAAGGCATTAACAAATACAAACCACCCCCACAGAGGTAATTTTCACCTCTGAATTTTTGCTTGTTTCTTAGTCCAGCCCAGACTTCAGCCATCGGTGCTACAATGCTGGAAGCCAAGTCCTATCTAGCAACGATAGCCATGAGCAATAATGTAAACTTAAAGAAAAATAACACAGCTGCTGGTATAGTAGTGTCCCGAGATTTCTAGGTGCTTTCCAACAGTAAAAGGGTGGTTTCAATCCTGAAAATGTATGTGTGTGCATAGAGAAAGACCTTCAATATTCACAATGACCACAATTAGCGTGGCACTGTAATTGTCATTCCTTAGTTAATTGGAAACCTTATATAGCAAATGGATTTTATTTTTTCTGTTCATGAGTTACATGAGAAAAGCTCACAATGTACTTACTTGTGAAATTTGTACAAGTATTCCTTTGATTTGTGCTGTTTCACCCATCATTTATGGTGAACAATCAAAATTTTTAACCATGTGACTGGATGCGTAGCTCTAGTGGTGTTTTTATATGATGACTGGATGAGAATTATCTTAAAGTCTTTGTAAATGTAAATGTATCATGCAAAAAAACCCCAAGCAACTTCTCTTACATATACTGTATTTTTCTCTTAATTGTACTGTTCTGAGAAATATTCCTTCCACACACTTACTTAGTATAGAAGGAGTTCCCAAGTTCACAGGTTCATAGGATATTCTGAGTTGGAAGGGACCCACAGGGATCCTCTAGTCCAACTCCCAAGCAAACGTTCACCCAGGGGTCGAACCCACAACTGAGCCTCCCATCATCCAGACCATGTCACTGAGTTCCTCGTCCAGTCTTTTCTTAAACACCTCCAGGGACGGTGACTCCACCACCTCCCTGGGCAGACCATTCCAATGAGGGATCACTCTCTGTGTAAAAAAGCTCTCCCTAACATCCAGCCTAAAGCTCCCATGGCGCAGCTTAAGGCCATGTCCTCTTGTTTTGGTGCTGGCAGCCTGAGAGAAGAGATTTACACTCACCTGACTGCAACCTCTCTTCAGGTAGTTGTAACCAGCAATGAGGTCACCTCTGAGCCTCCTCTTCTCCAGGCTGAACAACCCCAGCTCTCACAGTCACTCCCCATAGGGCTTGTTCTCCAGCCTTTTCACCATCCCTGTCACCCTTGTCTGGACCTTCTCAGGCAGTTCAACA
The DNA here is from genome assembly GCA_013390025.1 of Pitta sordida. NCBI lineage: Eukaryota > Metazoa > Chordata > Aves > Passeriformes > Pittidae > Pitta > Pitta sordida. Next base: position 29,496 of record WEKX01006509.1, on the reverse strand, counting down.
TCTTCCAAGTTCCCTCTTCCCACTCAGCCCCAGCTGCAGGTGATTCTCCTCCAGAACAGGCATTCCTGTGGCCACTGAAACACTATTGCATAGAAGGCAATAATAGGTGAAGTTCCTAAAGCCATTATCCTTTTCAAATATCTTTTGACTTACGAGGAGCCGGAGCCACGTGGCTCACTAATTCTCCTCCGATTACCAACAAGGGCTCTGCCAGCTGTGGAGGTGCGGTGGAATTCCAGCTTGGGAATCCCTGGTACACAGTAATCAAACACAGGGCTTGAACGGTTAATGCTCTGTTTACAGATCCTATTGGATAACTACTGAAGTTGCATGGGTGAAATAGATAAAGTTGGGAAGTCTGCAATAGAAGTGTTTGCCTTTATACTTATTTACTCACTGTTGTTGCCTTTGTACAATAATATCTTTTCCCTGAAGGTCTTTGAAAAATTCGATCACAAAATGTAAAAAGAGTATGTTTGTTCTGGGTAAAATTTGGAAGCATTGTTCTGATGACACCTGTAAAACATAATTATAACTCCCATAGCTGTTTCCTCTCATATTTAGAGAGGAAAATTCTCTGCCTCTAATCTCAGGTGCATACCTGTGGAAGGCTTAGATTCCTTCAAGCAGTATCAAAGTAATGATAACAGTGTGCAGCTGCTGACTGTCTTTTGCTTGTTGTTACTCACCCAGCTGTTTAGAGGAGAAGAAGAAGAGAGAGAATATCTCTAATCAGCCATATGGCACAAAGTTTTATTTGCCACAGTAAGTTAAAACGTACACTATTGGTCAGCATCTTGAATGCAAATTTTGACATAGCTTTTCAGGAGTACTAAGTATAAGGGAAACGAAGATTAGATATATTAAATTCACATTATTATATATTAAGTATAGAAATAATTTATTCTGTCTCAATGGAGTTTCCATGACTGGAGTCTACTATACACAGATGATGGTGTAAGCATGGAGTGTAGATCTCAGTCCCTGCTTTGGGTCCTAAAAGGTAAATTAAGAACTGTTGAGATGGCATTTCAAATTTCTACAGCGTAGTTTCACTTAAATTGTGCATTATACAAATGAGTATTCTGTATCAGACAACTAGGCTATGAAATCTAAGAGATGTCTTTAGTATATGGTAATGTTTGTTGTGCATATAATCAGTTTTTTCAATAAGAAAAAGCTTCATTTTGCTGCTGTTATTAAATTGAACAAGAGACGTAGAGTTAAATTTGGGGAAAAAGTTATTTGTCTTAAAAAACCCCCACCTGTTAGATTTCAGGTGAGTGTTAGATGAGAAGTGAGGGACTAATATCTGCATGGGTTTTGTGAATCTCCATTCTATAAATTGATGTGGAAGATGAGTTTTGGGGGTTGGCTTGAATGTGAAAATTTAGCAAGTCCACTTTTTAAATATTTTCTGCCATTTCATATGTGCATATGACTGGAACTCCTTTGGTTATTAACATACTGACTTCAAACATACTGTTTGAGAGATTCAATGTTACTGCAAAATGTAAACGGTAGGTCTTTTACACACCTGTCTATCTGGGATTGGGGGCATGGCTTTACGAACTGAGAGGAAGTGGAGCCCTATTCATATTGCTTCTCACAATACTACTACAATGCTTTTTATATCCGTGGAGCCTATTCAATTTCAAAAGGATTTAAGAATCTGACGAATTTTTTCTCCTCGTAATATATTTAAAAACACTTTCTGGAAGGAATAATATCCAGTTGTCACAAGCGTGTGTAATGCATACCTCTCAGAAAACTAACTCATGCCTGACTTCCTGCTTAATTTATCACAGTACTATGCATTTATGTTCTGTGTATTTGTTTACACTTAACACTGCTAAGTCAGAGATAGTAAGATACCATCTATTTAAGACAATTTTTGCACAAGTTCTGATGAGCTAGATGAGTATTTTTGATGATGTTGTTTTGGGGTTCTGGCCTCCAGAGTTATTAAATTGGGATAGAAATTATTGTGACTGGTAAGCCAGAATAGTTTTTTCTGGTTGATGCCATAAAAAATCACTGTGTACTAATGTTACTTAAAAAATAGACATGCTTTTTCCATTTGGGTAATGATTCTGGATAGTATAATCCAGATGAGTGGTTAGGTCTCCAGTATTTTAAACTGTCTCTCTTCTGTGATTCTTAATGTCCTTTGACTTGCACTTCATAAGGTACCAAGAAATGTTTGATCAGATAAGAATCCTGTTTTCTAAGAAGAGCTACTTAAGTGCTTCTGCATTGTCTTACAAATTTGCAATTTCATATGGTGAGGTGTTACCACTTAAAAAATAAGTCTTGACCCACATAATCAGTACAATTGTTTGTTTCCTTATAGAGACATTAACATTAAAGCTATCATGAGAGGATTCAAAAAAGATGTGCAAATATTTTTCCATGGAATACGATTCCTTCTTCATCTGATGGCCCATCTTGCTATTCTTCTCACTGTTTCCATTGCTGTTACTTAAAAGGCTTTGACAAATATAATAGACTTTGCATAATGATGCCATTGTAAGTCACTTCCAGCATATTATAGTGTGCAGTTAAAATTACTCTTGCGATTACCACTCTCCAGTGCTTCTACTTTATCATGGCACCAAATGAAATTAAGAATAGACATACTCCTCCCTTTACTTACCAGTATTAGAAAAAAACCCCAAACTTAAATTATATTGCTATAATTCATTCAGTTAAAATTCCTTTTGGAACTTTTTCTTCTACAGATCATTAAGAATTATTTTGCTTTATAAATAGATTAAAAAAAATTAGAATATATACATTTTCTGGTAAAATTTCAGTGAAGTTGGGAGCATTTTGTAAATGATCTAGTGATCTAAAGTCTGTGGTTATGTATCTGCAGGTTCTAGATCTGTGCATTCCCCCATGGCAGAATTTGCCTCTCTGTCTTCTAACCCAAGATGACAAGCTTTGTTAGTTTTGGTGTGGTTACTTTTTCACTTAGTCGCTAAGCAAGGGAATAAAGAGCTGAAAAAAATAAGGAAGATTTCCTCCCCCCCCTCCCTATTGTCCCAGGAACAACAGCTCTAGAGGATGAGTGTTCTAATGCATACCTTAAATAAAATGATATTATGACAGGAGTTAACTCAAGAGTGAAAATATTGAAAAACAATTAGATAAGTGAATAATGTAAAATATCATACCTTGCGGCGGGGGCGTGTAGGAGTGAAAAATACTTGGTTTTCCTTTGATACTGGCTGCATCATATAGAAATGGAAGTCCTGGCTGTGGAAGTCCAACCGAACATCAGTGCTTTGCTGAAGCAGATACCCAGGATTTCTCGCATTCCTGAGTTTTGTATTCCTGCCTGGGGTGGTGGGCAGCAGTCTCCTGGAAGGGTCTTCCCTGTAAACGTATATAATTGAGGGACTGCCCTCCAAAACTGTGTTTTGTTGGCTTTGGAATACAGTAACTCTAAACCTAAGATACAAGAGGAAAACAGAAAACCAAAATAACAATGCAGTCTGGTCACCTCCAACTGGATGACAAACTACCAAATCATTGGTCTGATGTGTCCCATGTATCTTATATGACATGCTCAGGAGACATATATGTGCACACTGGTTGCCTCACGGCTGTCTGTCCAAATTCATAGTTTGAGAAGCTCAACCCTTGAAGACTGAGCTCTGACATGCCACCTCTCATTCTTCACTAGAATGCATTTACATTTAAGGGCACTGAAGGTTACGCTTGCTTTATAGCAAGCTGCTAGTCTGGAGCAGAGGAGACAAGCAATTCTAAGCTTGCTGTACAGCAGATTGCTTCCACTTTAGTCCCCTGCACCGTGACTCCTGTCAGAAATTGATGGTCTACCAAAAATCTGCGTTGGTTGTAAAATCTACTGGAGAATTGTCTCAAGGAAATCAGAAGACAGACAAACCAGCAGCTTTTGTTGCTCTTGCCCTAGCACTTCATGAAAAGATTTTT
>WEKX01006509.1:12500-25414 GCA_013390025.1 Pitta sordida | reverse complement strand
ATTTTTAAGGAATTTCTTCCACCTCACAGCTCTTCTTTAAGGTTCGGGAGACCTTTTGGGCATCTGTGCCAATTGCAATCTCAAATCTACTGGTTTAGACAATTGAATTAAAAAAAGTATTAGCTTTCAAGTAAGTTTTCATAACCTTCCTTTTTGGGGAACCTCTGAAACAGAATAGTTCAAACTTTGCTCTCATCTAAATTGACCTTATCTTACAAGACCTTAACCAGGGTTAACAGTTTATTTTACCTGGTTAAGGAAGGTTACCAGAGTTTACGGAGCTTAGGCTTTGGTCAGCGTTAACCCCCTAAAATCTGTTTATTTCAGATATGCTGATATTCTTTGATCATGCACTGCACATTTAACACAGCTTCACTGATGTCTTCCATGGCCATAGTTAACTGAAAACTGTTAATCACATTAGGAGTTTTTAATTCTGAATTGTCGGGAATGAAATTGCATTCTGCCTTGTGTCTGTCTTGTTGTCACTCATTGCTTGCAGTCTCTGAAGTAAGCACTGTTTATGCTTCTCCTGTCTTCCATGTTTCCAGTTTCAAATCTGAGGTTTTTAACTTTCTTTAGGAGATTTTCTTGGTCCTCTTGCTATTTACTTGTAGTATTATGTGATACTCAGCAATCATCCAATGCCTCCAATGGCTGAAGAAATCTGTTTGGTACCTGTTTCCAGCTGACTTTGCATAATGCAAAGGACTTCTAGAACTAGGATATGGAATGACAGGGGACTGTGGATAGATTATCCTGCTCCTCTTGTAATCCTGCTGGTAGTCCCCAGCTGTCACTGTCATTTGGAATGGGGAGTGAATAGAGTCAAACCCCATTGGTACTTGCTTGTTTGTTTTGCCCATTTACTTTAGCACTGAGAGGAAATTTCAGGTTGAAAGTCATTGAGTTTGTAGCTTTTATTTGTTGCCACAGCAGAGGCAATGCATAGTTTTCATATACCATCAAGCCAGTGCATTCTTACACCTACCCACCAACTCTCAGGTGATAATGGCTGCCTTCTACCACTTACAAGCAATATCTAACCATCAATCTTTAGGTGGAGCGATTGTATTTGTGAAGATCTTTGCTCTAATTTTCATTTTATAGCATGTTATTATTGTTTACCTCTATATGTGTGTCTACTGTTTGTACTATATATTGCTATCTGTGTAAATGTCAAAAGCCACATGTACCATGAAGTTAATCAGGTGTCCTATTGCTGGAAGGGCCTTTGAGCAGGAACTTTGCCTGGTAGTTACTCTTGGAGAAGTATTAGCTAATGCTGAGATCAGGTCTTAGGGTTTATGGGTAAAGACTGTTTACAATAAAGTACAATAAGTCTTGACAAATTTAGTTAATTGCTGAAGTGCTTGAATACCTGTATGAGGTCAGCCATGAGAAATGGATGCATCTTTATGCTACTAGTAGTATGTCTAGTACTGCCTCTTTGTAGATGGTGTCGACTTCTCATCCCAGGGTGCTATATGCTGTCTTGTTTTTGGAGACTATTTTGCCTTTTTTTTTTGATGTTTTCTATAGACATCTGTGTTTTATTCCAGCATGGACAGATCTGTTTATAGCAAATCATTATTTCAACTATTCTTAAAATAAAAATATTTGTTTGTCTTCTTCATGTCTAATACATAAATCGTAAATTTTTTAATTCATTTTTTTTTAAATTGACGAATCTCAAAATGGTTGACCAGGGGTAAAATATTGCTAATTCTGTTCTATATTTTGCAAAACTTAGGTAAGAAAGGCAAAAGAATTTGCCTGAGGTCATTCAGTCTTCCAGTGGAACAGCCAGTGGAGCATCTCCTGAGTTTCAGTCTAGTGATTTATATGCTAGCCTATATTGAGTTTCTGTAGCTGGATTCTGTAGTTCTTTTTTTAGAAAATTGCAAATCTTTCTGCAGCCAGTATTCATCATGAGTAGGTCCAAAGTAAAAGTATTATTGTATGAGCTATCAAGTAGGTTGATCACTCTATATTTGCATTATTCTTCTTGAACAGGCTGAGACCATTTTTTTTCTGTCACACAATGGCAAATGTCCAGTACATTGAAATAGATGCAATTACAATACAAATTAGTGTGAGTTTTTCACCAGGCAACTTTAGTAGTGGCTGTTAAGCTACGATGGCTAAAGCAGTACTACTAGTTGTTCAATTCAACAATGGATGGAATCTCCTAGAATAGTTATAGTTTGATATGTTGACTGATGTCTAACAATAAGCAATCTCCAAACCTTCATGTTTCCATTAATTATAGGGTAGATATCTCTTAGTAGTTGGTGATAAGTTTATTTCCTTTTAGGATGTTCTGTGTTTTGGAGAGGCCTTTAACAACCAAATGGCTAGTTGAAGTGCTATTCCCTAATGTCACCTGCAGTTTACTTGCTTTTCTGGCCATTCAAGGGATCATAAAATACTCTTTCACCTTCTATAGACCCTCTACCAGCTGATGGCTGGATGCAGAGGAATGTGCATCCATTTAATGAACTTGTGCTAACTTCCAGGAGAAACTGGTTCAGAGATAAAAATCAGTTCTTAATTGGCAGAATAGATTCATTTAATCTTTGAGGAAAGAGAACATCAGTAAAAATGTTATTATATCTGATGCTGAGGCTGTATGGGTGGCCTTCCAGTCATAGGCATGACCAAATTTAATATTTATTCCAACGTACCTTTTCATTTCAATTATTTTCTGGGAACTTCTTAGATTTCATTATGGAAATTTAAGTAATTCACTTCTCTCCATGCATTCTTCTCAGCCCAAAAGGAACTGTGCTGCAATAAAAGCTTTAATTTCCTATTTAAATATAAACACACTTTTCTGTAAATTAAGGCATATTTTGTCAAATGAAAATAGTGGAAATTTGTTCAAATTTTTTGTGAAATTTTGTCAAGCTAAGTTTTATATCACTGCTTTAATCAGGCTTTGAAAAGTCCAACAAGTTGTTCTCTTTGAGATTTCTGACTTGGAAAAAAGCCAGTACTAAATAGTAAAGAAGGCCCAACCCAATCAACTTCATTGAAGTCATCAAGCCAGTTACTAATGCTGCTCATGGATTCACAAGGCCTGTTAAAGTTACAAAGTGGGGTTTTTAATGACCTTCTACAAGCAGCTAGCAATTCTATACGGTTGAGGTGAGTAGTGTGTGTATTTCAGGAAGTAGGTACATGATGATATTTTAATATAGTCACATCTGTTAAGTAATAGCATGTACAAGCCCAAATACAGATGACAGTTCTCAACAACTCATTTATTATTTCTGGGGAATACAGGGTTTACAAATAGCAGCAGAATTTACTTTGAAGGATAAGAACGTCCTCTAAATGCAAATGGCATCCACTGATATTATTAATTTATTAATTTATTTGGATATCCAGAAATTCTTTTTGTGAACAAAGCTTATTCTTATTCTGAACAAACCTTTGATTCTTACTTATATTCTGAACAAATCTTTAATTTGGAAGATATCACTTTTGTGGGTTTAAAACACTGGGGTCCTAATTTCTGGCATTACTCTTTTTCCTTGGATGTTGCTGTTGGATTGAAATCTGTTGTTGGTGCCATAGAGTTACTGCTGGGTTATCAAGTTGTACTCTGGTGATTCATATCTAAAATTATATTCCTTTCTTTTTCTTTGTTTTAAATCACATTTAAAATTATGAATAAAGCAGTTTCAGTCTTTCTCATATTTTCCACTCCAGTTAAAGTAAAACATCTCTTTTCGTGCCAGGACGTTGTAGAACCTTAAACTGGCACAGTTCTTCTGAAACCATCAGTCATTCTAATGTACCAGAGGTCTGGATTGGGTGTTAGTTTTCAGAAATTTAACAGATTTTTTTTTTAATAAGGAGAAAAGAAAAGAATTGTAGATGTGAAAGAGCTAAGAGAAATAAAATAGCAGCTAATGTGATCAAAACCATAGATGCCAATACAACTGTCAAAGGAAATAAAACAAAGGAAGAATTCTCTAATTTGACATGTATGCTTGACAGATAGTACTTTTTGGACCAATCCTTCTGATGGTGGCATAAGCACAGAAATGCCAGTGGAGACTTGCTGATTGTACCCATCGAGAATCTGGTCCCTGTTATTTAAAATAAGGGTTGTATCAGATGTTCCTCTGTTCATTCAAAAAGCAAGTCACTTCTGAATTAAAAGGCTTTCAAGGTGTTTTCATAAAATGCTGGCCATAGCACAAGGTTCCTATTTAATCAAGGCATCTTTGAATTGTGAAACTTTTCCTACTTGAATTTCTAACACAATTTTCTATGGTTATGTTCTAAGTGCCAACCATAAAAAAATCCTGTTTGTTCTCTTTTTTGGTTCAGTCACCACTTGGGTGTTTATGAAAGGATTGATGTATATACTGTCCAAAAGGATTTGGTAGGGGGTAGATTTGAATCACAAAAGTGATTATGTTATTTTACTCAGGAAAAAGTCTTTTTTGTACCCTTTTCCATATAAAAAAAAGATAAAATCCTATGTAAATAATAAATGTTTTCCCTGTAATGAATGTTCCTTTCATTCTGCATTTCTGTATAATATTGGAAATTGTGTTTTTATTAGAAGAGTTCTTGGATGGAAGCCAACAATTTTTTCTTTTAACTTGATATTTTGGGCTCTGATCTTTGTTAAAACTACAATGGCATGTATCTAGTACAGTCAGAGGTCATTTCTATAGCTACTACCATTTCCTATAATTTCTGGGGAATGTTTGTTTTCAAAACAAAGAATTGGGTTAAAGCTTAAGTATCGTATTTCAGAACATATTTCAAACTGAAATTAAGAATGCTAAAACCTTTCCTTTAAAGGTCAGATGATATTTATTATTATTATAAAAATGATCTGTGATTTATGAATTTAACTTCTCGTAAACCTCCTTTGTAACAGAATATGCAGTCAGAAGCTTAACATTACATTGTTTTCCTTTGACAACGTATCCACGAGACCACTGCAGCTGTTCCTTTACTCACAATAGCAGATTAATTAACACAATCATATGCTGTTGGCTCCTACTCAATGAGTAGGTCTGCAGTGGGATAGATAGGTAAATCCTTTAAATGTGTATGAGATAAAGAATATACTATAGTAGTTTCATAACTAGCCAGTTTTGCTTCTGACTAGTCAGCCCTATCAGCAATGGTTCACTGACTACAGAAGCTGTGAGCTTACATTTCAAAGGCAGCCACACCTATTACAGAGCAATAATGCCTGAATCATTGCAAAACTCAAATATGTAAAAGCACAGGCACACTCAGAAATCACCATATTTGCTAAAATAACAGGCAACCTGCTTCAAGCATTTTGAGTTTATAGACTAACCAGGAATAAAAGAAGGGACATTTTTGTTGGTTGCTTCAAAAAAAAAGTTCAATCATTGCTTTCCTTTAATATCTTAATCTGGTCATTATTCACTTTTTACCCACTGTGTATTAGAAATACTTGTAAGCAGCGGCCATGGCATCAGTTTTAAGCACCAAAAGAATTTTTCATCCATTTCTCTGTGTGTGCTAATGAACATGTGAGCAGCTAAATCTCCTTTTCCTAAACAAACAGTCATCAGCAGCATGTAAGTATTTATTTGGCAACTTTAGCTGACATTTTAGTGGATGCTAAAACCTTTGTTACCAGTAATATAACTCCTTTTTCTTTTTTCTTTCCTTTTATTTTTTTTGGGGGGGGGACGACACACAACTTGGTTTTGGTTTGTGTTTTGTTGGGGGGGTGTGTTTTGTTTGGCTTTGGGGTGTTTTTGACTTTAAAGAGAATTATCCTTTTGGAGAAAGAGGTGAGCATCGAATTTATGAACATTTCCTTCAGGCTTTCTGCTACAATCCATGAGAAAAAAAAAATTGTATGCTTTGTTACATCATTTACACACAAACTGAGAGCACAGCAAAGTACTGTGTTAAAATTGTCTCATTTGAGGGACAAAGAAAACTCATTGTGAGACTTCTTTTCTTGAAAAAAAGCTAAACCACTTGCTAGTTTAATATCATTGAAGTCCTTTCTAGTCCATTTTTTACTGCAGTTGTGGTTATGTCCTTTTACATATTCTATGAGTTTTATGTAATGGTATAAATATGCATTTTGATCATAATAAAACATAAAAAGTGGAGAACATGACTGATTTTGAATGGAGGGCTTTGCTTGCATAGAAACAGCAGCATTAGACTTACAGATGGGAGAAAACCAAGTTCAGAATCTTTTTGTGCAATACAGTTGTTAAAAAATAAACACTTTAATAGCACCCAGCTTTATATCTGAGAGTTCTTCTGAGTCCCAAAAGCTAATATTTTTGGAGAGGAAGAAACAGAGCTGGTGAGCTGGCTCTGGTTCACTCAAAGATGAAAGCAGGGAGATTTTCTGGGGAGAGGAGGTAGATAGAAAATTTCCTTAACTTCTCCCGAGTGCTTCTCCTCCTTGCTCTGAAACCAGAACATACTCTCAGGTCTTCCGGTGATAGTTTATAGGACAAGAAAACCCTAAAAAGAGTTTCTGCCTCAGCCTTCTCGTTTCCCAGACCTGGACTGCTTGCACTGGGCAGCAGGTTAGGTTAGTGCAGAGCAGGTGTCTGCAGCACTTTCTCTCTCAGGCTGGAGAAGGCCCCTGAGAAGATGGGGATACAGCAAAGGGGTGAGGGGGCTCCCAGGGCAGTGTGAGACCAGCCTGAGTGAGACTGACTGACAGGTGATAACGTGTGTGTACCTGCTACGAATGCTTGGTACTAGTGAAACTGAACTTAATTCATCAGGGCATCCACAAGGTGTGTAGCTTCAAGGTGTAGTAGTGGTACCCTACAAAATCCAGGGGGTTAGTATCTCAGAATTTAAATAGGAAAGGGAGGTTCAAGAATTACAGTGGAGAGTATTACACAACAGGTGAGTATTACTCAATCTTCACACCCTTTTTAATTGTATATGTATAATACATTTCCCACTGTATATATTACTGTATGGATAGGCAGCTGAAATCAAAGGGTCTAGAAATCTTATTGTCAGTTGCAAAAGCAGTAGCTGCCAGTAGTGAGCTCTTCTGAAAAATCAGTGGCTTTTAACTGTCTGAAGTCACAGGCTTATCTCACTGCACTGTTGGATCTAGAATAAATGTCCTGACTCTTGATGAAACAAACAAAAGGTACCATCTTACATGGTGTCAGTGCTGGGAGCTGTGCTCAGGTGTGCTGTGATTTACAGACTGGATTCCAGTTCCCTGTGGATTGCTCCAGTGCTATGAGACACAGGTGCTACAGGAGTTTTTTGAGCAGGCTAAGAAACACATTTGGCCACTTGTCAGACTAAAGACCATGCCCTGCTTTTTGCAGAAGAAGAATTTTCCATAATTTATTTTGTGTAATTACATTCTTTAAGCCTAAATTGTCCATGCAGTTTCAATTTGATATAATTTTCCTTACTCTGTTCCTAACTGTCTGTTGTCTCTTCTTGCTTTCTGTCCTTGTGACAGGTGAAGAGGTACCGGTGTAAACACACCTGCTACAACCTCTGTTGGACTTTGCATTCTATTAAGATAAAAGTGTTTAAATTTATATGATAAATATTAAACCCTTTGGCAAATTTATCTGGATAGACTCAAAAGCTCTCTATCTTCTTTCATCCCAACTCAAATTTAGGATTGGAAAAACTTTCTTCTTTTGGTTGATTGTACTTGTCCCACCTGGTAGTTTCTGTATTTTAAAGGTTTTTCTGAATTTATCTTAAGGGTTCCTGTTTCCCAGTTGCAGTGAAACAGTTGTAAATGTCTTTTCCCGTTCTGTGATGCAGCAGCCATGTTTTGTGGGGTTCTTACTGGACAATGCAGACCATTGCTAGTGATGGAACTTCCCAGAACTGGGAATTGCTGCAATAAAGGTTCATTAAGAAGTTTTTTGAGAACAAGGACATACTTTATAAAAGCAAGAAAGTGGAAAGCTTAGAAAACAAGGTCATGGAGGGGTCCATCAGTTTACACCTGCGCAACAACCTGTGAATAAGGATTATATTTTTAATTTTCAAATAAGATGTTCATTTTTGTCAAGTCCACTCTGCAATTATAAATATTTTATTCAGTGCAACTTTGCAAGTGTCTTGCAATGTGCATTTCTTATAACAGTCTATGTATGGAGTGACACAATAGTATTGATTTGTATGATAGCTTCTGCCTGTGATGTTTGTCCTTTAGACTGTCAGGTCAGATGTGCTGAAGTGAGTTGAACATATGGCTTTAAATATTTAGGTTTACTTTAGTCTACTTCAAGGTTGTTGTTGATGTCATAGAGCTGGGATAGGACTGGGAGTAAAACAAAATGAGCTTCTTTTTTTCCAATTTTCTGTAAGCCCAGGCAAGTAATGTTGTCTTTATATAGTCCTTCTAGTTTCTGCTGTTCTAATATACAGGGTTTTTGAATGTGGGCTTTCTGTGGATAAACATTTGTGCACAAAAGCTAAATGGTGGCAGTGCTGTGGTTTGTGGTGTGCTGAGCTCACAGGAACTGAGCTGAGCCTCACCCCTCTGACTTTGTTACAGAGGAATTAGTTCCCACTTTATCATCAGTTATCAAAACTTCAATTGACAGTAAGTTCATACTGGGGATAATAAAAGTTTTGTACATTTTTTTTTTCTCATGGACAGTTATCAGGAGACTTGAATACTGAAACCTTTCAGGATTCCTTTTGGCTTTTGGAAAGGAGAGTTAAGCTCTTTTTAATTTTACCAACCTAAACCATTTCTAATGCACTCTTATTTTAAATTAGGGTGACTTTATCTAGCTATGAATTAAGGATTTAATAAAAAATACCTTTGCACCCAATGATCCAGAATGCCTAGAAATACCCGCCAAATAAACGTGGTATTATCTGTATTTACCAAATTCTCTATTTCCTTTAGTTACTAATTGTATCTTCCAGCACTGCAAGGAGTGTCACACAATCCCATTATTTATTTAGAAATGTATGGTTAGGAGTTTTTAAAAGATGACTGTCAGAGGTTGAGTCATCAGTGTCATCATCGTTAAATTCTCACCAAAAAAAGTCCTTAGCCTTTGACATTGACCTTTATAATAAACTTGTGTTTTATCACAACATTTGTAAGGTGCAGGACAAACTTGTTTTGGTTTACAGGCCTGTCCTTCACCACAATAACAGTGCTGGCCATGGCAGAATTATTTCACAGGTACATTAAGTTAAGTGCTTCTGTGTTTGCTACGAGATATCTTGAAAATGAAAAAAAATTAATTTATTCCTTTAACGTTATTTTATTCCTAAAAGTAAATATTAAAGTTGTTTCTCAAAAATAAAAATAACTCCAAACCAAACAACACCATTAAATACATGATACATGTAGACTGGGAATAATTGTTTTAACTTCAGTAATTAAGCTTTGCTGCTTGCTCTGCTCCTGAAAAAGGATTTGTACCTGAATACATTCCTACTTTGTCAGGTTATGTTAGCTGCTTTGGTATTAGTTAAGTTTCAATATAAGGTGTTACTTCTTGCAAGTTCTGCTGTGCTTATGTCCTTGGATCATCATAGCTGTAACAGCATTATTGCTATACTCTATAGCAGAGAATTGCAGTAAAAATTACTAAAACATATTCTACCTTTAAAATTGGATGGGGCTTCCATTGACATCAGCATTAAAAGGTCAAACTGAGAAGATATCATTACTGACAGGGAGGAACACTTTGCCTTTGTTCATAGTGAGTTACTAGTGAGGCATGCCTTGTACATGTTTCCCCAAAGACTACAGAATTTCCACGTTACATCCATTCCCAGGTTCTGTGTTCTGAAAAACCCTACTGTGTTGAACCCAGGGACTCTTTCACAACTCATGAAGCACATAAGTTTCCCAAAGCCGAATCCTGGTTTCGCTGAGTTCTAAGCAAAAATGCAGCTCAATCGCACTGGGCTGTGGCTGGACGATGGAAAGCCCCACCCAGTTCTCAGTGTTAGAGGTGGAAAACTCTGTTCACTTCCCACTCTGGTATCATGCTGAGAAATGGGCTTGTGCTGAGTTTCTGAGCTTGGATAGCTTTGGAATGAGGAGCTGGTGGAAATGAGAATAATTTTGAAGTACTTGAAGGATTTTCTGTGTCTGGTGGCCCAGGTTGCTAACAAGCTGTGCCTGGTGCTTTTCCGGAATGTGTCTGCAAGAAGTTACACTCCCAAAAGCCAGGAAAGAGAAAGAACCGATTTCATAATTAATCTCAGGCTTGTTCATGGAGGTCAGGGCTGCAGGGCTTCAGCATCAGCTATGAGTTTTACTTAACAAAATTTTTGCTGCAACCTAAGTACATATTACTTAAATATACATAGTTGGAGTTTTTTCCTAATGTGTTTATTAGGAGGCTACTTTGTATTTGAAATACTGAGTAATATGCACTTCTTCTTTGGAAGTAGATGGTTTTGTGGAGTGAGATAGAGGGCTGATAAAATAATGGCAATTTTCCCTCTATGCAGGGTATGTACCTAAGGTTGTAGGGACTGTAGAACTCATAAAGAATATGTAGTGAAAATTGGCAAGATGGCAATTAGCTGGATAAATGCTAAAGAATAATTTCTGGCTAGATGTTTTAGCATTCTTATATTCGTATTTCCGTCTTGGTGTGTGAACAGGAAAGTGTTTGATGTAGGCCATGAAAATACGATGTTTGCATCCAACAGTCTTGCAGAAAGCCACAGAGAAGAGCAGTGTAGATCTGAGGCTATACTGCATGGTGGTGTACAGTGCATACTCCAGGAGAGTTTTATTCAGGTGTCTTAATGGGCTTTGACAGGTTGTTTGTAGCTTAATTTACAAATGAATTTGATTAAAGGGCTCAATGAAAGAGTCTATATTCAAGTTTGGATTTGAAGTTGTGGTCTACTAAAATGAAATGGAGGCTCCCAAATTAACACCTTTGGAAATATTTGATTATCTTCCTAGTTTGGAATTGTTTTCCCGGCAGACACTCTGTGAAGTACAAATGAATAAGCTACCCCTTTTGCCTCCATTATCAATGACTAGGGTTTTATTTGACTGTAATATTATCTGCATTATCATAAGCTGAGGCTTTGTGTGCTGAGTGGTACACAGGTCTAGTTCAGGTATAGTTGGGGAATGAAAAACTGTCTTTGTTCTTTCTGTTCCAATTTCTAAACCCCCCACAGGCCACAGGCTATGAAGGAGCTGTGGAGGGAGGAACAAGGCCACAGATCCGTGAAGACAACGAGGGTAGATGTTTATACTCAGCAATAAATGACTAAGATACTGTGGACTTAACTAGAATGACTGTACTTTCTTTACTGTGCTGCAACAGATTCCTGGACCTCTTAAGAGTTGTAGCAGGTAGGAAATTAAATGAAGGTTAAACCAAGGGCCAGGAGCATGTTTCAAGATATATATAGGCTTTGTTGTTTCGAATCTTTCCTTGATTCTTTGAATAAACTCTGTGCTTAAATAATAGAAAAAGAAAATTGGTGAATTTGGAAATAGGAAGAGCTAATCTCTGGGATTAGTTTGTCCAAACTGATGCAGGTAGTACAGGTTTTGACTGGAGCTCTAAACAATATGAGAAGATATTTGGGAAGTGCTCCTTAGCTGAAATGGTTAACTATTCAGTTCTATCTTCCTCATTACTTGTGGATTTTCATTTTGTCTTAGTAGTGGTCGGCAACAGCTCAGAAGTTGATTTGTCAAGACAAGTATGTTCTGCAATGAAATGATTACTTTCTGTATGAAGGCATTATCATTAAATCTGAAAAGAAAATATTACAGACAGAAATTATAAGGAGAAGTTTATAAAACAAAGATATCCTTTGGCAGAATATGCTCTTATAATCAAGCTTTTAGCGTACTACAGTTTAAAAAAAAATAAAAATTTTGCCCACATATACACTAATAAAAATAAATCTGTTTCCGATTACTAACTATGCAGCACAGGTGCTTGTTTGTTACGAGAGAGGCATGTTCATTAATTTTCAGCTATGAAAAGTGCACTGTGCCATAAATATACAATTCAAAATGTACTGCTGATAAATGAATACACAGATTGTTAATGTGCCAGAGTAGGGTATTGGGCATAAAACACATGCCAAACAGGAGCACATTGGTGATGTGCTAATGCTTTTAAATCTGGGTTTAATGTAGGCACATAACCAGCTTTTTACATTATTGCACTAACTTTTACCAGAATTTAGGGCAATATCTATTTTATGGGACGTTTTACTTTCTAGTATAATAATACTTTATACCTATATAGCACTATCATCCAGGGATCTCAAAGCACTTTACAAACATTAATTAACTAAGCCTGTCAAATAGGTAAACTGAGTTTTACAGCAGCTCAGTGGTTGTACTGGAAATAGAGCCCCAGAGTTCAGATACCCTACCTTTTCTTTTTTTTCCCTCCCTTAACCACCCACACCATACAAGTGTTCAGCTGGAATTTGTAAACTACAGGAGTTAGTATTTTATGTCATTTTCTCTCATGTCTGTTGCCCTCTTTCAGTTCTGTTCCCACTCTGATGCTGTACTCAAGATTTGTGTGCTCTGTTGTCCAACTGCCCATCCAGAGACAGTGCTGGGCTTCGCTGGGTGACTGCCCTGATTGCTGGGGGTCGAGATGGAGACACTGGGGGAAGTACTGCAAGACATCCTTTCCTCTGTAGTTGCCGAATGCACACTGACAGGAATGCTGAATTCCTGTTCCTCTCATTTCTTTCCAAGTTTTCAGGTGGGAGATACCTGAACCTTGTGCGGCCTGGTGGTGGAGAGGACAAGGGGGGCTTTTATCCCACACCTGGAGACCTGTGTACATTTTAAATTAGACTGCAAACCGAGCATTGTTAATGGCTTCAGCCTAGCAGGGCAGGGTAATAGTAGTCACTGTGGGGTTGAGGTAGTTTTCGTCCGTGAGTCGAGG
>WEKX01006509.1:0-7500 GCA_013390025.1 Pitta sordida | reverse complement strand
TTCTTTTCTGGAATGCAATTGCATTGATCTGCAACACTCATCAGCGTCCTGTCCAGTATCTGAGCTGCCTTTCTGAAGTTTCATCGTCCCATCATTGTGTGTTTTAATTCCACAATGCTAGTCTCCTGCAGTTTTATGATGAAAGAATGACAGGGAGTTACTTACTGTTAAGCAATGACAGGTTTTGTTTGTCCACACTTTATTA
Source organism: Pitta sordida (assembly GCA_013390025.1). NCBI lineage: Eukaryota > Metazoa > Chordata > Aves > Passeriformes > Pittidae > Pitta > Pitta sordida. Next base: position 7,295 of record WEKX01006509.1, on the reverse strand, counting down.
CTGTATTTCAGCATGTATCCACTGCCCAGTAGCCAACAGGATCCCTTTTGCGAAACAAATACTTACTGCCCTCATGACTGTGCATGTATCTGTAGTGAGATCACACAATTTGTAGCCGGAAAAGAACCAGTACTAGTAAAATTTTTGAAATTATTTGAGTTTCATGTGACCAGTTTATGCTGCCATTCACCTCTTCTCAACCCCACACATGATGTTGTTAGATTGGCCAGTCCCACTGTAGACAGCTTTCAAATGGAATCAGTTGCAAGCCAGTTTGTTATGTACCAAATTCTGCATGGGCCTGCCAGGCTATTGGAGTGGCTCCCACTAGTACCATCCTGAAAAGGCATGGAAACATGTGTCTCCACAAATGCAGGAGCCTACATTCAGAGTTTAAATTAGTCTGTTCACTGGTATGGCACTTATTGTATAAGTCTCAATGTAACTTAGTAATCGGACAAAATTAGTATATGAAGCTCTCTGACTTGCAGGGGAAGTTTTTGGGTCTAAGCACTGTCCACAGTTATCCTGATGCATTTGTTCATGTTTTGTCATATTCTGGGATGGATTTTGTGCATATGATTTGTAGGCTTTTTTGTCACAGCAGAACCAGACATGGAAAGTTTCTTGTCTGTACAAAGTGTTTATCTGGTCTAGTTAGTGTTTCATCCCATATTCTGCTAATTTTACTACTGTTCAGAGTAGTGAAAATTTGAAGAAAGCCTGGTCTTCTTCCATACAATGTGTAACTATTCAACATATAGTTGTGAAACTTCTGTCTTATCTAAATGTGGCTCATGTCTGTCATCCAGTGGCTCTAAGACATGTTTTAAATAAGTATATCCACTTTAAAAGGTATGTTGCTGCTGAGTCATTTTCTATAAAGGCAGCGTTACTTTGTGAGGGTTAGGTTTCCCCTATTCTTCATCACAGTAGAGATCTTCTTTCCTGCATATTTGACCTTTCTGAGATAAGGTTTCCTTCTGTCAGCATTTAATGTCATGTGAGCATTATCGAGCTAGTTTCATGTTGGTGGATGTTGCCTGATGGCAGAGTGGCCATCACTTCAGAAAGTGATGATCAGAAAGGATGCAAAACATGGCAAAGCTGTTTACAGTGATGGGAACCAGGCACTCAGAAGAGCAGAGACCTAAAGGTTGTGTTTTGTTAGAAAGGCATTAAGTACCTGCTGGTGCTTTGGGTGTGTGTGTGTGGGAACGGGTCTGTCCCCAGGAATCTGAAATAGGGAGGTTTCACCACAGCATTACTTTTCCCTTGCTATCTGCTCCAAGATTCAATAAGTTCTTTGAAACACTGTGGTACGGAAGGCTGAGTGTAAGAGTTGACTCTGTTAGTGTTTTATTTTCTCATCCTTAGCTGCTTACTGCTAAGAACTTTGTTTAGCAGAAACTGAGCCTGTGAACTCATACTTAAGGTAGTCCTATATGCTTCTGACTGTCTTCAAGAGGAAAAGTCAGTACCAGATGCCCTTGATTGATCCCAAGTATTTGTACGCTTTTGAATTGTGAGTTACAAATTCAGTCCTGGGATGGATTTTGTTGCATCATTGGAGATTTTTGCAGGCAGATGTGTTTCCTGTACCTTACTATACAGTTGTTGAGATATGGGACCATAATTCAGATGATCTGAATATTTCCAGAATGTTTTGCAGTATTTCTGTTTTCCAAGATGGTCAATAGTTTAATCCTGGCCCTCACAGGCATGGCAGAGGAGCTTGTGAGAGTATTTTGGCTGAATTTCTGTTGATGTTCATGAGGTAGAGGATCAGCAGCTGCTGTACTGGTAACAGAAAGAAAGAAAGACTAATTCCAGGGCAAGGCAGTTTTCAAAGGCAAGTGAGAATCATGTGACTGTATGTGTATAATTTAAAAGAAAAAGAAAAAAGCTAGAACTTCAGCACAGCCTGTCTCTCCAGTATATGAGAAGTGAAGCAAATGAATATGGCCTTGAATACACTTTTTAATTTTTCAACACTGTATTTTGCCAACTTTAGTTCACTCTGTTGACTGTTCAGTCAGACCGTTTTTAAATTAAAAAGGAATACATGGTTGAATTATTTATTAAACAAAAGGTGCTTCCGTGCATGCAGACTACCTGGGTTTTGAATTTCTTTTGCTGTTGGAGTTTGAAGAAAGTGCATTACTAATAAGTTAAGAGATGGAACAACTCTCCTTCTTCTAAAATAAGTCTTTCTCTGTCTCTGAGGCAGACAATAAGCTAACTTGTGTCTGTCCAGGCAGAGAAGAATGTCTGATCTTCATTCAAATGTCTAATTTTGACCTTAGCGTGAATTTTTTTCCTCAGTTTGCTAGGCTCCATAGGGACAAAGCGTTACTAATTTCTGGAAGAGAAATGTGCTTGCAAATCAAGCAAGTCTGGATTACCTCCTAATTTTATATATGCTCCTGATAGGGCAAAGTATGTATTTACTGGTGGATTAATGTGGAGGAACTGCAAATAAGTCTTGCAAAAACTTTTTGCTATATTACTATCAGCCTGTATGTTCCTGGAGGTCACCAATTCACTGTGAGGTGATAAACACCTTGTACAGTGACCTTTGCTTTGCTCAATCTCCATTAATGCCTCTGTGTTGGTGTTCCTGACTGGTGCACAGCGACTGTTTCTTCTATTGTTGGAGGAATTGACTTACGAGTGCCTGATCTCCTGATCTTTCCTTGTCCACTTCCCTCAAAGTAAACAATCACTGGCTTTGGACTAGGCTGTCTGGACTTCAAATTACTTTGGCTGATGGTTGCAGGGAAAACACTGTCACGCTGGGAAACTTGGAGGGGTCTTCCATCAGGTGAGGAACTGTGGTCTCCATAGCTTGCTTAGGAGTTATTGAGCTGCTTTACATGGTATTGAAAGAGGAATTAACTCACTTAATCTGAGGGAACATCTGTCCAAGAGGTTGATATTTCTTGTCCCCGATGTGGGACTTGATAACCATCTAGGATCATAGTGATATAGGAAGCATGATGCAAAAGAGGCTTGATGAGAGATCTATCAGGACTCTGAAGAATTCCCAGTCACACCAGTGTGTGGGAGGGTGGTTGTGAGCCTGGAGCTTTTCTGTGGAAGGAAAGCAGTGAGCAGTAGTGAGTGGCTGGGCACACCCTGGCTTTGATAGCTACAGATGGAGACCTAAAAGATTGCAGGGCCACAGTCCAACACCAGCACATGTAAAATAAGGCTCAGGATTTAGATAACTCTGTTCCAGCATACTGACGTGCATGGCCACAGTCCAACTCCAACACATGCAAAATTAGTTTCAGGATCATTCCAGCATACTGAAGCCTATGCCTAAACCAGTTATTGCCACAAGCTCAGCTAAATCAGAGAAAAGCATTCAAAATAGTATTTTTTTCTCTCTCTTTTTTTTTAAACCAGGATAGTTCAGATGAAAAAAACCGATATTTTCATACAAGAAGAGGAAAAGGGGTTATCGACATATCAACTCTGTAGGCAGCATTAGTAATTTTATAGCCCACAAATAGCATGTTATAGTAATATCAGGGTACTTTAAGGCTATTTTACAAAACATGTATCTGAGTTGACCTAGTAATGTACTTTTTGAGATACATCGTTAGTATAACACAATTAATGAGTCCCTTCAGATAATATAATGTTCTCGGTATGTCCACAATATGCTGTTAAATCAATGAGAAGAAAACCCCATACTGAACAGTTAAAGGATCCCTTCTCAAGATTCAGAGTAATGAATTTGATCAGTATTTACCCATTATAGCAAAAATCATGTAATTAACGTATTGTATTTATAGAAAAAGGGTTCTAGTAGAATAGATTCAGTAGTTCAGAGTTGCTTGTAAGTATTTCTTCAAATACACGTATTTAATTTTGTGAAAAGGGTTAAAAAGGTTGAAAGTTATTCTCAAATGACATGTACCAAAGAAGTTAATAGGAAAAAAATTATTTATGGAAGTATTTGTATTAGCTCAAAGTGGTCATTTGGTTTAAAGGCAGAACTGGAAAGTTAAAAGTAAGAAAATACAAATACGTACTGGATAGGTCTATTATGTCATAGTTCAAATGTTGTTACACACACCATGACATTATTCACTCTTTAGAGACTGTCAACACCTCTGTAATCAGTAATCTGTAAATAGAATGACGGCCTTAATTCTTTCTTATTTTGTTGAGGGTAAAATTATCAATTTAGTTACCTGTACAGTTGCTTTTGGGTAACTGATTCTTTTTTTCAGTTTCTTTCGTACTGGTGTCTACAAAGAGATATTCCTGTAACATTTTAAATAATTTACTTTTTCTATATTAGAATGAGTTTTTGTAAACTAGTGGCCTGCTATTGGCAGTTGTGTGCTGATTTTGTCACCCTGTGATAAGATAATAATAATGAAAAAGGGTTTTCTTAAACAATGGTAGGCAGGAACTTATCCAGTAATACCTGATGGCCTGAGAGCTACTTAGAATGCAGGCAGCTCTGTGGTTCTGACTTGAAAAAAACTAATTTGTTTGGTTTTTGGATTTGTTTAAACCCAGCAGCTCAGAGTGAAACTTGGCTAGTGTAATTATTAAATATTTCCATGCAAGTACTCAAAAGATTTTAAAAGATATTACTGGATTTTGAAAACTATGTGGAGGTGGGTGTTAATTTGCGCTTTTTAGAATCTGCATTATTGGGCGCATGAGAACCTAAGGAAAATAGGTTCAGTAGCACTCTCTTCCACTCAGATTCGCCATATTTCCTGCTCTTTACAGGCACCATCTTGATTTTTCTTCACAGTGTAGCCTGTACACTGTACTAAATAGTTCTATTTGTCCCACATGTGTGTTAGGAGCAGATAGAGAACATAATGAAGCCCATCTTACCTGTTGGTTTATAGGTATGTTGAGACTCTAACATGTGGAAGAAACAGAGTAAGTATGGAAGCAAGAAGAAGGCAATATATTCATTCACAGAAGTCCAGTTAATGGTTATTTTAGTTGATTAGTTAGCAACTTCATTTTCTCCCTCATGAAATTGCCTCCACAGATCCTTACTTCTGGAGCTTAATCAGCAATAGCAATCCATCCCAGGAGTGGGAGATCAGGAGTACTTAATTAAAGAGGGACTGTAAGGCAACTCTCCCAAATTGGATATCTGATCTAGCCTTGGCATCAGGAGAGCAATGTTAGGTAAAAGTGTTTATCAAGCTCCATGTAGCCACTCCGCAAATCTCAGAGATGGGAATATGATGCAGACAGTCTGTAGAAGCTGCTATAACCTGAGTAGTATGGGTTTTAAGGCCATCTGGTACCTGAACACCTGTCTCCAAATAACACGTACAATCCAAATATAAACACAATAACGCATACAAATCCAAAAGATGGTCCAGTTGGATAGCCTTTCTGCTTAGATTACCCTCTGGAATTTTCTCTAAAAGCAGTACACAATATGTATGAAGGTTTGGAAAGACTTTGTCTTCTCTGGTCAGGAGTCAAGTGTCCATTTCAGGTTTAGTTGACAGGATCAAAGCTAACTCAGGTGAGTGAAGTGTTTGGGTAAGAAAACTACTGAGATAGGCTTACAGGAGAATCACAGACCACTATTGGCATGAACATGTGGTTAAACTCTAGAATAGTCTAAGCTTATGTTAACAAAGGGAGAGAAAACCGTGTAAAGTAGATTGTATGGAAGGTTTGGCAACTAACATTGCTATCAGAAGTATAAATGGACATCAGTGTAAATTTTGAGGATAGACAGCACAAAACCCTGGTAAAATACCAAGGAAAGATCCATGAGTATATATTTAAGTCCAACCTTGCTGATCCAAAAGGTAAGTATCTGCTTTGCTTGTGAAGATACACTTTCTAAACAGAGAAGTGCAATAGGGTGTTCTGGCAGCTCAGATGTGCATTCCCAAAGAAAGCAAGAACTAGTACAAGCTAGATAAATTACATTCTGATAAATGGCAAAGCACTCCACTTTTAAAGCGTACATTTTTCCTGTGGAAAGGTTATACAAATCTAGTGCAATTTCATGAATCTCATCTGGCAAACTTGGTGATTTGGGATCTATAAAGTGCTTTGATCTATACAGTCAAATTAAGGAAGTTGGATTTCAAAGCCATGATGGACCTGAAAAGCCAATGAAGGAGCTGAGTGGTGGAAGAGCCCTTCATGTGAACAATTTAGGAAAAGAGACTTTTGATCCTTCAATTTTGAAACAATCTGGCAAAAATATTGTTAGAGGGAACAATGTAGTGATCCATGATCTTTTACTGCAAGCCCAGCTTTCATTAAGTAGGTGAAGATTCCAAGATCTATTGGTGATACCATTAAAGTGAAGACTATTTAACCAAAAACAAGCCCTCTCATGGCTACACTCTGTGTATTTCTAATGTTCATTGAATTCATTGAAGAACTCTGCTGAAGTCTGACTGCATAAATTGCAACCAATAATTTTTAATTACACTATTTGTGTGTGACTGTAAAATGGCCTTAAAAGTTATGAGCATTGAAAGAGGGTGAAGATGTTTGACATGCCATCTTAAGTTACACTGAGTTCAGTAGGGCATGAGAGGTATAGAGGAGTGAGATTAAAGTTTGAAGCTTACTTTCTTCTCATGCTGAGCTAAGAATACCTGTGGTAGTTTGCAGGATAATGATATTTAACTGTAATCTTCTTGGGACATGAAGGGCATTCCATTGATTTTCTACAACTGAACTTGATATTGCTGATTAACAGAACAATAAATAGAGAAAATGAACTATTTTGTCTTTTATTAACCATTTGCATTTCATATAGTATTTCATTTTAAATAAGTATAAAATCGTACCCTGGAATGGTAAGATGTAATTGCTGATCATGTATCTCTTTGTTCCAGACACTTTTATAAAAGTGTATGTATTATGTATGATGTGACCTTCAAATGTCATGAATGCGTTGTGCAATAAACTGTCAATATTTGTGGCTATAAGGTACTAGATGACTTTTACAATAATTGGAACAGCTTTATTAAAAGCTTGGATCACTCAGCTGGTTAAAGAGAAAGACACAGGCCAATGTTCATCTGGGAGTTTGCTTCTGCCAACTGTTAAATGAAAGATATTGTAAGGTGCTTAAGATGTCTTCTTTCTTAAAAAAAAAAAAAAAAACCACAAACCAAAACCAAAAAACAGTTAACGAAGATTCATTAAAAAAGTATTCTCTCTCTGAAAAAAAAATCTTTTTTAATGGGCTCTGCCAGTTAGTGGTGAGTAAGGAACCCTGGATTTTCAGTTCTAAATCTGATTTTCTCTGTCTTTTGGTCATG
>WEKX01006507.1:415387-456734 GCA_013390025.1 Pitta sordida | reverse complement strand
CTCACCCTGCACCCTGTGATCCCTCATCCTGCACCCTGTGATCCCTCATCCTGCTCCCTGTGACCTTCATCCTGCACCTTTCCTCAGCTCTTCATCCTGCACCCCACATCCTGAGCTCCACACCCTGCACCCCTCATCCTGCACCCAGCATCCCGCCCTCAGCACCCAGAACCCTGTAACCCCTCATCCTGCACCCCAAACACTGTGTCCTGCACCTTACAATCTGCACCTTGTAACCCCTCATCCTTCCCCCTGAACTCTTCCTCCTGCACCCCTCAGTGTGTTGGATCACCCTGGGACAGTGGAAGGTGTCCCTGCCCCTGGCAGGGGTGGGACGAGGTGAGCTGCCAGGTCCCTTCCAACCCAAACCGTTCTGTGTTTCCGTGATAATTTTCTGGGTGAATAATTCATCAGCAAACATCTGCCACCTCTTCCTCAGCAGAAAACACAGCCCTGGGCTGGTCCCCTCCCTGCCTGTCCCTCCCCAGTCACAGCACCAGCCTGAAGAGCAGGATCAGACCATGCACATGCTGGGCCCCCCCACACTGGCACTGTCATTATCTTCTGAGGTGGCTTTAATTGCTCTCATTTCTCGCCCTGGGAGCCACCCCAGAGTAATGGATTTGGGGAAATGAGGGTAACACTGGGGAGCCCAGGCAAAGTCACAGCAGCTCTTCTCAATAAAGGATTGGGAGCACAAATTAAACTGAATTAAACACCCAGGGATGGGGGCGGGACCCTCCTGGGCTCACCAAGGGGTTTGGGACCCTGTGAAGGGGAAATCCCTCAGTGTCGAGGTGATGGGGCAGCTGCAGCCCCAAACCAGCCCCAACCCCAAACCAGCTCCCTGTCCATCCTGATCCTGGCAATTCCAGCATCCTTGTATTCTCTTTAATGCATGATCTGCCTTGTTTTGGTTTTTTTTTTATTTTATTCATGGCATTAACACATCGGGCAGCGCCGGACTGGCTTGTGCTCAAAAGAGGAGGGGAAAGCGTTTACATAATTCATTTAAATGAGGCACCCGGGGAAATCCAAATTGGACTTCCAGCGTGTTTACAGTGCCACGCAGAGCTCCATGATCCGCATCTGGAGCCATTAATGCCTCCCAGACGGAGCTCAGAGCATGGATAATTAATTGTGGAGCAAAGCCCTTGCCCAGCCTCCAAAGATAACGCTCAGGGCCAGGGGCAGCGACGCCCAGCGCTGCTCCCCCCGCGGCTTGGATTTATTTCAGCGGGGCTTTTCTCCGGCTCAAAATGTTCCACCGACCTTCCTCGGGGTGGAGAATCCCGGGGAGCCGGAGGGGAGGTTGAGGCTGCAGGAGGAACAGATTGAAATCTTGTTTTGTTTTGTTTGTAATTTTTCTGGGATGGTGGGGAAGCATCACCTGCGAGGGCTCCTGGAGGGGGTGTGAGCGATGGGCAGTGCCAGGGGGGAGCCCGGCCCTGGGAAGGGGGATCAGGGACCCCTCGGAGGGGACAAAACCCACTGCAGAGGGGAGCAAACAGCCCTGCAATGGTTAGCTCCAAGCATCCCTGCTTTCTTCGGCAGAGGGATGGTTCAGGCATCCCCCAGTCCACGTGTGGGGGGTGTTTGGTGCTGAGTGGGACATCGGGGGTGCTGCAGGGACCCTCCCCATGCTCAGCCCCCTCCCTGCCCTCGGACAGTCTCTCCCTGTGGTTTCCACGGGGTGAAACGGGGCTGATCTCACTCCCTTGGGGGCTCCAGCTCCAATGCCTGCACCGCCTGGGTGCCAGCCCTGACCCGGGGGGGTGGTTTGTGAGGTTCCAAGGAGGTGCCCTTGGCCCTACACGGGGACATGGGGACACCTCGACCCACTTAAACCCTTCATTCCTAAAGCCCCGGAGCTGGGATGGGCTCCTCTGCCTTCCCAGAGCTGCTGCCTCTCCACTGCTTTGAAGAGGAGAGTGGGAAGGAAGACAGGGAGAAAAAAAAAAGGAAAAAAAAATGCCGTTTGAACCCTGCTGCTGGAGAAACATCTGTATCTATAAATACCCTCCGATGTGAGTGGGAACAGGCTGTATCTGCAGCAGGAGCAGCTTCGCCCCGACTCACCCCATTCCAACACGTGCTCCTTGAACTCACACCAGGCCCTGCAGCCCTGCAGCAGCTTTTGGGGGAGAACCTCCCCAAACTGCTCTTTAGAAACCCAGGGGATAAGGGAGTGTTGGGACGTTGGTGGCTCAGTCCCAGGGAGGGTGAGCAGGGCTGTCCCGCTGGTCCTTGCTGGGACACAGTGTCCTGCTGCTGGTCCCCACCCTGCTGTCACCCCTCAGTGACCTGCTCCATCCCACCAGCCTGGCCCGTGTGTGCTCAGAGGAGTCTGTAGCACAATCCCCCATCACGATCCCATGTGACAATTCCATTTCACAATCTGATTTCACAATCCCAGATGACAATCACTTACCACAAACACGTCACAATGCCATAGCACAACCACAATCCCATATTACAATTCCATATCACAATCCTGTATCACAGTCCCACATCCCAGTCCCATATCACGTACAGACTCTCTGCTCCACCACTCACAAACCCTCCTGCAGCCACTGCAGCCCCAGACAGGGAGATGCTCCCCCAGACAGGGGGCACTGAGCTCCTGGATGGATCCATCCTGCCCTGGTTCTCTGGCACAGGCAGGGTGGGATGGTGGCCAAGGGGACACAGACCCCACAGGGACACTGGTGCCAAAGGAATCTCTCAGCAGGGTTTTGCTCATCACCATTCCAGGTTGTTCCCTCTGGAATGATGCCATTCACTGCCCAACCAGGGACACCTGCACTGGTGGGGATTTCCCATCAGAAGGGTTTCCCACATGGCTCTGGGAGATCTGAGCCCTTTCCAGGATGACCTGCTGCCCCAGGGCCATGTGTGCTGGAGGAGGGAAGGGATGGACAAGGAGCTCTCCCTGGTGTGGAGCTGCAGAGAGGCCCCAGAAAGCTCTTGTTGGTGCTGTGGCACCTGCTGGGCTTCCACTGGTGAGGAACAGCCCGCCTTGAGGTTTTCCAGATCCCAGACTGGGATTAACACTGAACAAACACTCCCAAATCCTTGTTCAGAGCACATGGAGTCAACTAAGCAGGAGACGAGTTTCCCTGGGCTCCCCAGTGCTCCCCAGTGCCCCTGGAGCTGGCTGGGGGAGCAGGGACACGTGGGACACCCCAGGGCTCCTCCAGCAACAGCCACGGGGTCACTCCACACTGCTCAGTCCCCATGAAATAAATCCCATCCTTTGTCACTCCTTGACAGCAGGAGTTTCGAGAGGTTATTGGGTGCCTCCTTTCCCATTTCCAGCAGAATTCCCCTCTTCCAGCTGAATCTCACGGTCCCAAATCCCAGCCCTGTGACACTCCAGGCTCTGCCAGGCTGGGCTCAGGTGGCCTTTCCTCCTCACCACACTGCACCAATGTTGTGCTTCTTTCCTGGCACTGTCCGTGATGTCTGTGCTTGGATTGGGAGCATAAGACCCCAAATACTCCCTCAGGGAAGGGGAGGCCGAGCATCCAGTCCAAAAAATCCTTGGTGGCTGAGCAAGGAGTGGAAACCTTTGCTCTGACAGACACTGGCACCTTTGGCTCTTTCCACTGGGTCCCATTTATTTCCCCTTTGGTTCTGGCTCCCCTCCTCCCCAAGTGCCAGCAAGGAGACACGTCACGCCCCAGCTTTGCCAGGACTCCGCTCTCTCCAGCCCTGGAGATCCCCTATCCCCGGAGCATCCTCCCAGCTGGCACGTAGGGCACTCACAGATGGGCACAGCACCCACGAGGGGGGCACTGGGAACCCTGGGAGCCTGCGTCTGTGCCAGCAGGGTGGGAAGCACAGGCTGCCCTCCCGTCACCCTCCTCCTCGGGGTCTCCTCCAGAGCACTGGGACACTCCTGGTTTGTTTTTTCCTCTTTTATTTTTATTCTTCCCACCAACCCCCCCTGCCCCCATCCCCTTGTAACAACCAGGACTCTTCATAAGCCACTTCCCTCCCCCTCTCTCCCTCTCTGACTCATTCCCTCTGCCCTTGCAGAAAGGATGTGCAGCTCCCCACGTCCCGCAGCAGCAGCACAGAGGGGGCAATCCCAGGGCAAGGGACAACGAGGGATTTAATGCAACACAGTGAACATTTTCTTCCCTTTTGTACTAGTTGCAGCAGTGAATTGCAGTGCAAGGAAAAAACTCCAACTTTTTAGTCTCAAATTGGTTCATAAACAGAAATCCCCCTCCCCGTGGCAGGAGGGTTTCATGGCTGGACTCCCTGACCTTAGAGGTCTTTCCCAACCCAAGTGATTCCATGGTGGCTGCAGCTGGAGATGTGGCAGCATGAGGACAGGTCAGAGTCTGGTCCTGGATCCAGCCAGCTGCTCCAGCAGGACCCTGTGCTATCCCTGCTACAGTCTGGGAGGGCACGGGGTGGGTTACCCTGGTGCCTGCTGGGCTGGTGGAGGATTTGGTTGCTGGCACCTGCAGGGATGGAGGTGGCTCCATGAATCCTGGTGTTTGTCCCCGCAGAGCAGCCTGACCTCGCTGGCAGTGCTGTCACAGAGCAGCCACCTGTGCCATCCTTTCCCCACTCCTCTTAGTGTCCACTCCTGATGGCTCCTGGTCCTGTTTCTGTTCCCAGAGCCCTCCAGCTCTGGACTTGCAGGGTTTAAGGGCTCAGGCACCAAGGGGTGAAGGATTTACCAACTTTGTCTTGTTGCTTCTGGTGGAAACAGCTGGGAGGTGAGGAGGGCTCAGTGTTGGCTGTGGCCTGTCAGGGATGCCCTGAGCTCCTGCCCTCTGACCATCCTGCAGCTGCAGAGGTGCCCACGGTCCCTCCTGGGGGTCCTGCCTGCTGCTGGTGTCAGCCCTGCATTAGACTGCTCTGCCTCCTGGATTTTGGGGGAGGAGGAATTTTTGCCAGTTGCTTAAAAACGTGTGGACACCCATTTGTGTGTGAGAGAGCAGGAACCCCCCCCAGTCTCTGCTGCTTTGGCAGAGATGCCCAAGGACACCAGTCGCTGCGGGAGTTACTGTGGGAGTTGAGGTCTCAGGGTGACACACACAGTGTCCCAGGGCAGGGGCAGCACCTCAGCTCCATTCCCTGCCCCTCTCCCCAGCTGCCAGCCCCGGGCAGGGTGCTGAGTGTGCTGAGGGTGCTGAGTGTGCTGGGGGTGCCTCCCAACCCACCACAAACCATCTGCGGCTGCCCTGGTGGGAGCTGGGGCTGGGAAATGAGCAGACATGTCTTTTGCCAGGAGATGAAGGGCTGAGCAGGAGGCAGGGAAGGTGCTTCATTAAACTGTAATTGCTCCGGAGAGGGACCTGGAGAGGGAAAGAAATCTGCTGGAGGAGCCTCCCCCCTGTGCAGGGTTCCTGTCCCTGTGTCTCCCCGGGGACGGCAGCTGCTCAGGAAGCCTCTCCCTTTCTCACAGTCTCGGGCTGTGGTTGTCATGAGGATATCAAAAATAAATGAGCAGCTCAGGCTCTCGCCTGGGGAGCTGCAGCCTCCATGGCTGGATGTGACCACGGTCACATTCTATCTCTCCAGTGAGGCTGGTCCAGCACAGGAGCATCCCCCTGAGCAGCCTGAGCACAGCCACAGCCCTGGGGAAGGTGGTTCTGCAGCTGGAGATGGTTCTGGATCGTTCCCTGTGTCACAACACGTGGAATCCCAGCAGCAGCACAGGAATCCCAGGGATGTGCAGCTGCCTCCTGCTCCTGCTCAGCTGTCCTGGACATCCCCTGGTGCTTCCAGGAGCTCAGGGGTGTATCTGTAAACCTCCAGAGGGCACGAAATATTCCTGACAGGTGTTTCTCTCCCTGGGCATCAAACCCCTGAGAGAAAAAGGAATTTCTCAGGCCCTGGGAATGCTGCATCTTCCCCAGGAAAACCCTGCAGTGCTGCTGTTCCCTCTCCACGGTGACCATCCCGGTGTTCCCTGGGCACCTCTGTGGGCAGATGGCACTGCTTGACTGTGCCCTCGTGCACCCACATGGAACAGCCTGGCACCTTCATGTGCCCTCCAGCTCTGTTCCTGTTGACATGTCCCAGAGCCCTTTTATCTGCTTGTGACAGCCCAGGATGGGCTCTAACCCCTGGATTTGCTTCTCCCTGAGCTCCCACTGCCTCCTTGTGCTCTGCTGGGCTCTCCCCACTGGGCAGCGCTGGCAGAGGCAGGATTAGAGTGGATGTTAGGAGGGAATTCATCCCTGTGAGGGTGGGGAGACCCTGGCACAGTTTGCCCAGAGAAGCTGTGGCTGCCCCTGGATCCCTGGGAGTGTCCAAGGGCAGGTTGGATCACCCTGGGATAGTGGAAGGTGTCCCTGCCCATGGCAGGGGTGGCACTGGAAGCACTTTAAGGTGCCTTCCAACCCAAAGCATTCCATGGTTCTGTGACTCTACAATCCAAGGCCTGTCTGTCCATCTGTCCTGGCAAACACTCTCAGCTTTCCTCCCGCAGCCTCTGCATAAGACACCGTCTCTAAACACATTTTCCAAGCCAGATTATTATTTACTCACCCAAGGCAAAGCAAAATATTCCAACACAAGTCATCCCCCATTGCTGCTCCTTCCAGCCCCTGGCACATCCCTCTCTGGGTGCACCCTGGGATAGTGGAAGGTGTCCCTGTCCATGGCAGGGGTGGCACTGGATGATGTTTAAGGTCCATTCCAACCCAAACCAGTCTGTGATTCCCCGATTCTTTCCCTTTTCCTAAGCAGGGCTGAGCCATAGTGTCAGTGAAGCAAATCACTGCGAGAATCCCAGGATGTGCTGAGCTGGAAAGGACCCTCAATATCATCCATCCAACCCTTAACCCTACACAGACCCATCCCCAAGAGTCACCCCATGGCCCTGAGGGTTCCACCAGAGCTCTGGCTCCAGAAACAACCTCCTGGGGAGGTGACCATCAGCCACAGAGAATTTCCAGCCTTCAATATTCCTGATGGACATTATTTTGAGCAGTGAGTGAGACGGATCTTAATGAGATTTTGAAAAAGGATGCAACAGGCAGGTGGAGCTTGTTTGCAACCGGATCATGCCCTGGGACACTGTGAAAGGAGAAGGGATGTGAGCAGAGGGGACCCAGGGACACCCTGCATCCCTCAGCAGAATTCCTGTGTCCAGCCTGAAGGAAGAAGGATAAGCAAGGCCTGGGGGCTGAGTGGAAAATGAGATGCAGGGAGGTACGTGGGAAGAAATCCTCAAGGATTCCCATGGCTGATGGTTGGGCTCATCAGAGGAGAGGGTTCGTTATAAAATGCTGTAGAACAGACCATAAAACTCAGCTTAGAAAAGCTTCAATAAGGCCAAATGTTGTTCAATGAGCTGAAGCAACAGAAAAATCATCTCTTCCTGGGATAATAAAGGGATTTTCTCAGTGCAGGGACCATGGAGAGAAGCCGAGGGTTGGATCCAGGGTGGTGGCTCAGCCTGGCACTGGCACACACCCCGTGTGGGGTCACTGTGGCACCTGGGGACAGCTGGACACGCCAGGTTCCTGTGCCCAGCTATGGTCTGTCTCCAGTTGCAATGAAAATTTCAGTATTATGCCATTTTTTTTGTTTGCTTCCCTAGGAAATATGGCCACAGGATCTTTGTTCACCACATATTCCCGTGTTCTAATGTAAGAAATGGAGGGTGAATCACATTTTTTGCTTTAAATAAAACTCCTTCCATACTTAAGGATGTGTTTGTCATCGGTTCTGTGACTTCTGTGATTGAGCAGTAGCTGGAAAGAATAAAGCAGCCAATAATTATCCCTAAATCCCACCAAGGAGTCCTTTATTGCGGGAGAGATATGGAAAGAAGCAACATTTGTGAGAAGAAAGATGGTTTTTAATTAAATCAAATTATATAGCTGGAAAATAAAGACTGGCTTTTAACCACAAATCAGAGTCTGGACACAGACAGTGGCAAATACATCCATTTTTTGCCTCTCTATTTCATTTAATGTCCTGGTGGCTGTGACTCAGCCCTTCCATCCTCACACGGGCAGAGCTGTCACAATGAGACAATAAAAGTCATGTTGTCACCTGCCAGCTGCATGAATTGGTGAAACGATTCTTGAAACAGGTCTAGACACAGGGGGGAATAAAAAGCAACTGTTACCTTTCCTTGCTGTGTATCCCATCTCTGCTGGGTGGTTTTGCTGCTGTTTCCTGGGAATTCTGCACCAGGAGCCGCGGGAAGCGCCGGGTGGTTTGTGCAGTCACAGGATCACAGTGCTGATAAGGCTGGAAAGGACCTTGAAGATCATCAAGTCCAACCTATAATCCAACTAAATCTTGACATCTATAACATTTATATCATGGCCCTCCACACCTCATCCAGCCTCCCCTTGAACACCTCCAGGGTTGGCGACTCAACCACCTCTGTGGGCAACACATTCCACATCCAGATCACTCGTTCAGGGAAAAACCTTCTCCCAATGTCAAGTCTAAACCTCCCTTGTTGGAGCTTAAGCCCATGACCTCTCGTCCTGTCATCAGAGACCAAGCAGAAAGGACCAACCCCGCCCGGCTCCAACCTCCTTTAGACAGTCACAGACAGTGATAAGGTCACCCCTGAGCCTCCTCTTTTCCAGGCTGAACAGCCCCAGCTCCTTCAGCCTCTCCTCACAGGGCTCATCCTCCAGCCCCTTCCCCATCCTTGTTGCCCTTCTCTGAACTCGTTCCAGCCCCTCGACATCTTTCTTGAACTGAGGGGCCCAGAACTGGCCACAACACTCGAGGTGTGTCTGACCAGTGCCCAGTATAGGGGAAGGAGAACCTCCCCTGCCCTGCTGGCCACTCCATTCCTGATGGTGGCCAGGATGCCATTGGCCCTTTGGCTGCCTGGGCACTGCTGGCTCATGGGGAGTTTGCTGCCCACTGACACCCCCAAGTCCCTTTCCACCTGCTCACTCTCTAACCCTCCATCCCCAGCCTGTAGCTCTGTCCAGCAGCAGGACTCATCCAGGCCTGGACAGCACCATGGGTGCTGGGCAGGGGCAGGGAGGTGGGCAGTGCCTCTGGTGCCAGGCAGGCAGCACATCTGGACTGATTTGCTGCTGTCCCCACCCGGAGCACAGGGAATGACGAAACCCTGTGGCCTTGGCCTTGTGAGCTGGCCCTGGGTGGGAATGTTTCCCGTGGAGCTTTTAAATTCTTTTCCCTGCAGAGGAGAGTTGGGCAGAAGGGAAGGAGGAGCTGTGCCAGAGGGATCTGTGCAGTCCCTGTGCAAACACAGAGCCAGAAATACACACACCCAGATGGAGTGCCCAGGGTTTTGGGGGTACAGGAAGCAAACAGGCAGCTCATGGGACACAAACCTCACCGGAACCTGCTGCCAGCACCCCTCAAACCTGCCCAGTGGAAGGGCTGAGCCCCATCCCTGTGCCCCACCTCCACTAAGGGGGATGGATGTGGGGAAAGTCTTCAGACACAGAGGGGACACAAACAAGGCCCTGGTTTGGTGCATTTTTGGTGCTGCTGTGCTGGACCTCTGGAACAGATGCTGAGACACAGATGTTTGCGTTGCCAGTGCCATGGTTCCTTCCAAGGGTTAACAACAGCTCCTCATCTCTCCTCCTCCCTTTTCCTCCTCACTCTTTCTGCCCATGTGTCCCCAGAATGTGACACAGGGGTCCCCCCATGTGCCCCCAGAGGCTCCCAAGCCCCACACAATAACTCATTAGTCCTTACAAGCAGCACCCTAATTCTCCTCCACTCACTCTGGGTTTTGTCACTGATGTGTTTTTAAGCCATTAATGATTCCCATTTGTGGTTAATCTTGGCTTTTCTGGTGGGAAGGGCTGTCAGTGAGGGACCAGACTTTGTGCCATCTCCAGAGAGGAAATCAACTGTTTTTAACAAGTTATTTGGGAAGCAGCTGCTTTGCCCCATGATACTCCTTTTCTTGCTTTTTCTGCCCCTCTGCAGAGCTGAGGATAGCCCAAGTTCCTTAATTCCCTCACCACACCTGGAAAAAATCATCTCTCCCAGCAATATACTTTCTAATTTTATCTATATCAGGTTGTTCTGGGAGAAAAATGGGGGATTTCTCTGTTTTCCTGCAAAAGCTGTGTCCAGTCTTCTCCCAGCCCTTCATGGCACAAGGAAATCATGGAGACCTTGTCCCCTGCCATGAGCTGAGCTGTCACAGTGCAGCAAGATGTTGGTCACAGAGCCAAGGCAGGACCCAACAATAACCTACAATGCCTGGAAGGGCAGAGAGAAATGAGGGATGATGGAGCCAAGCTCTCCTTGGTGCTGCTGGATTGTGAAACAGGGAGCAGGGAACACAGCGGTGACTTGGGTGGTACAGAAGGTCCTTCATGGGGAAGGTGCTGCAGCCCTGGGGGCATCTCTATCCCTGGAGGCACCTTCATCCCTGGAAGCATCTCAACCTCTGGAGGCTTCTCCATCCCTGTAGGTAACTCCATCCCTGGAGGCTTCTCAACCTCTGGAAGCATCTCCACCTCTGAAGGTATCTCCATCCCTGGAAGTATCTCAACCCCTGGAGGCATCTCAACCTCTGGAGGCCTCTCCACCCCTGGACGTATCTCCATCCCTGGAGGTATCTCCATTCCTGGAGGCTTCCAAAGTTTATCCAAACACAGCCATGGATGAACTACTCTGAGGAGGATGAGAGTCCTGTTCCTGTGGGAGGAGGGACTGGAGCACCTTTGCAACCCCCTCATGCCCCCCCAACCAGGGCAAATCTTTCTAAATGAGCCTCTTTCTCCCCAGGGCAGTAGGAAGGAGGGGGGGGCTGGGGGTGGTTCCTCCCTGCCATGGCTCAGAGCTCTGCACAGAAAAACAAGGAGAAATGATGGATTTCAGTGACCTGTTTGAGCTCCCCATTCCCTGCTGGCAGCCCTGGGACAGCAGAGTTTCCATGGGGCAGAAAACAACCTTGGCTCCCATGAACATGATCTTGTTTNTCATGGCACAAGGAAATCATGGAGACCTTGTCCCCTGCCATGAGCTGAGCTGTCACAGTGCAGCAAGATGTTGGTCACAGAGCCAAGGCAGGACCCAACAATAACCTACAATGCCTGGAAGGGATGATGGAGCCAAGCTCTCCTTGGTGCTGCTGGATTGTGAAACAGGGAGCAGGGAACACAGCGGTGACTTGGGTGGTACAGAAGGTCCTTCATGGGGAAGGTGCTGCAGCCCTGGGGGCATCTCTATCCCTGGAGGCACCTTCATCCCTGGAAGCATCTCAACCTCTGGAGGCTTCTCCATCCCTGTAGGTAACTCCATCCCTGGAGGCTTCTCAACCTATGGAAGCATCTCCACCCCTGAAGGTATCTCCATCCCTGGAAGTGTCTGAACCCCTGGAGGCATCTCAACCTTTGGAGGCATCTCCACCCCTGGACGTATCTCCACCCCTGGACGTACCTCCATTCCTGGAGGTATCTCCATTCCTGGAGGCTTCCAAAGTTTATCCAGACACACCCATGGATGAACTGCTCTGAGGAGGATGAGAGTCNTCTTGTTTTGCCACGTGCCACTGGCACCCTGGTTTCAGCCACCCTGGGCCTAATTCTTCCCTGTGGAAAAGGACAAGGGAGAAAGCACAAAGATATTTTGTCAGCAGATGAACCAAAAGCTTGACATCTCCCTGCAAAGTCCATCTCCATATTTATCTTTCTCTCCCCACCCTGATCTACCCACGTGCAATCTGGAGCTCTCTGGGTTTCCATGAATCCCTGGGGTGGTGGGGAGGGAGCTGCTCTTGTTTGTCAGGGTGCTGAGAGCCTCTTTTAGAGCTGGGTTCAAAGCTCTGCTGCTCCTTTTCCCTTCCCAACTCCCCAGAGTCTCCAGGGAAATCAGGGGAACCTTTCCAGCCAGGGAGGAATTTTCCACCTAAACACTTTCCTGACCTAAAATCACTTCTTGTCTTTCCAACAGAAAACCTTATTTCCATAGAAAACAACTCTTCACTCAACAGATAAAAAACTGAGTTCTCAGCTTCCAGAAAAGAAAGTTTTTTCTTGCTCACTGAGCACCANAACTCCATCCCTGGAGGCTTCTCAACCTCTGGAAGCATCTCCACCTCTGAAGGTATCTCCATCCCTGGAAGTATCTCAACCCCTGGAGGCATCTCAACCTCTGGAGGCCTCTCCACCCCTGGACGTATCTCCATCCCTGGAGGTATCTCCATTCCTGGAGGCTTCCAAAGTTTATCCAAACACAGCCATGGATGAACTACTCTGAGGAGGATGAGAGTCCTGTTCCTGTGGGAGGAGGGACTGGAGCACCTTTGCAACCCCCTCATGCCCCCCCAACCAGGGCAAATCTTTCTAAATGAGCCTCTTTCTCCCCAGGGCAGTAGGAAGGAGGGGGTGGCTGGGGGTGGTTCCTCCCTGCCATGGCTCAGAGCTCTGCACAGAAAAACAAGGAGAAATGATGGATTTCAGTGACCTGTTTGAGCTCCCCATTCCCTGCTGGCAGCCCTGGGACAGCAGAGTTTCCATGGGGCAGAAAACAACCTTGGGTCCCATGAACATGATCTTGTGCCACGTGCCACTGGCACCCTGGTTTCAGCCACCCTGGGCCAAATTCTTCCCTGTGGAAAAGGACAAGGGAGAAAGCACAAAGATATTTTGTCAGCAGATGAACCAAAAGCTTGACATCTCCCTGCAAAGTCCATCTCCATATTTATCTTTCTCTCCCCACCCTGATCTACCCACGTGCAATCTGGAGCTCTCTGGGTTTCCATGAATCCCTGGGGTGGTGGGGAGGGAGCTGCTCTTGTTTGTCAGGGTGCTGAGAGCCTCTTTTAGAGCTGGGTTCAAAGCTCTGCTGCTCCTTTTCCCTTCCCAACTCCCCAGAGTCTCCAGGGAAATCAGGGGAACCTTTCCAGCCAGGGAGGAATTTTCCACCTAAACACTTTCCTGACCTAAAATCACTTCTTGTCTTTCCAACAGAAAACCTTATTTCCATAGAAAACAACTCTTCACTCAACAGATAAAAAACTGAGTTCTCAGCTTCCAGAAAAGAAAGTTTTTTCTTGCTCACTGAGCACCAAGGAGTATTTTCAATATTAAAAAAAAATCATTTTTTGCAAATAAACTTCCCCTTTATGTGCCTTGAGGGGCCCTTCCCCAGAGCTTCCAAACCTCCCAGCTGAAGGCCGGGAGCCAGCAGCACATCAGCTTCCTGCAGAGCTGCTCCACTCCTCAAAAACCACCAGCACTGAGCAGGGGAGCCAAGGAACCCACCAGCCCCAGCCAGCAAGACTTGGC
Source organism: Pitta sordida (assembly GCA_013390025.1). NCBI lineage: Eukaryota > Metazoa > Chordata > Aves > Passeriformes > Pittidae > Pitta > Pitta sordida. The sequence goes on along the minus strand of WEKX01006507.1, from coordinate 443,502 downwards.
TGCCAGAGCGGGTTGAGTCCTGAACACACTCCTGACAACCCTGTTGGCAGCTCTGCTTCCCTGGGCTCTGTGGATCCATCCTTGGAAAGGCCGGGGTGTTTAACAGCAAACATGTGGGCACATCTGCCCCTCCCCTCCTCCTTGGCAGGGGCAGAGTGGAGGCAGAGGGCACTGATGCTGCATCTCTCGGCTCAGCCTGGACCGACTGTCCTCGCACAGGCCTTGGCTGCAAACCCTGGATCCCACACTGAGCCTCTTCCAGGCCAAAGGAGAGGAGGGGCAGTGTCTCGTTGCATCACTACTAGCAGAGATAAACCTGGAGAGGGAAACCTCAGCAGCTTCCTTTTGGATTGTCTCCCTGTTACACCCACCTTCAGACACCCTTCAAGCAGGGCCTGTCCTGGGGCTGGGAGCAGCTGGAGGGGTTTCCCCTGCACACGGATTCTGCTCCTTCAGGACCTGCCGTCAGTGGCTCAGTTTTGCCCACAGGCACCAGGACTGGGAGATCTCCAGGGACACTGTTCCTATGGCAAGGAGGGCCATGGAAAATCCTCGTGGAGCTGTGGTGGGGCTGGTGGAGCAACTTGGTCTGAAGCCTGGCTGTGGTTTTCACAGCACGAGCCCTGGCAGCTTTCACAGCTTGTTTTCTGGGGGTACATCAGGGAGGTTCACGATATGAAATATTTCCAGTGTGGCACGATGACAAGGACCTTTTCCACTGAATTTTGCCCAGTCCTTGGTCCCCAGGTCCCTTGGCTCAGCTGGTACATCCCAGCATGGGCAGGGCTGGGTTTCGGGTACTTTGTCCTGCAGGAGGTGTGTGACACCAGGGACAACACTCCCTGATGGGCTCTTCAAAGTCCTGAGCCCCAAATCCATCTGCACAAACCTTTGTGGTTGGAAAAATAAAATCATTAGTTGGAAAAGCCCTCTAAGGTCAGCGGCCAGCAGTTAATCCAAACCAGCATCTCAAATCCTGGGGACAGTTTTGGGCCCCTCAGGACAGGGAGGACATGGAGGGGCTGGAGCATGTCCAGGGAAGGGAACAGAGCTGGGAAGGGGCTGGAGCAGCAGGAGCAGCTGAGGGAGCTGGGGGGGCTCAGCCTGGAGAAAAGGAGCCTCAGGGGGCACCTGGAATTCTCTCCATTCCCTGACAGGAGGGGGGAGCTGGGGGGGGTCGGGCTCTGCTCCCAGGGAACAAGGGACAGGAGGAGAGGGAACGGCCTCAGGCTGTGCCAGGGGAGGTTCAGGTGGGATATCAGGGAAGAATCCTTCCCCAAAAGGGTTGTCCAGCCCTGGCACAGCTGCCCAGGGCAGTGGTGGATCCCCATCCCTGCAGGGTTTTAAAAGCCTTGGGACACTTGGGGCCATGGGTCAGTGCTGGGTTAACATTTGGACTCACTGATCTCAGAGGGCTTTTCCAACTTCAATGATTTTATAATTCTATGAAACACACCAGACCCGTGTCTCGTGGGCTCTGTGATCCTCTCCTGATGCAATTTATCCTTCCAAAAACATCCACTGCCACAGCTGCCCTCATGTGAGATGAAGCACTTCCTGCACCTTGTCCAAACTGCCTGCTGGGTCCACCTTCTGCTGCCATCCTTGCACCCCCAAATTTGAATTACACCCCTGGACGTGGAATTAGAGCAATCATGTGGTCACAGCAGTCCGTTCATTAGCAGAGGAGACATCTGGATCCCACTCAGGAACATCTGCAGGACATGCTGACCGTGTCTGATAGGAATATAATACAGGGCTGATTATTTCATTGGAAGCACAGAGATAATATGTTTAAAAGGGTTGTAAAATCTGACCTGAATTGCTTTTTGATTGTTATTGCAAGTGGATTTAAGCTGGGAGCTGTTGATATAAAAACAGAAGTAGAACATAATTAGTACCAAACATCAGCGTGGTAAGGTTTCTTTTATTGCTTCGTAATTCGAAACAGAAACTGTTTGTGGGATCTTCTGGGATAAAAAAATAATGCACAGAACGTCTGCTCCAGACGGTTTGAGGGGAATACTCTGGATTTGATGGAAATGAAGGAACAGACTCCAAGGCCTGGAGTTTATTGATTCCAGTTAAAGTGTCATCTCACTTCAATCTCCCATCCAAACTTTTTCCAGGCGGATTTGGGAATGTGTGAAGCTCAGTGCCCCCAGGATGTGTCTTGCACAGGGTGTTTCATGTAAGGCAGCAACCCCCAATCTGTCTCACAGCCTTCCCTCCACCAGCTGCGGCCAGAGGGGACTCGTCACGTTCCCTTTTTATTGCTGGAGAAACCAGCAGCCCCAAACTCAGCTTCCAACCCTCCCACCACCACCGGCTGCTCGCTGGGACTGCCTTGGCTTGAGATGATCCCAGGGATTCTCAGGGAGATTCACTTGAGCTGCTTTAGGGTCTGAAAATTAGATCACCCAGACCCAAAAGCTTCCTCAGGAGGCAGTGGAGCTCCTGGAAAGAGCAATTCATCTCCTCAGTTGGCCTGTTTTGGTCTCTACAGGCTGTTCTGGGTGTTTAAGGTGACACTTCAAGCTAAAACCTACCCCAGAGGACCCAGTTGACAATAATCCTGCATTTTCCAGTCCCTGCTGTCTCACTGACCCACAGGAATGGGAAGCAGGAGCAGAGAGCTGGAAGTTCCTCCCACGCCCTTGCCAGAGTATCCTGAGGAACATCCGTACCAGGGAGCAGAAAAATGGCTCTGAAGAAGAAACTGGGGCCAATGAGCTGATTTTTGAATCTTTTGATGATCATAGAAAAGTCGTGCCGGTGAGTCCACCAGATGTGGACAGATGTAGGAGATCTGGGAGGGTGTGGAGAGTTGTTTCTTGGAGATTTCCTTGGAGGAGGAACAGGGAATAAAATATTCACTGGGAGCAGCTTGGAGGAAACTCCTGGAGAGTCAAGGGAACAAGTGCCTGGAATAAATCCCTCAGGGAAGCCCGGCTGAACATGGTTGGTGAGGATCTTCTTCATGGATTAAGACAGGGAAAGAAATGTTTAGGGAAAGAAGGAAATGCAGCAGAAGGCACCCCAGAGGGTAGAGCAGGAGGGAGGTGAAGGAGGGTTGGACCAGGTCAGCAGAGCAAAATTCAGCTTAAAAACTACAGCAAATGAGCATCTTCTGGAAGTGGGAGCTGAAAACAGCATCCCAGGAGTCACAGAATTCCAAACTGGTTTTAGTTGGGATCCTCAAAGCTCATCCAGTCCCACCCCTGCCATGGGCAGGGACACCTCCCACCATCCCAGGTTGCTCCAACCCAGCCTTGGACACTTCCAGGGATGTTCCTGAAGATGAAGCTGTGAAGGAATTCAGTCAACTCCTGTCCCTCGAAGGGGAAAGCAGCCAAACCTGGAGGCAGCAGGGACATGGATCCAGAGCTGGGAACAGTCACCTGGAGCAGGAACATCTCCTGCAGTTCAGAGTTCTGCACATCTCTGAACACTTTTGCAAGTTGACAGAACCGAGTGTCTGGGAGTCACACCAGGACAGCAGCCCCAGGTTCCTGTATTTGCAGGTCTAGCAGGAAACTTTCACTTTAGAAATGCTGATTTCACCAGCGCTCCCCAGCACCCAGAGGATATAATGTGTCAAACTGGAGGTGTCGGGAGATGAGCGATAACAACTGTTGGAAAAGTTAAATTAGGAGTCCTTGGAAAGTGTTGGTGGAGGCGCAGAAACAAAACCAGCTGTAGCTGCAACACCTGGAGAGCAGAACATGAGCTGGGGGAAGGCAGGAGGGTGATAAGATCTTGCTGTTTCACCCAGCAACAGGTCCCAGAGGGAAATTGTCACCCTGCCAGGCAGAAGGAAGAGGCCCTTGGAGCCATGGGAAGGCAGGGGCAGGTTTCAGGAGGCACTGCAGGTCTTGCCAGGCCTTTGATGTGTGTTTTCAAGGCGTGTGCTCACAGCTACACGCCCAGGGCCACTTGCTTGAACCCTTTTGGTTTGGCTCAGGTATTGGGAGCACAGCTGGCAGCTCAGGCAGAGGGGACGGGGCAGCAGCCCAAAGCAGGTGGGTACAGGAAGAAACTGGCCACAAAGAAGAAAACATGGGGCAAAAAAAAAAAAAAAAAAAAAAAAAGCACATTTTTCTCTGGGCCCTGCAGGGAATTCTGCTTCTGCTTTGGGCAGCATTCCCACAGCGTGGGCAGCAGGGAGAGAGAGGGGATGCACCTTTGCTCTGCCCAGGTGAGACCCCCCTGCAGAGCTGCTCCAGCCCTGGGAACAACAGCACAAGGATTTGGAGCTGCTGGAGAGAGTCCAGAGGAGGCCCCAGAGATGCTCCAAGGGCTGGAGCCCCTCTGCTCTGGAGCCAGGCTGGGAGAGCTGGGGGGGTTCAGCTGGAGAAGAGAAGGATCCAGGGAGAGCTTGGAGCCCCTTGCAGAGCCTAAAGGGGCTCCAGGAGAGCTGGAGAGGGACTGGGGACAAGGGATGGAGGGACAGGACACAGGGAATGGCTTCCCACTGCCAGTGGGCAGGGAGAGAGGGGAGACTGGGAAGGAATTCCTGGCTGTGAGGGTGGGGAGGCCCTGGCACAGGTTGCCCAGAGAAGCTGGGCAGAGAAGCTGGATCCCTGGAAGTGTCCAAGGCCAGGTTGGAGCAGCCTGGGACAGTGGAAGGTGTCCCTGCCCAGTGCAGGGGATAGAGTAAGATGAGCTTTAAGGTCCTTTCCAACCCAGGCCATTCCATGACTCTATGAAATACTCACCCCTGCCTTGCAGAATTCCTGCCTCTCCAAAGGGAAACAGCCCAACAGACCCAGACAGGGTCAGTTGTGTTTTTCCTCCAATGGATGCAGCAAGACAAACTCGCTCTTTCCCTTTTTCCAGGCAGCCCAAATCAGGCTGTTAGAGCCATTCCAAGACAACCGTCCTCCCAAGTGACTCTCAGCATCGCAGCCTTGGCCAAAGAGCCGCAGAGCAGCAGCTGAAGGAGCTGTCAAGGAAACTTCCACGTGCACAGATTGCTGGGAGACAGCAGAGCTAAGAGCAGTTTTTAATTTCTGTGCTAAACCTTCAGCTCAACCAGGAAAGATGGCTTGGGTAGGACAGAACAGAACAGATGACACCTGTAATTTTGGCACAGAAATGCTGCTGTGTGTGTGGATGAGTGAGCAGTGTCTGATCCTGCCCACGTGGTGCTGGTCTCACCTGGAACTGCCAGGACTGAAAAAAGGGAGGCCCCCCATGCCCCAGTTTGGGATGTCTGGTCCCAGCTTGCTCGAGTGTTGTGAGATTGATGTCATAAATGTGAGTGTTGTTTGCAGAGTGCAGGTTTGGAAAGGAAACCTTGGAAAAGCTAAACCCAAGACTGTCAAGAGACAAGTGGTTTCCTTTCCCTTTTTCTATCCATCACACCTGCCAAGCAGTAAAGGCAACCCCAGGAGAACGTCCTGCATTCACTTCTGGAAAAGTGTTTCAGGTTTGGGAGGGTTCTCCACTCACTGCCAGAGGAAATGGAGCAGTGAGAGGACTTTTCCTTCCAGACATGTGCAATTCATGTCTCACTGCCCCTGGATTCTGCTTCTGCTGGGGCAGTGACCAAAGGAAGGCACAGGTTTGCCGTGTGCCAAGGGGTGGATGCTCAGATCCCGGAGCTCCAGGGGGTGTAAACAGGTCCTACCTGTCCTGTCTCGTGTTGTCCAGGGAAAGAGCAGATCCCCAGAGATCCCCACACTCCCATGTTTCTGAGCATCCTCTGGCAGTTCCCAGTTCCCCTGTGCCAGTTCCAGCTCATTGGTGGCCTCAGCCTGGGCTCTGCTCTGGCACATCATCCTCAGGGAGTTTTTTTCTTCTCTTCCCACCCTTGGAATCCCTCCCCCACAGAGCTGTAAGGCCATCAGGATGGGCTGTTTCTCACTCTGGACACACAGAATCCACCAGGACAGAGCTCCTATCCTTACTGGGGCCTCCTGATGGTCCTGCAATTAAAGGAAGTGGTGGAGTTCAGACCCTGTGTGTGTTCATGCCATGGCAGGAGGATCCTTGGGGTTGGTGAGGGAGCAGAGAAATCACCACCCTGCAATGGCTCCCCAGCCTTGGGGCCTCCCCTGGACTCAGGGCCAAGCTTTGGTCTCTTGGACACAGCTCCTGATGCCCAGACTGATCAGCCCTGGAGCCAGTGGCAATGTGGAGCTGAGTCCTTGTTCCTCACAACCTCCCAATGTGGATGTTTTATTGCTAGAGGTGCTTTGGTCAAACAGAGGTAACAGAGCCTCTCTTTTCTGCCCAAGGCCAGCTGAGATCAGCTGATGGTCTTCTCTGGCCCTGAAGTTCACACCTCCAGCGCGGTGCCATGCACAGCATCCAGCCTGGATCTGTGGATGGAGATCCAGGAACCAGCTCTGCAGTGACAGAGACCCTCTTTGGAGATATCCATCCCATGTCATGTACCCAGAGAAAAATCTGCCTCTCCATTTTTGTACAAGCAGGGAGAGCAGCACTGGCCTTAGTCTTGGCCAACACCTTCTCCATCAGCCGTGTTTGTCCCTGGTTTCCTCTGACAATGAGTCCCAAATCCTGGACCCAGGCCATGAGTAGAATTATTTCCTGACACTTGAGGTTTATTGGCATTTAACCACCAGCAGGGGTGAAGGGGAATTTGGAAATGAACTTCAGGAAGATCCCTTTGCACTTAGTGTTTGACCAGCCAGCAGAGACCCCTCTGAGGGCAGCAGGATGTCCTCAGGGTGTCCTCCAGCCACTCTCCAGCCCCTGTAAACCCAAATCAGACAGAAGCAGCTGGTTTTGTGAGGCTCCATCACTGTGAGGTTGTACAGGTTGAGCCTTGCAGCAGCAGCAACCAGTGTTTCACCTCTGCAACTCCCTCCTTCTCCTCACTCCTAAAAACCTCTCTGGGCTCACCCCTGGAGCTCCTCCTGCTGAGGAACAGCCCAAAAAGCCACCAGTGATCCTGTCACCAGGTCCTGCCTGTGCCATGGACACTGTCACCTGCTGAGCCAGAGCACTTGGATTGTGTAAACATGAATTTAACAGAAACAGCCTTTCCTTCAAATATTTGTTTTCATGACCCAATGGGTCAAACAGCCCCAAACTAGAGACGTTTTCTCAATAGGCTTTGATTTGGAGCAATCCAAGAATGCTGGGAATCTTCCACAGAGTCAAGTTCAATGTCTCAGTGCCGGGCAAACAATGCAGGACGTGGCTGAAGGTCTGCATGAAACGTCCACCCTCCACATCTGTTTGGTTTTAATTGGAGATTTATGATGAACAAAGGCAGCTTTTGGAAGGGTTGCTCTCCTCTGACATGCCTGTCTGGCCTGTTGGAGCAGATGGACAGAAATAGTTTCACATATTAGTCAAATTCTGGATGGCTCCTCACCATAAACTACAGGCAGGCACGAGCAGAATGGACATTATATTGTCACTGATTTATAGGCAACCACAGAAAATAAATTCTACCCTTGTATGGGGATGTTCACCACTTCAGTTTCAGGCTTGATCTCCAGGCCGAGAGGCTGAAACTCCAGGTTTTTGTACCCCCAAAGCCAGTAGCACTAAAAGTTTATATAATCCCTCGTGAATTTGGGCTGCACATTAAATGGGGAAAGTGATCCGAGGGGCAGAAAAGCAGATTAAATTGTTCCAGTGGAAACCAGGGGATGTATTTCCCAGGCTGCAGTTCCAGGGCTTTGCTTCTTCCTACCTGGTTTTGAGCAATAAATATTTAATGAGGCAAATTTATCCTTCTGCACTCATAATTAAGGGGAGATAAATGCATTCCTAATTATTCCTAACGAAAGGAAAAGCAATTTCCTCCAAGATCAGTGACAATTCCCATACGTCCTCAAGTGAAATAAGAGCAGGTAATGGGTTTGGGGAGGTGCTGATCGAAACCAAAAGAGGATATTTGGCATCTGAGGGAGAATTAAAGGCAGTGCTCACCTCTGCTGGATAGTTTTACTCAGGGATGTTGGGTTAACAGAGGGAATTCCTGGGATAGTGGGCTATGGGAAACTCTCCATCTCTGGACCTCAGTTTCCCATTTGTCATCTGAGGATCATTTTGGCCAGAGCTCACAAGAACTTTATTCCTGGAACACCTTTTTTTAATGCCAAAAAATGAGTTGCGACATCTCTTGGAAAAAGGCTGTGAGAGCATATTTGTTGTTGGAAAACATTAATATTTGAGCGTGGAACTCTCAGATATTGCTTCATATTTTATGATTTTCCCCTCACATTTTTTATTACTTTTAAGAGTTTTTTGTAACTTGCCCCGACTGTTGGTAAAGATTTATTGACCTGGCAAAGCTGATAACAAAGTAAAATGCAGATTAACAGCCCGGAATCACAGAAATGGCATCCAGCCTGTCTCCCAACGTGGTGCTGGAGTCCCAACAAGAGTGGAAATATTCCTAATAAGAGGGACTTGGATGGTCCTGCCTTGGTTCCTGCAGGGAAGGCCACCCAGTTTCTCACTAAATGATCCCATGAAGCTGCAGCCCCATCTCTGCCCCGTCCCCTCCTCTTGATCCTGGCACATCCCCCACAACCCCTGGCACTATTCACACCCTCCACGTTCCTCAGGTGCTCCCTGGCTCCTACTCCAGGGGTTTCTCCCAGTCTCTCCTCATCCCTTTGATCCCAGGCATCCCGTGAGATTCGGGGTGAAGTCACATATTCCCCCCCACCAGCAACCTGTCCATCCCCTTCTCCTTTCCCAATCCCAAGTCCCTGTGGTTTTTCCTGGATCTTTAGCTCTGTTCCCGGTTTCCACACTCCAGCCTTCCCCTGGCTCTTGTTCCCTCTGGATGTGACTCCAGAAGATTTCACCTGCGAGATCCCAAACGGGTGGATCCCGGAGGGCAGGAGGGAACCACGGCTTTGGTGTTTCCTGCAGCTTCAGGGGATCTCACTGAGGAGGGTCCTGCTGACACAGGGACCTTCTGTGGCCTTGCAGCTGCACCTGCAGGGCCTGGATCCTGTCGGGGATAAACACACTCCAACCCCAGCATGGGCTGCTGGAAATTCCTGCCGCCCCTTCCAAACCCCGGCATCACTCTGGTCATGGACCCCAGTGAGCACAGGATTCCAGGATGTGCTGAGCTGGAAGGGACCCCCAAGGATCATCCAGTCCCACCCCCAAGAGTCACCCCATGGGCCCCAGAGGATCATCCCAATCCTCCTGCAGCTCTGGCAGCCTTGGGGCTGTGCCCACTGCCCTGGGGAGCCTGGGCACTGCCCAACCACCCTCTGCAGGGGGAAAGAAGAAGAAGAACCTTGTCCTGAGATCCAACCTGCCCCTGCCCTGACCCAAGTCCAGCCCATTCCCTGCCTCCTGTCCCTGCTCCCCCCAGAGCAGAGATCAGGGCCTGCCCCTCCTCTGCCCCTCCCCAGGAAGGTGTCACTGCAATGAGGTCTCTCCCCTCAGGCTCCTCTGCTCCCCCTCAACACCCCAAGTGCCCTCAGCTGCTCCTCACACCTTCCCCTCCAGGCCCTTCCCCACCTTCCTTCCCTCCTTTGGACACTCTCTGCCCCCCAGACTCTCAAGGACTGAGCCTGGGAAGCTGTGGTGGCATTTGGGGACACAGAGAGAACAGTTCTCTCTCTGCCATCAATATCCAACCAGTCCCAAGACTCAAAACTGTTTTCCACACCCAGGCCCTTACAGCAACTTTTTTCCATACAGTCCCAACCTGGATTTTCCAGGTGGTAACAAATGCTGTCGACTTCCCCCAGAAATCACCCTACAGGCCTCAGGAAGGCCACAATTTTTGGAACAAAAGTTGGCCAGAATTAACGGCCCGGGGAAAACAAGATATTTTTGTTGTTGTTGTTGTGGGTTTTTTTCTCCCTCTGACTTTGTTCTTAGAAACTGCTGAATTGTTTTGGCTGAAATTCGCTCCCTCCCTTTGCCCCTGAAAAAAGAAAATCACCCTGAGGTGGAGGCTCCATTACAGAAATTTTCAGCACAAATGATTTAAATTAAAATTATAACTCCAAGCAGAGTCTTACAAGGGGAGTCTCGGTGATCCTTAATAGGCAAAGACTCTTCAGCAGGGGCCAGTGAATCACTGTTTTTACTGGGGAATATTAATAGGCCTCTCTGCACAATTATATCCACAAAGAGCAATTAAAGTAAAAATCAGAGAGGGTATAAACTCGGGGTTGGATCCTCAGCCAGCACTAATTGGTGCAGCGCACAGAGCCCGACAGACCCAAGCAAAATTCCACCCTTTCAGAGCTGCTCCCAGCAATCTGTGATTTCCTGCCACCCTCCTCCTGCATTTAGTTCTGGTTTTCTCATGAAGAGCCAAGGGCACAATTAGTTTAACCCTAAGGGCAAAGGAACTTCTTCCCCACAGAAAATGAAAAATAAGAGTAATTGCTGATTATTTCCATTTTGTCAAAGTTTTGGGGGTTTTTTTTGTTTTTTAATGGTGTATTTTATATTTTTTTTAATAATTGTAAGAGTTGCAGTTATAAGCATCCTCCAGGACCTTTTCTCTCCCTCGAATCCTTTGATGAAGAAGATGAAGTTAATATTGGGCAGTTTGAAAATGACATTTTTGTACAGAACAGGCATAAAGTCCTGGCTCTGGGAAGAAAAGGACTTCACCTTCTTCTCATTTAAAGGCAGATGAGAAGCATCCCATCAAAAAGTGAATCTTTCTCTGTGCAATGTAAATATTTCTCTCTAAACCCTTCCCTGAGCACATGAGAGCAGAAAAAAAGCCAAAACAAAAAGCAGGTATGGCTGATTTTCCTCTCCTGTGCTTTCCTTGGGTCTAAAATCTACATCTGTATTTAATCCATTACAGAACAAAAATATCCAGGAATTTCTCATGAAGGTGTTTTTCTTAGTCTGTGCCACTTTCTTAGCAGGTGTTGGACAGCAACCTCAGGTTTCCAGCAAATTCATATGGCAGCCGTGGCAACTGGGCAGCCCAACAGCCCCGAAAGTGCCTGAGGAAAATCACTTCTTTCCATTCAAATTGGATTACATAAAACCCAGCCTGGTTGTTTGTCTTCTAAAGAAGGTGACAAGCAAGCACTGGGGAAATTAAGGCGGGGGAAGGAGGGTTTTAAAGGGCACATCTTGAAGCTGGAAACTGGATTTGGAAACATTGGGATCCATTTAGCCACAGAAACCCAAGGAAAGGCACCGGCTGGGGGAGGGACTGCTGGAATCACTCGTGGAATCACTGAGTGGTTTGGGTTGGAAGGGACCTTAAAGTTCACCCCATCCCACCCCCTGCCATGGGCAGGGACACCTCCCACTGTCCCAGGGGGCTCCAACCTGCCCTTGGACACTCCCAGGGATCCAGGGGCATCTCCCTGACTTTCTTAAAGCCCTGTGCAAAGCATTGATAATTTACCCCTGCAGTAAATTCACACCAGGAGAGATGTAATGAAAATTATCCTCCTCCTGCCTTTTAGAGGGAGAAAGAAGGAAAAAAAAAACCCGAGTTTTTAATGCCAAAAATTCAGAAGTAATGAGTGACGCACCCTCCCCTCCTCCTTAAATGTTGTACAACCAACTTAAAAGGCAGGATCTTTGTTGCTGTTAAAAATAGGTAATGAAGTGACAGGATTTGCTCCCAGGCTGCCTCTCCTTTGTGAGGCACAGCCAAGTCCCAGCTCACTGGGAAGTTTGGAAGCCACACGTCCAACGGCAGCACCCGAGTTTTGAAAGCACAATCTGGGAGAAAACAGTGATTATGCAAGAAAAATCTGGCAAAAACAACCATCTGTTTGCTTTTCTCCTTTTGTTTGCCCATTGGGGTTTGAGTCTTCCAGGCTCAAGTTTTCCCTGTTTCCTCCAAAACAAATAATTGCCTTTTTCAATGAAGCTTGAGATTAGCACATAATCACCTGCTTTGCTCGAGGTGAGGAGGCCTGGCCAGAAAACCCTGTGGTGCTCAGAAATGAGGTGTCTCTGGACACACAGAGGGGGAAAACTCCAACCTGCCCTTTTCCAGAGGTGTGTGAGATGATTTCCCCTCTCTCATGAGGCTCTCAGTGGTAAAGACTTGCCACAGAGCCTCGTAATTAATGTAGAGGATCCAGAGAAATTATATATAAAAAAATATAAAGTCCCTGGAAAAAAAGAAAATAAATCCTATTTTCCCTCTGCATGCCAAAACGTGCCTGGTGTTACACCTCTGGCTTGTGCATGTCCCCTGTGCTTCAAGAGGGGGAATAAACTCCAGGGATTTCACTGCTGTGTCTTGGTCATGTTCCTGTTGATGTCTGAGGAGCAATTTCCATGCAGATCACGCTGGTTTGGAAAAGACCACGAGTGCCTGGAAGCCACATGGAGAGAGAGACAGAGAGAGGAAACCCCAGCCTGGCTGTTCCCTGGTTGTAAATTCTCCCCCCTGGGTGACACCAGCAAATGACAGCAGCATTTTTGGGTGTTGTTTGTCCCCAGGGCAAGAGATTTCTCCTTTCATCTCAGAGATTCTGGGAGCAGCAGGAGCAGCAGCTTTCTCAGGCACAGCTACTGGGAGATTGCTCTGCTTGGTTTTCCTATAAATTATATTTAAAATCCAGCAGACTATCCTACACACACAAGGATCAGGCACAAGTGACAGAGGAGAGAGTGGAAAACGGGGTTGAACTGAGAAATGTGTGGCCTGGGACAGAGTTTAGGACTCCTCCATTAAATTGAGCTTCTTGTGCTACAAAAATTGGGAGGGTTTTCCCAAGGGGCTTGTCAGGGTGAGAAGAGGGAGGTTTTTTGGCACAGGAATGGTGTGGAGAAGGGAGAGGAAGGGGAACTTGGCATTAAATAAGTCTCCAGTGGGACCTCCTAAACTGGCCCAACACTGCTGGGGAAGGACAGACAGCCACTGCCCTGGGGGTGGAGATCTCTGGCCGTGCTCTCCAAGCCCTGCAGGAGGAAGAACAGACCAGCTTTTTGTTTCTCTCCTTTTCAGTCCCTCCATCCCCATCTCGGTTCCTCTCCCCTGTTCCCATGGAGGAGCCTCTCCGGGAGGTGTTAATTCTCCGTCTCTGTCTCAGCAGGTCCCATCCTGCTGCACAGTGATTTTAACCCATCCTTGCACTTATAAACACCCTGCAGAAAGGCAGGGAGCCAAGGCATGCCCAGGAGTGGGATTTTTCAGATATTCACACAGCAGATTATTCCGTCTCCCTGTCAGGTGTTGCTGGGTCTAATCCTTCCCCCACCCATCCCTATTTTGGGTCTTGTAAACTCAATTTTACAGGGTCACATAAATCTGCTCTGGGGGAAGGGCTGGCTTAGCTGATCAACCTCTTTCCCTTTGGTTCAGCTGAGCAGAGCTTCCCAAACAATGAGAGCTCTGGAAACCCTCGGGGAGCAGCAGGGAGGCAGAGGAGAGGCTCGAGCTGATGCTGCCGGTGGGTAAATGCAGGCGAGTCGGGGCTGTGACATGTCAGGAAGGGGAACAGGATTTGTGTGGAGCTCCTGGGCATGATCAGCCACATAAATAATGAAGACAAGAAACATCTGGAAAACTCTCAGGGACAGGGTGGGACTGTTGGGGTGCCCTGTGCAAGGCCAGGAGTTGGACAGGATGATCCTTGGGGGTCCCTTCCAGCTCAGGATATTTGGTGATTCCGTGGTCTTTTAGAAGAGCTGATCCCATTCCTGCCCACTGCAGAGATCCAAGTCTGTGAGCAGCCCCTGGCAAGCAAAAGCAAGAGGAAGAAAGAAAAGGTGTCAAGGAAATGACTGAGTAAAGACTAAGCCTCACATATTCCACTGGTGCAAACCAGCACAAGCCCACGCTCAGCAGAGCTGGGCTCAGGTGAAATCCTGACCATCCAACCCTCCTGGTCCTCGCTGCCAACTCCAAAGCCACGGTAAAATATTTCTGTGTGCCCCCATGGCCCTGACCAGCAGCAGCAAGCTCAGGGATGACGTTCCCTCAAGATGTCTGTTCGTGGATAATTAACAAAAGCTGCCTCAGGAGACTCATTGCCTGAAGCAGCCCCGGGGCTGAGCTGTGCTGGGGGTGCTGTGAGGACACGAGGGACATCATTCTGTGCTGATGGACAGCCCCGTGTGCCACTCAGAGAAGGGGCTCAGTGCTGGGGCTCCTCTGTGCCTGCTGCTCCCGTGTCTTCATTCCTCTGGGGACGAGTTTCACGGCGCTCTGTGTTTGTGCAGAGGAGGGAACTGCTGCCCGTGTGTGAGCACCAGCAGCCAGGGCTGTGTTGATCAGATAACCCCGTGGCCTGGCAGCCTGTGCCAGTGTCCCCACCACGGGACAGTTGTCCTGGAACAGGCACCTGGGGCTGTGAACCCAGGGAAGAGCTCAGGCTGCAGGCTGGGATCCTTCTCCAGGCAGGGATGCCAAGGCAGGACAGATTGTGTGGAGCTCATCTCTGTTTCAGCAGGTTGGCTGCAATTTATTTTGCCAGATAAAAGTCAGTGATTAAACCAAAGCAGTGAAAGGGACAAGGAGAGGAAGCAAAAGAAAAGTCTCAAAGGGAAAAATGCCTCTAATGGAATGGGCTGGAGTTGGGTCAGGGCAGGGGCAGGTTGGATCTCAGGACAAGGTTCTTCTTCTTCTTTCCCCCTGCAGAGGGTGGTTGGGCAGTGCCCAGGCTCCCCAGGGCAGTGGGCACAGCCCCAAGGCTGCCAGAGCTGCAGGAGGGTTGGGATGATCCTCTGGGGCCCATGGGGTGACTCTTGGAGATGGGCCTGTGCAGGGCCAGGGGTTGGAGGGATGATCCTTGGGGGTCTCTTCTAGCTCAGGGCATTCTGGGATTTTGTGGGATGTGAGCCCTGCCCAGGCAGCGCCTGATGCTGCCCCAGCAGCTCTGAGGTGTTTTCAGCCCTGCTTGGGGCTGGGCGTCCTGTGCAGGACAAGGACAAAAACTGTATTTGGGCAGTTGGACTCTACTCATGAGGTTTAAGAAGGGCAAAAAGGGTTGGGATGAAGCCCAGGAAGGCTGAAGCTGTGGCCTTTGCCAAACCCTGCCAATGCCCTTTCCAGAGCTAAGAGCTGTGACAGCCAGAAAAAATCTGTCAGAGCACAGCAATCCGCTCCACTCTGAGCTCCTTGAACCATTCCCAAGTCCCTGGGGGACAGGGGACAGCTGGGATTTCCATCATTTCCAGTCCCAAGGGTGCCTGGTGGTGGTGAGGAGGTGGAGGCAGCTGAGCTCGTGGCCGGCAGTTTTGTCTGGGTCTCTCCAGGATGTGGGAGCCACTGGATTTGGGATGTGGTGGAGCCTGTGTTTGTTTGTGCTCCCTCCAGCTGGGGGCTGGGAGTGCTCAGAGAGGGAGAAACAACTTTGACAATAAGTTGCCACCAGCAAGGGGTGAAAACGAGTTGGGAAGGCTACTCGTGTTATTCCTCCTATAATTAAAATGCAAAATTTATTCCTTCTTCCAGAGAGCCTCATGCAGAGATTTAAACACAAGATTAATGAGGTGCCTAATGGTTTGTGTAGCCCCACTCAGAACTAAAGCAACTGTTTGCTCCTTGTGTGACTGGGTGTGTGAGAGCAGCCAGTTTTTTGCCAGATGATGTGCTCTGCTACCAGTGACAACTGCAGATGGATGTTGGTGCTCCTTGCCAAGCTGTTGGGAAAAGCAGTGAAAGGAACACACTCAACCTCATTGCTTTGGGTCCCAGGGTGGAAAATAAGCTCAGGAAAGGAGCAATACCTGAGCCCAGGTGAGCTTTGCTCTCACAGGATCCCAGGATGTGCTGAGCTGGAAGGGACCCCCAAGGATCATCCAGTTCCATCCCCAAGAGTCACCCCATGGGCCCCAGAGGATCATCCCAACCCTCCTGCAGCTCTGGCAGCCTTGGGGCTGTGCCCACTGCCCTGGGGAGCCTGGGCACTGCCCAACCACCCTCTGCAGGGGGAAAGAAGAAGAAGAACCTTGTCCTGAGATCCAACCTGCCCCTGCCCTGACCCAACTCCAGCCCATTCCCTGCCTCCTGTCCCTGCTCCCCCCAGAGCAGAGATCAGGGCCTGCCCCTCCTCTGACCCTCCCCAGGAAGGGGTCACTGCAATGAGGTCTCTCCCCTCAGGCTCCTCTGCTCCCCCTCAACACACCAAGTGCCCTCAGCTGCTCCTCACACCTTCCCCTCCAGGCCCTTCCCCACCTTCCTTCCCTCCTTTGGACACTCTCCAGTGGCTCAAGATCTTTCCCAGGTTGTGGTGCCCAAAGTGCCCCAATGTTGCAGGTGAGGCCACCCCAGGTCAGAGCAGAGCGGGACAATCCCCTCCCTGGCCCAGTGATGCTGTTCCTGATGCCCCAGGACACGGTTGGCCCTCCTGGCACCAGGGCACTGCTGACTCGTGCCCATCTGACCATGGACCAGGACCGTCAGGTCCCTTTCCCAGCATCTCATTCCCAGCCTGTCTGTACATTCAGGGTTTCCCCATCCAGGTGCAGAATCCAACACTTCCAATTGTTGAATTTCCTGTGGGTGGTGATTCCCACTTCTCTGATCTGTTGAGGTCTCTCTGAAGGTTGTGCTCATCCAGCTGGGATTAAAGCTCTTCAGCTGAGTTGCTACAAAGCTGCTGGTGTCCCAGAGCAGTTTGTCACCCCGTGCCAGAGCCCCTTGTGTGGCTGTGACAAGCAGAACCCTGTGCTGTTCTGTGTCCCTGACAAGCAATAAATAATTCAGCTGTACAACCATGTGCTCCAACTGGATGTGTTATCTCTTGCTCTCCCCTTTTTAATATTTTTTAATATTTTTTTTTTTATTTTAAGGACCACACAGTTGAAGTTTTCACTTCCAAAACACTTGGCTTCCGTGTCAAACCCACATGCTCTCCCCAGACTCTCCAAACACAGGCTCTCTGTGCTGGTTCCAAAAACTGACACTTTCGCCAGTGAGGGCTGGGAGCCAGTGTTGACCCTCAGAGATGTGCTAGGACCCAAGAGAGATGAAGCAGGAATCACAAATGCCACTCTCTTCCCATTCCAGAAACTTCCAAGGTCTTTTCTTGCTGTTATCCTGCAGCCTGCAGGGACAGCCAGCATGGCTTCAGCTGTGCCTGTGGGGATAGGCAGGTGACAGGTTCTTCTTCTTGTACCTCCTGCTGCCTTTCCCCTGCTGGGACAGGTGGTGGGGCACAGCAGGTCCCTGCTCCTCCTCCTTGTCCCCACAAATCTGTCCCTGGAGGAGCTCAGGGGTGGTTTGGTGTTCTGGGATGTCACTGTGAGGCTTGGTGGGCTTCACCTCCCAGTTTTTCTGAAGAGGAACCGTGGGCTGGAAGATTCTGTCCAAGGGCACAGGAGAGACCCCAGGAGGTGGCATCAGCCATCCCCTGTCACATCAGGCCACCCTGGTGGGCACCAACATGGCCACAGATAAGAACCCAAACCTCCTCCACTGACAAACCTGGGACTGCCCTGCTCTCCCATCAGGGTGTTCTTCCTGAATTGCTCTGAGTCCCCCTTCGCTGGCTCTCAGGGACGTGGAGAACAGTCGATTCCCATCTCCCAGCAGGAACTCCAGGCATAGCTGAGGGCTGTTATCACGTCTCCCTCCATCACTTCCAGACTAAACAAGCCCCGTTCTTGCAGCCTTTCCCCACAGGTCGTGTTTTTGGGACCTCTGACCACGTTCACTGGCTGGCTCTGGGCTGTGTCCTGCTGATCCTCATCTCCCTCCCGAGGCAGTGCCTGCTGGATGAGGTTTGTTGGGTTGGGATGGATTAATCTGCATTTCTTATGGAGAGCTCTTGGATTTATACCTCCCAGGGGAGGGGAGAGGGGAGAAAGCCAATCTCTCCTCAGCATCTCCACTAATCACCCATTTGTGACACTGCTTCACAAATCAGGCTCCCAGTATCTCACAATCACAAGACATGGGGTTTCAGGAATTTTCTTCCTAAACCTGGTGTCTCAGGAACCACTGGATTGACCTGTTTGGTGTGTCCTGCACCTGAGAAGGCTGGAAGATCCATGACCTCCCTCAGCAGAGAGTGCTGAGAGATTACAACTGGTCAGATGATNAAGGTTGGAAAAGTCCAACCCCAGGCCTGCACCACCCCTGTGGTCACCATTAACTCGTGTCCTCCAGTGCCACATCCGTGTGTTCTTTGAACACTTCCAGGGATGGTGAGGCCACCACTGCCCTGGGCAGTTTGTGCCAGGGCTTTACAACACTTTCCATTAGTTTTTTTTTCCTGACGTCCAATCTGAGCCTCCCCTGGCACAGCCTGAGGCCGTTCCCTCTCCTCCTGTCCCTTGTTCCCTGGGAGCAGAGCCCGACCCCCCCCCAGCTCCCCCCTCCTGTCAGGGAATGGAGAGAATTCCAGGTGCCCCCTGAGGCTCCTTTTCTCCAGGCTGAGCCCCCCCAGCTCCCTCAGCTGCTCCTGCTGCTCCAGTCCCTTCCCAGCTCCGTTCCCTTCCCTGGACACGCTCCAGCCCCTCCATGTCCTTCTTGCAGTGAGGGAAGGACTGAGAACTGGGAGTCTCAGCTTTACCACTTGTCCAAAGAACTTCAGGAAAGGTTTGTAGGACAGGACTGGGGATGAGCTCAGATGTCACGTGTCCCTCAGGATTAACCAACATCTCCCCCTTTCCAGCTTTCCCAAACACAACCAAACGGGAAATGGTCCATCCAGACCCTCGTGCTGTAATGCCACTGGAAGCTGTTCCCTAACCAAGGGGTTCTCACAGTCCTTAGAGCGAGTAATAAACCTTCAGGAGGGTTTTCTTGTGGTTAAACTCTGAGGTCTGTTCTGGCCAAGCAAAGTGGACTCTGCTCCATCCTCCAGATGAAGTGGAAGTGGATTTATTGTTATTTATGTTGCATTACTCATAAAGCTGCTCTCCTGCACAGCCACCCTTGTTTTCCTTCTGTCTCCCTTCCTGCCTTGAGCTGAATTCTCTTTGACATCAGCCATCAAACACGAAACTGCACATGGATCACATTGTGTCAGGGGCTGGCAGGGATTCTGCCTTGGCCTCTCAGCTCTGCAGCTGTTGGAGAGTTTGTTTGCTGGAAGGAGGGTGGTCTGTGTCTCCTGGCCTTTGAAGTCCAAGGAGCCCCTAAACATGCCCAGACTCTGATGTCTCCTCAGCTCGTTCCTGTTCAGAGTTCAGCTGGACTGTGGCTGCAAAACCATTTCTTTGGATGGGGATTTGGAGTGTGAGGGGAAGAGCAGGAATGCAACACCCACCTTCATAGGATCATAGATATCCTGAGTTGAAAGGAGCCACAAGGATCATCCATCCAACTCCTGGCCCTGCACAGACACCCCAACAATCCCACCCTGTCCCTGAGTGTTGTCCAAACCCTCCTGCAGCTCTGGCAGCCTTGGGGCTGTGACCAAACCCTGGGGAGCCTGGGCACTGCCCAACCACCCTATGCAGGGGGAATGAAGAAGAAGAAGAACCTTGTCCTGAGATCCAACCTGCCCCTGCCCTGACCCAACTCCAGCCCATTCCCTGCCTCCTGTCCCTGCTCCCCCCAGAGCAGAGATCAGGGCCTGCCCCTCCTCTGCCCCTCCCCAGGAAGGTGTCACTGCAATGAGGTCTCTCTCCTCAGGCTCCTTTCTTCCACCTGAACAGATGTTGCTTCCAACACTTGCTAAACCATTTTATATTCTGTGACTGTCCACATGTTTTATAATTGTTGACACCAATCTATAAATACTCCTCCCCCAAATTAACAGTGCCCTCCTCTGGCTTTAAATTATTTTCATGGATCCTTCGCTTGGAATCTCAGCAGACTTTTGGTTCAAAGCTTCATGGAAAATAAATCCTGCAGGGAAGAGACAGGGCAGGGGAAAATCTGTAAAACCCTTCAGTGCCTCTTGCACACCTGGGATGGCTCCTTCTCTCCCTGGTGGCTGCACAAAGTGTCTTTCCCCTCTCAGAACAAGCTGGATCTAGGCCTGGCTCACAGTTTCTTGCCTAAAAAACCAAGCGAACCCGAGAAAATCAAGCAGAGGCAGCTGTGGGGTTTCACCAGGTCTGGCAGGGGTGACTCGTGGGGACACAGGGCTGGGATTTTGTGTCCCAGCAGTTCCAGGATTTTTGGTGCTGAGCTGCACTTGGGTGACCCAAAGTGCAAAGCAGCACTGGGGGATGCCCCGAGAGGAATTTCCCCTCCGTGACTTGTGGAAAGCTGCTGCCCCCGGGGCAGGAATGTGCCAACGTGCCTTCCCAGCTGGGAATTGCCTGGAAGAAAGAGGCAGGGCTGGATTTTTGCTGCTGCTAATGAAGAGTGATCCCTGCCTGACCCTCACATCACATGAGTCCTGGCACAGGAGGTCTGGCTGCATTTGACAGAGCAAAGCCCGTTAAAGAGGAGAGGCTGAAGTTTATTGCCCTCTTTGAGTTCCACATGCCTGCGGATGAAAAACAAGCCACTTAAAATGATAAAAGAAGGCTTTTAATTTGCTGGAGTGGCAACAAAACTCCCAGCTACATCCCTCTCACAGGCTGGATTCGTGTGGGTCAGACACTGCCAGGCACAGAGGATTTCCTGGCACAAAGCAATGCCTGTTTGCAGGGGAGGTTTGAGGGCTGCTGCAGAATTCCTGCCTGTGCGGCTGAAATCCTTCCCTCCCAGCCCTCCTTCCGTGGCACCATCCCCACCCTGCGTGGGACAGAGGCAGAACAGGGGGAAGGGCTGGAATTGGTGCTGTCTGTCCCAGAGGAGCAGCTGTGCAGGGGGAAGGGGATGAAAGGGAAGAGGGAAGGTGACAGGCGGGTGTCTGAGTAGGTTGGACAGGGACTGGGACAGGGAGAGGATGAAGGTAGAGAGTCTGTGAAGAAGATAAAGGCAGAGAAGGGGAGGAAGAAATGGTGGGGACCTGACCTTGAGAGTAGAGAGGAGGGAAGAGCAAGACCCCAGAGAGAGATGGACCCCAGAGCTGCAGTGCAGGAGGAACAGACCTCCCTCAGCCCGTCCATGGGGTGGGACAGGAGAGGAGAGATGATACCCCCAGGCCGGGGTGAGCTGTCCCTCCTGCAGCCCAACTCCCACATCTCCCCCTGCTCCTCCAGAGGCCAAGGAGGGAGGGAGCACAGAGTGACAGGGACTCGGGGGAACACCTGCCAACCAGAATGAATAAATTTACCAAGGCTGAGCCAAGCCATGACCTGACAGTTTAGCCACCTTACCCTCCATGAGACACTGCCTGAACCTGGGGGAGCTGCAAAAAGCCCCATTTTTAGCAGTTTCCAGGCTCCCAAACCCCAAACCCTCCTGATTTCCGTGCGTCACAGGCTGCGAGAGCCGCAGTCCCCGGGGCCGGGGCTGCAGGGACAGCCGAGGTGAAGGTGCCCGAGCAAGGAACACTTTTCCTTGGCACTTCACCCCCCCCGCTGTCCCCGCACGTGTTGCAGTGATGCAGATGCAGAGCTCTGGCTGCGGGCACATGTGCTCTCTCCAGCATTACATCACTGCAGGCAAACAGCAGCAGGGAGCAGTGCCGGCTGTGAGCAGGGGCTGGGACAAGCTGCTCCCTCCTCCCTCCAAAACAAACCGCAGCAGCACCTGGGGGCAAAGGGGAGGGTTTTTAGCAAAGAATATTTGGGTTTTCACCAGCCCCCATCACTTGTGCCATGGCCCTTCATGTTCCTGCCTTACCATAAGGGGAGGGAGGCCCTGGCACAGGTTGTCCAGTGGGGTTGTGGACTCCCCATCCCTGGAGGTGTCCAAGGGCAGGCTGGACATGAGCAGAGCCTGGCACTGTGCTCTTGCAGCTCTGCAGGGATGTTACACATGTCAAAGAAATGCAGGAGCCCTGCAATGGGGCACAGCCACACTGCCCTCCCCAGCTGGGGACACAGGATGTGGCTCCTATCCAAACCAGGTCATTCTTCATCCTGCATTAGATGTTAGGAAGGAATTCCTGTCTGTGAGGGTGGGGAGGCCCTGGCACAGGGTGCCCAGAGAAGCTGTGGCTGCCCCTGGATCCCTGGAAGTGTCCAAGGCCAGGTTGGAAGAACCTGGGATAGTGGGAGGTGTCCCTGCCCATGGAACTGGAAGCACTTTAAGGTCCCCTTCAACACAAACCATTCCATGATTCCATGAGTCTGTGATTCTACAATTCTGTGGTTCTATGACTCCATGATTCTGTGATTCCATGATTCTATGACGTGTCCAAGGTTCCAGAACCCCGCTGGCCCCACGTGTTGCAGTGACACGACCACTCTCCTGCTGTGGCTGCGAGGTTGCCACGGGAAAAACAAATGGTTTGTTCCCTGTGCCGTCCTTGGGAGGAGGACAAGCTGTCATGGCAACAGTGTCACTGTCATCCCAGTGTCAAGACAAAGCAGAGATGGCTTCAGGTGTCACCTCATGGAGCCAGAGGCTGGTGGGAGCTTGTGTCCCAATCCAGGGGACAGGCCGTCCCTGCTGGACGTGGCAGTGAGTGGACACTCCGCTCTGGGGCCACCAAATGGAGGTGGCCATCCATGAGCTGATTTACATCCCGTCCCTGTCCTTGTAGAAGCCACAGGAAAGCTCCTGTCACTCCAGGAAACTGGAATTTTGAGCAGGAGGAGCTGCATGAGTGTTGGAATGGGCAGAAGGACTCCCAGAGCTCTGAGCTGCAGCATTCCTGGTGTCCCACAGCTCCAGGAGAAGGTTGTGCATCTCTTTAGAGACACTTCAGGATCAACGTGATGCTGATAAATCTGAGCAAATTCTTCCAGGGATTTTTTTTTGGAGGCACAGCTTTGCAAAGGAGAGTGAAAGGACTAAATGTGCTCAGGATTTATAAGAGGGCTCAGCTCAAAGTCAGCCTGTCAGGGAGAAATGGCAAGTGCCTGCAAGGGGAACAACAATTCACGTGGCTTGAAGTGGTAAAACCTTTTGAGGTGGATTTGGGCAAATAGAAATGGAGGTTGAAAAGTTGAAAAGGATGTATCAAAAAAACTTGCAGTGTTGTTTTTTTTTTAAAATAAGAACTTAATAGAAGGCCAAAATATTGACTTTAAAAGACAATATAAGGATGAGTTCTGTGACCATCACCACATATTTCTTTAATGCATCTTTAATGCATCTGCAGTAACTGCTCTGGTGCATGAAAGGCTTCGCCTTTCTTCCAGATCATTATTTTCCACACAGGTTTTTTACTCCTGTGAATTTGAGTCAGGTAAATAATTTGCAGCTTATTACAAAACCCAACCTCCTTTTTTCTGCACCGAAACTCGGAGCAGTTTACGTGACTTTCCGCACCCTTTGTTTATCTGGCAAGTGCAAACAAAACCTGGTTCTCCTGTCACCCACAAAACCTTTCCGTGGTGATTCCCGAGCTGTGTGTCAGGCAAGATGTGGCACCGCTTCTGATTTTTGGCCAGCACCCCAAAATCAGCTACACAGGCACCTTTGGCAGGATATTTTGTCATCCTTACCCAGGTCTTTGCTTTCTTCAAAGGACGGTAACAGTCCCGCAGATAAAAACCTTCAAAGAGAACTGATGGGAAGATTTGTGGCCCTGGGATTGGGAATTGTGCCCATATCCTGGGATTGGGAATTGTGCCACACTGTGCAGGAGACACGGCCCTTTCCAAGTGCCTGAGCGTGTTCCAGCCCTGGGCCATTCCTGCATGGACAGGTTGGCACGACTGGCACGACAGGGGAGCCACACTGAATCCAGGGCTGACACCCACTGGGAGAAACCACGGGCAAGTTGGAGCACAGGGATGGGATTCCAAATGATTTTGACAGGTTGGAGGAATGACCTGCAAAAAATAGACCTCAATTCCATAGGGAGAGGTGCCAGGCACTGTGGGGAGGGTGTTTGTAAGGCCTGGGAAGGAGGTTTGGGCAGCAGGAACAGCGGGAAAAAGGAAAAATGGGAGCTGAACACCAGTGGTAACGTCATTCAAAAGGAAAATAAACCAAAGGGAGAGAGGATGTGAGCAAGGAGAGGGAAACAGGAGCGTGGAGGGAGCCAGTGGAGCACTGGAGCTGCCCAGAAATCCTGAACCACTCCAGTGTCTGCTGGAGGGACACTGGAAACCACAGGGATGAGCTCAAAGCTCAGAGGAGCTTCAGACCCACTTTAGAACCAACAAGGAGGCTGGAAAAACAGACATCAGGGAGAAACCTGCACCAGAGACCTCCTCAAAGCGTCCTCCTGGCTGATGTTTTTCTGTATTTCTGTGAGTTGATTTGAGCATCAAAACTGCTGGTACGTGGAGCAGTCCGAAAAAACAGCCCAGTCCTGCTCCAAGTGCAGCGAATTCCTGCCTGGATAAATCAGGCAGCAGGCTCAGAGTTTCCACTGCTGATCCATGCCCAGCTGCCTCTCGGAGATCAGCCCCAGGACCATGCCCTGACCTTTACCTCTCCCCCCTTCTCCATTTTCACGGAGTGTATTTATTAAAATAACTTCAAATTCCTCCCTGTTTGAGCACCTTAAAGCCTTGAGGGCCCTGCAGAACCTGATGAGTGACACCAGGGACCACAAATGCCCTCCAAGGACTCCAGGAATTGTTCTTTATTCCTCAGAAACCTCATTTGAGAGGGAAAACAGGTGCCCAGCTGCATTTCACAGGTGCTGGTCACACCTACCAAAATTTTCCAGCAAAGTGGGAGCAGTTTGTTTTGTTGTAGCCCAGTAAATATTATGGTTTGGCTTTGGGTTATTTTATAAAGTTTTTTTTCCTGTTAACGAGTGTAATAACTCTGAGGAACCCATGGTTCACCAAGGGCTTCCAATCATGGAATCATTACAGCTGGAAAAATCCTTGAGGATGCTGAAGTCCAACCATTCCCTCAGCACTGCCAAGGCCACCACTAACCCGTGTCCCCAAGTGCCACATCCCCTCCAGGGATGGTGAATCCAGCACTGCCAGGGCGGAAAACCCTTCCGGGAAAGAAATTTTTTCTAATATTTAATCTAAACCTCCCCAGCTCCAGCTTGAGGCCAGTGGTGAGCTAAATTTAGACGAGTTAAAAAGAAAAAAAATCAGGAGTGCAGAGGGTTAAACCTCTGGGAAAGATTGTGCTGCAGCCTGGGAAAGTATCTCACCGGCCTGAAAATGGACATCCCTGATTTTCACGTCCTGTTCCATATTCTCAGGGGGAGAGGTGGTGTTTGGTTCCCTCCAGAAAGGGATTAGGTTTATCTTAACACTGGTTTGTTTTTCAATCCTCCTGCTCGTCTGCAGTGGAGGCTCTTTCTGTGCCTTGTGCTGAGAGCAGGTTGGGGCTGAAGCTGAGTTTCCGAAGGGAAAACTTGGAGCACCTGTGGACACCCATAAACAGCACTGGGAACAGTTTACTGGGAATGCCAGACTGGTTTGGGTTGAAGGGAACTCAAAGACCGTGTTGTTCCACCCTCTGCCATGGGCAGGGACACCTTCCACTATCCCAGGGTGGGAACCTGCCCTTGGACACTTCCAGGGATCCAGGGGCAGCCACAGCTTCTCTGGGCACCCTGTGCCAGGGCCTGCCCACCCTCCCAGCCAGGAATTCCTTCCCAATATTCCATCTAACCCAGTGGGAAGCCATTCCCTGTGTCCTGTCCCTCCAGCCCTTGTCCCCAGTCCCTCTCCAGCTCTCCTGGAGCCCCTTTAGGCTCTGCAAGGGGCTCCAAGCTCTCCCTGGATCCTTCTCTTCTCCAGATGAACACCCCCAGCTCTCCCAGCCTGGCTCCAGAGCAGAGGGGCTCCAGCCCTTGGAGCATCTCCGGGGCCTCCTCTGGACTCTCTCCAGCAGCTCCAAATCCTTGTGCTGTTGTTCCCAGGGCTGGAGCAGCTCTGCAGGGGGGAAGTGGAGAGTCCCCTCCATCAACCTGTTGGCCAAGAAATGCCACATCTTTTTCCCCAGACATAAAAGCCAAAACTTCTCAGCACAGAAATGGGTCCCTGGGGGATCTGGGCTCTGGGAGGACCCAGCACAGCTCTGCCTCTGGACTTGTGTGGTGTTGTAAAGTCATTTCACCTCCATCCTGTGTATCCTCTTTGCCCAGGCCAGCCCAACTTTGCCAGGGCAGGTTGCTACAACTTTACTGTAGTGTTTGGGGCCCTGGAGTTTCTAGAGCCCCCCAATTTCAGAGGATCCTGCAAATCAGCAGCACTTCCCTAGAGGGTCCTGCAAGGTTTGTTCTTTCCTGGAGTCTCAGTGGAGAGCAGAGCAAAGTGACAACTTCTGAGCCCAAACCGTGGCTGAAAGCTCAGTGCCAGAGCAAAGAGCAACCTCTGGATACTGATTTCTCACTTTCCTGGCAGCTCTTTATCCTCAGGAAGGTCTCATTTCTTCAGCCACAGGAGTGACTTTCTGGCTGTGCCAACTTCAACAGCTCCACAGTAGCAACTGCCCTGAAATGCTGCTTTTCTTTTCCCTCACATTCCCCTCCGAGGGAGAAACTGCCACTTGTCACCCACTGGAGCACTTGGCTCTCCCTGGCTGTGGGATTTTTGGGTCCAGGTGGGGACATCCATGGTCCTGCAGTGTCCACCAAGCCTCTCTGCAGGGCACTGGAGGATTTTTCCTGGCCCCTCTTTGTTTACAGCTTGGACAGACAACAATCATCCCAGGAATCAGGTCAGTGAACCGTGTTCATAAACCAGCTCAGGAGCTCTGGGGTCACTGCTCAGAGTCACGAGTTCTATACCCTGATGGTCCTGGTGCCACATCAACCTATCCCATCTCATGGATGTGCCACCGAAGGATGACATCCATGGTGCTCTTTGTTCCATGCCCTGGGCTGGGCCCACCTGCCCTGTGCTCTTTGGCCTTGTTGTGTTTTCCTTCTTGTCCCACTGCCCAGCCCAGGCACTGTGATGTGTCACAGGGATGTCACCAGTGACAGTGAGACTGGGAGGATGGGAGACGAAGGACACACTGGGGACAGATCTGAGGTATCCCCCTTGTGTCCTTCTGCACGGTGGAGTGTGGGGGAGGAACCCTCAGCCCAAACAATCCCCCACTCTCACTGACGTGGCAACGCTGGTGACATTCCACAGGGATTTTCTCCAGCACCTGGCCCAGGGTGTGTCTCACCAGGAGCTGTGAGATGCTGAGCTGCATCACTGTGCCCCCAAACCACTGTTCTCCCCCATCTTCCCGCCCAAGTGACACGTGGGGACAGCCCATCCGGAGGGCCGTGATGAGATTCTCCTGTCCCCTTTTGCAGGATACATTTTCCCAGCAATCTGCAGGGGACATCCATGCTGCTCCTCACACGGAACGTGGGCAGGCTGAGCTGAATTTAGTCACAGAGCTCTCCCGAGGTGTCACTGCCCAAAGGTCACCCCAGCTCTCCTTTCTCTGCTGGCGTAGTGCCCGAGGGAGCTGGTGACATTGTATAACCCAGCCTTACCAGTGTCTTCCTGTGCTTGGCAGGGCAGCCAGGACTGCTATTTCCTGCCAAAAAGCAGCTTTGCAGCACCCTCAGAGCCACGGGGGATGAGCCTGAGGTGGAGATGGAGCTGCTGCTTGGTTGCTCTCCAGCTTCTCCATGCTCCCACCAGGCCAATCCTCTCTGACATCAGACCTTGAACCTGGGGGGCTGCAGAAAGCAGAGCCAGGAGATGTGACACGACAGCAGAGTAGAGAGAAGGTAAATAAAGAGTGACAGATAATACAGCACTGTCTGCTTGGCATGTGAGAGTCTTCAGCAGCAGCACAGGGAGGGGACCTGAGGTGCTGAGCTTGGTGCCCAAAGTCCCTCAGGGGGATGGGCAGGGGGTGGGAGTGAGTCACAATGCAGGACAACCCTCCTGCAGCTCTGGCAGCCTTGGGGCTGTGCCCACTGCCCTGGGGAGCCTGGGCACTGCCCAACCACCCTCTGCAGGGGGAAAGAAGAAGAAGAAGAACCTTGTCCTGAGATCCAACCTGCCCCTGCCCTGACCCAACTCCAGCCCATTCCCTGCCTCCTGTCCCTGCTCCCCCCAGAGCAGAGATCAGGGCCTGCCCCTCCTCTGCCCCTCCCCAGGAAGGTGTCACTGCAATGAGGTCTCTCCCCTCAGGCTCCTCTGCTCCCCCTCAACACCCCAAGTGCCCTCAGCTGCTCCTCACACCTTCCCCTCCAGGCCCTTCCCCACCTTCCTTCCCTCCTTGTGTGATAAACGGTATGTTGAGAATTATGAATTTACAACTTGAAAGCAGAACTGATAAAATTATGACAGTGTAGCCCAGTTTAAAATGACTTGTTTTGAATAAAGGTTTAGCTCTTCTAGGGGGAGGGGGATGTAAGCTT
>WEKX01006507.1:346689-414992 GCA_013390025.1 Pitta sordida | reverse complement strand
GTACAAGTTGTGACCCTTTTTCTGTATTATTCTGTGTAAAGTGTATTTTGTATTTTTTCATTCCAACTTTGTGTAGTATTTGTATGTATTCCTGTGTTACCTCTTCAAAGACCTGTTGTAAAATGAAGTGAGCATGTGCAGACATAACCAATCAGGAGTCACTTCGCCTCCCGGAATGCAACTCTGACCAATTCAACTGTATTCCATTCCTAAGGGATGACATTCACCAATCAAGATAGAACACAGGAGGTTAAAAAGGCCAAGCCAACCTCAGCCAAACTGAGTTCTGGGCATTGGATGCCAGGCTCCCAGCGCTGGAAACCTTGCTGTATTGTCTCAATATTTTTGATAATATTAATTTTAATATTTTCAATAAACCAACTAAATGTAATTGGCTCATGTTGTTTATAACACTTTGGACACTCTCCAGTGGCTCAAGATCTTTCCCAGGTTGTGGTGCCCAAAGTGCCCCAATGTTGCAGGTGAGGCCGCCCCAGGTCAGAGCAGAGCGGGACAATCCCCTCCCTGGCCCAGTGATGCTGTTCCTGATGCCCCAGGACAGGGTTGGCCCT
Organism: Pitta sordida; assembly: GCA_013390025.1. NCBI lineage: Eukaryota > Metazoa > Chordata > Aves > Passeriformes > Pittidae > Pitta > Pitta sordida. The sequence continues at coordinate 414,420 of WEKX01006507.1, read as the reverse complement.
CCTGGCACCAGGGCACTGCTGACTCGTGCCCAACTGGGCATGGACCAGGACCCCCAGGTCCCTTTCCCAGCATCTCATTCCCAGTCTGTCCCTACACCTGGGATTGCCCCATTCCAGGTGCAGAATCCAACACTTCCCCTTGCTGAGCTTCCTGTGGGTGGTGATTGCTGGCTGCTCTCGTGATGTTCCTCATGGATCCAACTCATCATCCCACAGAAACATCTTCCCAGCCCAGGGACACGACCTGGTGGGAGCAGAGCTTCTGCAGACACTCACATTCCCAAACCCCCGGGAGAGTGAGACCAGACCTGCCCCTTGGGAGGAAAACGCCGGCCCAACCCCAGCCCTGGGTCTGCTTTGTTCAGAGCAAGGGAAAACAAACATTTCACTTCTTAATGAACATCCTCCAACCCTCAAACATATTCCTTCTATATGCCACTCAGTCTAATGATTAGTTCATAATAAAAGCCACGCTGGTCTGCAGCCTTCAAAGCCAGGAAGGAGATTTGGGAGTTAATCTCCTTTCACAACAAAACATGTCTGTGTTTATTCTGGGACAAAACCTTTGGGAATTAATAGGCCTGAAAAGGGCAAGTAAGGGTTTTTTTTCCCCTATCTGGGCTTCTTTTAAGATATTGTTATTAAGAAAAGTGAATAATAGAGGAAAGTGCTAAGGAGGGATGGTTGGAAGGTGGCAGCTGGTAGGGCTTTAAAAGCAGAAGCCCTTGAGAGGCAGAACACTGGGTAAAGTCTGTGCCACCCTCACCCTGCCACGAGGTTCTGTCTCTCTCAGAATTTCTCTGTTCAGTCCTCGTTTGGAGTTGAGCTTTGAATTCATCAGGGCTGTCCACAAACCCACCCTCATGCCCACACCCTCCTGAGGTGGAGCAACACTGAACTTCTGCCAGGCTTTGGGCTGCTCTCCCAGCTGGCGTCACCCCAGGGCTCTGAGTCCTTCTTCAGGAATGATGGCCCTGAGCCTGCAGGGAAGAGGGGCAGAGGAGGGGCAGGCCCTGATCTCTGCTCTGGGGGGAGCAGGGACAGGAGACAGGGAATGGGCTGGAGTTGGGTCAGGGCAGGGGCAGGTTGGATCTCAGGACAAGGTTCTTCTTCTTCTTTCCCCCTGCAGAGGGTGGTTGGGCAGTGCCCAGACTCCCCAGGGCAGTGGGCACAGCCCCAAGGCTGCCAGAGCTGCAGGAGGGTTGGGATGATCCTCTGGGGCCCATGGGGTGACTCTTGGGGATGGGACTGGATGATCCTTGGGGGTCCCTTCCAGCTCAGCACATCCTGGGATTCTGTGACCTTCAGGATACCTGCACCATCCCTCTCCCAGCTCTGGACAATCCAGGCTGCCTGAGTCTTGCTGGAGGTCAGGACGAGCTGCAGCTTCTCCTGATCCATGGATACAGGGGTGTGGGGGGAGGCAGATGTGCCTCAGGCCTGTCCTGACACACAATCAGGATGTGGCAGCCGAGCTGTGGAGTCAGAAGCTGAGAAGTCGCCCAGTGTGGGCAGCCACGGGCACCCAAGTGCTCTGATTCAGCCCAGGGGGAGTTCTTGCAACAGTAATTTGCATTTTTACAATTCAAGGTCTCCAATATTCCTTCCCCAGATCTCCACATCCCCATGCCTTGAACAAGATAATCTGTTCCCAGTGTAACAGGCAACGGGGGATTAGGGAAACAAAGCCCAGAGCACTGGAGACACCAAAGTGAGGGAGCTGTGGAATTCGGGATGTCTTTGATGAAATCCCTTCTCCAGAAATCTGTGGGAACATGAGCAATGTGAGGGGAGGAGCACTCTGAGGAGACATGGAGCAATGATTGAAGACATGTCTTTCTGCAGGAGGAACTGGGGACTCAAATAGGATTTGAAAAAGAGAAGGTGGTGACTCAAAATACATAAAAGAAAATAATGTGCAAAATTCAGCTGCTTTGAGCAAAACACTCACGTCTGAACATGGTACTGCAGAAATCCAGGTGGGAAGGACAGAAGAGTCCAAGGCAGCTTAGGGGAGACGGTTTCTCACAGCCTGGAATGAATCAGAGCTCCAGCCCAAGCTCTTGTTCCCTGTCGAGGTTTTCCTTCAGCCTCTGGGTCACTCACAGCCCAAGGGGCTTTGGCTGTGCCATTCCATGACATCCAGATGGGACTGAGGCACCAAAACACCATCCTGGTTTGGTGTTTGGTCTCACTGGGTCTCGGCAGCCCTGCTAAGGAACTGCTGCCTCCATCCCTTCTGGAGTGACGGGGATGTTCCACTTTGGGGTACTTGTGCACTGTGTGACGAGATCTCCTCACTGGGAGGGCTGGGAGAGGGTTAACATCACTCTGAGCTGACAAATTTCCCATTCCTGAGACATGCCAGAGCTGGGGGCAGCTTTCACCTGCTGCACGTGGAGTGTCTGGCAGGAGAACAATAACCACCCCGAAAATGCCAACGCAGGTGTCACTGTCTCTTCTGAGAAACACATCCCACATCTTACATCTTTTTTTTTTCCCGGAATTAATTGAAAATGTATTTATGGCGTTTGTTGCAATGGGGGTTGCCATGACAACTGCTACAGCTCCTCAGAAAAAACAGGAAGGGCTCACACAGTCACTGGGGCCATCTGTCCCTTCCCTGGAGGGTCATTTTGTAGCCCTGTCCCAACCCCCACGAGCCAAATCTTCTTTTAAGCCTTTAAAAGTCCCTGGTACGATTTATCAAAGATCTGTCCTGAATCGCTGTTTCTTTTCTCTGCACTGACATGATAATTTCCTCTCTATCGGTGCAAATTAAATTCTAATGAGGAAGCTTCGCATTTCAATGTGATGGAGAGCTTTTCTTCTCCGAGCTGCACAGAAGAGCTGAGCCCGTTGTGGAGGGAGGAGAAGGGATTAAACACGAGCTGAGGTGCAGGAGACAAGAACACACTTTCCTTGCCCAGGTCTCTGATGGTGCCTCCAAAGCTGGAGGTGCAGGAGCATTTTGGCAGCCTTGGCAAAGGCAGTTTTCACAGAATCCCAGAATATTCTGAGTGGGAGGGACCCACAAGGATCATCGAGTCCAATTCTTAAGTGAACACACGGATCAAACCCGGGATCTTGGCATTCTTAGGACCAGGCTCTGACAACTGAGCTCAGCTCAAGTTTTGCTCAGGGTTCTTCTAATATTTGACAGGACAAGAGGAAACAGAACCCCAGGATATGCCAAGTGGTAAGGGAACCACAAGGATCATCCAGTCCAACTCCTGGCTCTGCACAGGACACGCCAAGAGCCACAGCTGAGAGTTTTGTCCAACAAGGGGAGGTTCAGGTTGGACATGAGGAGGGATTTCCTCCTGAAAAGGAGGGTCATGGATGGGGCTGCCCAGGGAGGTTTGGAGTGCCCATCCCTGGGGATGTGTCCAAGGAAAAACGTGTCCAAAGGACTGGACGTGACACTCAGTGACAAGGTGAAGGTCTTGGACTTGATCTTGGAGGGCTTTTCCAACTTCAATGATTCCATGATTCTGTTTCTCACCCCAATGCAATGGACTGGGTTTGTTGGGTCCTGCATGTCCCTCTCTGAGCTGAGACCACAAACCCCTCCAAGGACAGAGGCTTTGGGCAGTTCCTGGGATGCAGCTGAATCTCCCTGGCACGGAATTCCCTGGCAGTGGGCACAGACCCTTCCCTGCTGGAACTGGGGTTGTTCCCTTGGAGTGTTTTGGGTGGAATGTGACACCACCACAGTGGTTCCTTCCCATCCCCAAATCCCACCAGGAAGAAGGGGTTGGTTCCCTGCTGAGATCTGACCCAGAGGGTGTTTCCAGCTGTGCTTTCCCTCTGACACCCTCATGTCCAAAACATGAACTGTATTTTTTACATCTCAAGTCATTTCTTTAAACATTTTCAAGCAAATAAAGTATTTCTCAGAAACTTCTGGTGGCCGTTTAAGATCAGTAAGAAAATGTTTATTTGAGTCAGCAACTCTCAAAAAAGGAGACTGTTGAGCTTTTGGAACATTGGCAAAGCATTTCTGCCAAGATTTTACACTAAATGGATACAAAAAAAGCTTTAAAGTTGAGTGTTTCTTCATCTTTTTGGCCACTCCAAAGGAACTTGGTGTTGGGAACGTTGGTGGTGATCCTTAGTTTCCATTTCCAGAGAATGTCAAATTACTGAAAATAATTTGTGTGGGGTTTTTTTTTAAGGTTGTGACTTGAAGTAACATTAAATATAATGCAAATGGATGTCTCTCTTTGCTCAGTCTGCATGTCCTTCCTGCAGGATGGCAGCTGCACACCAACACTGGGGAAGTCAAACCACCGTTCCCATCAAACCAGGAGCGGGGTTGGGCAGCTCTGGCTTCTCCTTTTGCCTGTGGAGGTGTTGAAGTGTTGCTCAGAGCTGCCTTTGTGTCCATCACAGCTCGTTTACAGGCTGAACAGCAGGGGATGACCCCCCTCAAAATCCCCACATACTCCCAGAATCGTTCATCACCTCCAGTTAACCTGAAACAATGGAGTTGTTGGGGAATGGGCAGGTCGGTGGCTCCTCAGAGATGGTGCCCTGCTCATTTCTGGGTCCTCTTCCCTTTTCCTGATGGTCTCTGGAAAAAGGAGCAGAGGGTGCTGTTCTACATCAAACCTGATGCTCCCAGAGGTCTTTTCCGACAGAACTGACCCTGTGACTCTGTAAATTTATCATTTGGAATCCTCTTTCCCACTCTGTGTGCCCATATGAACACATATCCCAATTAAGGACACGCAAGGAATTCCAGGACCTCAAAATCTCCTTTCCTTGCTCTGTTGATAAAAATGTATTTTTGGAATATTTACATTTCCAAATAAGGAAGATGGCAATAACAGAAAGCTGTGAATTAGCTACTGTTCTCCTAAAGAAGGAATTCTGTCCCTTTTTTTTCCCCTTAAGTCTCTTTGTTCCACAGGGGAAGCACCACAATTAGCACTGATTGTGTCTGGGATCCAGGGGCTGGTACGAGGCCATGCTGAACTTGGAGGAATCTCTGTATTTCTGGGAGATATTTTATTTTTGGGGGGTTATAACCAGGGCCTTGTATTACTGACATGAGGTGTGAAGACATCTACCTTTGTGCGGTGTCACTATGAATCCGGTAAGGAAGGGCTGACCCCAGATATGACCCCCCAGCTGCCACGAATTTGTTCAGATTAAACCAAACTGTGGTTTTGTGTAATTTCCTCTTTGAGAGAGGAAAAGAGAGGAAAGAGATAAGGAGGAGCAGAAGAAAGTCATTTATCTTGAGCTAAGAAGGCTTTGGTGCTGCCTCATTTTCCTAAGTCAGCTCTGGAAATAAAGTTTAAGAATAAATAGTGAGAGGTGTAAAATCGGGTGGGAAACCACNGAACAAGGGATGGGAGGAGAGGGAACGGCCTCAGGCTGTGCCAGGGGAGGCTCAGGTTGGACATCAGGGAACATTTCTTCACTGAAGGAGGCACTGGGATGGGCTGCTCAGGATTCACCATCCCTGGAAGGGTTCAAAGAGCAAGACATGACAGGTGTGATCTGCAGAGGGCAGGTTGGGGTTAAGGTTGGGAAAATTAATGGTGGAGGATTTCTGGGCACAGGGAATTGCCTGGGGTGGCCTTGGAAGCCACATCACCAAAGCTGTGGAAGGACAGCACAGAGGTCTCACAAATAACCCTCCTCTGACAGGTGGGTGAGTGAAATGACACTTCAAGATCTTCAGCAGACTTGTTTTCTTTGGGTGGCTATTAATCCCTGGGTTTGGCACAACTCAGAGCACACAGTTAATAATAGCCCTGGAGAGAATTGTTTGTCATTTTCCCTTATTTGGTGGATAACAGCAAATCTGTCTTTGTGTCAGGGAGAAAACTCTGCCCTGGGGCACAGGGGGCACTTGCTGATTCAGCCAAGAGCCCAGTACAAGGATTTTGGTCTCTTCCCTGGTTCCCCATGTCCTCCTGTGCTCCAGTTAAACCCAATGCAGTCATTCCCCCTTTCTTGGAGTTTACAGGACTTTTTGTGTTGTCTTGTGCAGCTTCAACAACACATTTCATCCCAGGGAGCCAAGGTACCTCCTGCTGAGCAAAAAGCCTGCCTGGATTAGGCAACACACTGGGAACATCAGAAACCACATCAGAAATTCATATTTTAATGTAATTCAAGACTCTCACATGCAGGAACACAAAGAAATGAGTGGGTTTGCAGACTGGGAGAGCCCTGCACACCAAGAAACTGCAGAGCAGTGGGAGGCACTTGCAAGGTGAGAATGATCCACTCAAGGAGTCCAAGCCCATCTCTCAGGAGTTTGGTCTAGAAAGTCCCTTTTCACTGCCAAAAAACTCCCTCACACCTCAGCGTAACACACTGAATTTAGGACTCACCTCAGAGTGCAGTTCAATCAAGAAGCAAGCGAGACACTCAGGATGCTCTTGGTGCTGGGATATCTCATCCTTCTTCATTGGTGGAACATCCCACTGAAGGGCTCCACAGCTTCAGGAGAGGCTGGATGGACAATTCAATTTCCAAGGCCCCATCAGAGTCTGTGATATCAGAGCTCTGGAGCTACAAAGGCATGAAATGAGAACAGAACAAGCCCTGGAGCTTTCTCCTGTGCCTCAAATCCATCCCAGGTTCCCTGTCAAGCTCCAAGTGGGATTGTGCTCTCGCTGGCACGATGCCACCATCAGACTTTCTGCTGGAATCAGCCATCCAGTAACTCATTACTTCCAAATCATTAAATTATTTCTCTCTAATCCAATTAGTCACGTAAGCACAGAGCAATCCATTCCACTCCTCAGGCTGGATACTCGAGCAGGCGGCTCCAAATCCATTTGCTGCTGCTGCCCAGAACATCAGCTGGGGGTGGGGGACAGACAGGAGCCCTCAGGTGTAGGCAGGATCCTTTAGGTACAGGCAGGACACAGGAAGGGCTGGTGCCATGGTNGGATCCTTTAGGTACAGGCAGGATCCTTCAGGTACAGGCAGGAGCCTTCAGGTACAGGCAGGACATGGCACAGCGATGGGGGCAGCTGTAACATGCAGTGCCTCAAAGACTCAGGTCATTTGTCATCATTTCCATCCTTGCTCCGTTTCCAAGGATCTTTCATCTTCCCCTTTGGGTTAAGAGGCAAACACGGTATTTTTGTGTGGTTTGAAAGGCAGCTGCACCTCGAGGTGACGTCGGTGTGGGACAGAGCAGCACATGTGAGAAAGTGCTGGGAGAGGGGATCAAAGCCCACAGCTCTGGCTGGAAATCAGCCTGATGGCAGTGCAGCCCGATGGACTTCTGTGTCTGTGTCTGTGTCTCCACTGGAACCACACTGGAGGGACAACATAGAATCACAGAATCCCAGGATGTGCTGAGCTGGAAGGGACCCCCAAGGATCATCCATCCAACCCCATCCCCAAGAGTCACCCCATGGGCCCCAGAGGATCATCCCAACCCTCCTGCAGCTCTGGCAGCCTTGGGGCTGTGCCCACTGCCCTGGGGAGCCTGGGCACTGCCCAACCACCCTCTGCAGGGGGAAAGAAGAAGAAGAACCTTGTCCTGAGATCCAACCTGCCCCTGCCCTGACCCAACTCCAGCCCATTCCCTGCCTCCTGTCCCTGCTCCCCCCAGAGCAGAGATCAGGGCCTGCCCCTCCTCTGCCCCTCCCCAGGAAGGTGTCACTGCAATGAGGTGTCTCCCCTCAGGCTCCTCTGCTCCCCCTCAACACCCCAAGTGCCCTCAGCTGCTCCTCACACCTTCCCCTCCAGGCCCTTCCCCACCTTCCTTCCCTCCTTTCCTCCAAGTGCAGCTGGTCCAGCATCATGTGTTGGACACTGAGCCCTTTGCTTAATTCTCCTGCAGCCTCCAGCAGGGAAGTGTTGCCCTGGGCTGAATTCCAGTCAAGGAAAATCTCCAGCAGTGCATAAATGCTGGATCAGTGTCAGCACCTGGCACGGCACAGCCCCAGCCGGGTCGTGGAGCTGCTCCAGGGACCTGGAACAAGACCCATCTCAGCCAGGACAAGGACAGGACAGAGCCTTTCGCAAAGATCTCACACCTGAAACAACTCCAAACATTGAAGGGTAAAAATGAAGCGGCACAAGACATTTTTTCCCGAGTTTTACTGATTTTAACAGGACATGGGGCTCTCCTGCCCCTTCCCAGAACCCCAGGATCCTGTGTAAGATCCAAATTTCCCCTCTCACACCTCTGCTGATATTTTCTCCAGATGCTCCTCATTTTTGCCCTGTTCCCGGGTCTCTGCAGTCCTACCCTGTCCTTGTCCCCCCCCAGCAGGTCAAAGAGGATCTTCCAGGTGATGGGAACAGAGGGAAATGGGGATGAACATCTCCCAACCTGAGCAAGGCGGTGCTGGGGAACCTCGAAGCACAACTGGGATGCTGCAAGTGCTGAAAGTTTGAGTGGACTCAGAAGGCAACTGGGAAAAAAATCTCAAAGGGAAATGCATTTAGAATCACCTTTAACTTCCAGAAACCTTGAGAAAAGACTGGAGATGGCACTCAGTGCTCTGGTTTAGTTGACAACGTGGTGTTTGTGCACAGGTTGGCCTCAATGGTCTTGGAGGTCTTTTCCAGCCTTAATGATTCTGTGACTCTAAGCAAATTCCAGAGGAACAAACCAGTGGGGAAATAAATCCGAGGAACCATCTCCCTCTATCCCTGATCATCCCAAACCACCCACACCTGCCTCCTGTCTCGGGGCATTCCCTGGAGCCCACCCCACGTTGCATTTGTTGTGCTCTGAAGGAAAACTAAACCCCTCTGAGAGTTTGTGAGGAGCCAGAGCTGTTCTCAGTGGCCGCAGGGCTGGTGCATAATGAGCTTTCAGCTTATTGTTGCTAAGTGGAAGGGCACAATTAGAGCCCATTAGCTGCCATGACATCACCAGTTTGGAGGAAACCCGTGCTGGGCAGGAAGGAGGCAGGACAGGCCTGGAATTACAGTCCTGGAAATACAGCCAGGAAAAAACGCTGGGCCCTGGGAAGAGTTTTCTGTTTAAGGGGTTTGGTGACAGCCCATTTCTAACCCCAAAGTCATGATTTTTCCAGAATACTTTGGATGCTGGAGATGTGCCTGGATTCACCATCGTTCACCATGAATCACCAGAGGGCAGAAAGCTGTTAAAGATCATCCAGAGGAGGGTCACAGAGACGGTGAAGGGTCTGGAGGGGAAATACAAAGAGTCACTGAGGGACTTGGCTTGTCCAGCTGGAGCAGAGGACACTGAGGGCAGAGCTCAGGGACTGCAGCTCCTCAGAGGGGCAGCTCAGATCTCTGCTCTGTGTCACAGGGACAGGAGGCAGGGAATGGGCTGGAGTTGGGTCAGGGCAGGAGGAGGTTGGATCTCAGGACAAGGTTCTTCTTCTTCTTTCCCCCTGCAGAGGGTGGTTGGGCAGTGCCCAGGCTCCCCAGGGCAGTGGGCACAGCCCCAAGGCTGCCAGAGCTGCAGGAGGGTTGGGATGATCCTCTGGGGCCCATGGGGTGACTCTTGGGGATGGGACTGGATGATCCTTGGGGGTCCCTTCCACTCTGGGCGGTTGGAATGCACTGGAAGCTGTGACCCCACGATCTCTGACGGCTCAGGGGGTTTGTGCTGACTTTCCTTCCCGCTGCAGAAGGTTTTCCCCAGAACTCATGAACTGGACTGTGGGAGACAAAGCCACACAAGGTGTGCCCTGGGTGCAGCAAACCCTTTCAGGGTCGGGTCCCCACTGCCCCATGGCAGCAGCAGCAGCCTCAGTGGTGGCACCCAGAGGTGACTGAGCAGCAGCCCAGAGACACCTCCTGAACCTGTCCCCCCTCCTCCTGCTGAAGGGAGTTCTTTTACCCCAGGATCCTGTTTCTCCAGGGGAAGAGGGGGTGCCATCTGAGCTGGCTTTCCATGCACTGTTTGGAGTCTCGGAGCTGCCAGCGCTGCTCAGCAGTTTGGGACCAGGCTGGAACAGGACAGGCTGCCTGCCCTGGCCCTGGAGGCAGGAGTGTGGCAGGGTTGGCACTGCAGGGCACTGTCACAGCCCCTCCGAGCGTGACAGTCACACAAACAGCACCTCTTGGGAGTCAGGGATTGCCTTAAAAAGCCTTGTGAGCTGGGGAAAGGTTTTGGAGTGTTTTTTCCTGGATCTGTGCTGAATTCCTCAGCTCATTCTCACTGAGGAGCTGCTCTCCTGGGTCACCAGGGTGAGCTTGGCATTTCCAAGCGAGTTTTTGCAACTGTGAAAGCCTTTTTTCTTCTTTCCTTTCCTCTTCCCTCCCATCTTTTTGTCCTCCCTTGGCCGAGTGGAACCCCCTCGTGAGCAACTCCAGGGGGAACAGCCCAGGCAGGAGATTATCCCAGCAGCTGGGAAGATTTTCCTCCCCACCGTGGAAAAACGATCCGAGTTTTGCAACGCAGCAAAGCCCGGGGCTGAGGGCAGCAAGCCAAGCCCCACGTCAATCAAAGGGAGTTTCCCCTTGTTTCCACAGGGGCCAAGATCTCACCCCAAAAAAGCTGCTTCTCTGTTGGGGGTGCCAATGGCCGCAGCCCTGAGGTCTCATGGGAGATTTGCAGCTTCTCCCAGCTGGAACACAAACTCTTCCCCCATCTCTGCCCCCAGGGTGGGGGGTCAGGGAGGTGCAGTCCCTGCACTCCCAGAGGCAGGAGTGCAGCTTTTCTTCTTTCAGCAAGAGAATAGCTGGTCTCCCAGGTCCTCTCCTGGCATGTGTAAAATCGATGCTCTCAGTGCAGGGCCGGAGATCTGAGCCTGCCAACTCCTGTTCTTAAATCTAGTTAACCATGTAGCCCCGTTTAAATAATTAATTACTCTCTCAGTTGCTAGAGAGGGGCCTCAGAAACGACGTGCAGGGATCCTGTGTGGATTTTTAGATGAGACAGCAGAGAATACTTAAATGGGAATAACATTGCCCTGGTGACAAGAAAAAGGAGGAGAGGATACCTGGGAAATATTTTCCCTCCTCTCCCAGCAGTGGAATTTGCTGCAGGTTTCTCCTGTGCTGCACATCACAGGGGAGATGCCACAAGCTGGGCGGGGTGGAAGAATCCGACCTCCAGCCCCTCGGACACCACCAGCTCCTGGCTGTGAAGGGCCTGCTGCTCCCCAAGAACTCCTCAGGCCCCATCCATCATGGTCCTTTGCATGGTCACCTTTCCCAAAGCTGTGTGGAGCTCACGCAGGAAAAGGTTATAAATTCTCTTGCCTGTGTGGGATTCTTTTTTCCCACAGAGGATCTGAGTTTTGCACAACAGCTCCAGCACTGGAGGGTGAATTTAACCCCAAATCCGTCCCGTTGCAAAGGGATCATTATAATCCACGAGGCCATTTGCATTCATGGGAAGGCATTTAATGACTCTGGCATGAAAGAGTCTCTGTTGGGCTGTCGAGATCATTCATCTTCAAAAGTTAAAGAAACCCGACGAGATTCCTTAAAACCAAATTCTTACCATATGCATGGAGCCCAGAATTAGAAAACCACACTTCTTGGAAAGCTGAAAGGAAGGTCAGCCTCCCCCAGGGAAGGATTCCTGTTACATGTGAGTGAAATCAGAAGGAAATGGAATTATCTGGTGAGGAAGGAGCTGCAGGAAAGCGAAGTTTGTTAATAAGAGTGTGGGAAAGGCAGGATGGACCATCCCCAGCTCTGCTATGCGTGGCTTGGAAAGGTTGTTCCACTTTTTTCTGCCTTTCAGCATCTTCATCTCTCCCCAAAATGACTGTTACTAGCAGCAGCAACCCTTGCTGGGATCCAGGATCCTTGGATGGGATGCAGATGGACAAACTCATTTCCTCTGGTGGGGCAAAGGAAAGGAAGAAAAGGCTTTTCCTTTCATTTACTGCTTTGGGAGAGAGCCTTGAACCCTCCCCCCGAGCTGTGAAGGTCTCACACTTCCTGAGCTGGTGGGACACATGGCAGGGGATGTCCTGCAGCACACACAGTGTCACCTCCCCAGGTGCTCGGCCACCTTCGTGCCCAGGGCCTGACACCAGTGCCTGAAACCTCAGACTCTGGTTTCTAAGGCTCTTATTTCCATTTTGGACTGGAATAACAGGGGAACTGCCATGGAAACTGCTGGAGCTGCCTCTGCCCAGGTGGCCCCAGCAGCTCATGGCTGGACTGGAGTGGGACACGAGCCCACAGGGGGTTACAAGTCCTTTGGGGATGTCCTTGGAGGTGGTTTGGCCCCATTTCCCACTGCTCATGGGGAAAACTCTCCCGGCAGCCACCCCTGGATTTCCTCTTGCAGACAGGAGGATCTTGGACCTGGAGAGGTGAGAGCAGGGCAGGATTCCCAGCTGTGGGCACAGGAGCAAAGTGAGGTGAGACAACATGGAGTGATGACTCCAGTGGATCTGGACATGCTCTGAATGAATCAATCGTGTCCAAGTCACCTCCTACCAAAATCCCAGTGTTCCCCCCTGACTCCTGCAGCCCCTCTTGCTGTGTTGGGTGTCCCACAACCTCCCCAAACCCTTGATTTTCGAGCAGTGCAAGCACCGGGCTGCCCAGATTTTATACTTAAGTCCTGGTTTTAAAAAGTTATAAGGAGTTAATGATTAAAAGATGTCCTGCCCACATTACAGATGTGTCTGTGTTAGAAACGTTTTATTTGCTCATCTGAGGACGGCATCCCAGCTCGTTTATAGGGAGGTTTTTGCCCTGTTGGATTCTATCAGGAACACTAACAAACAATTACCACTGTTTATTAACACTTTGTAAATTTATTAACACTGTGTAAAATATCTATAAATGGAACCTTAATATATAGCCCGTCCCAGAGCAGCCACCTAAATAAAAAAAGCTTTCAGAGCCCCAGTCACTCCTCAGGGGTGTTTGTGGGGCTGTGGCAAGAGGCCAGATGTTGTCAGGGCAGCTCTGGGTTTTCTCTGAGATGTAGCACGAGGTTTGATGAATGCTGCTTTCTTTCTGGATTTAAAAATATTTTGGTTTGCAGGAGAGGGCTTTGGAAACCCAAGTTTCACAATAAAATAGCAGGAGCCTCTGTTCCTCAGCTGGTTTGAATGCACCCACTGCCTTCCAACCCTTAACTCAGAGGTTCTCCCCGGAGGTTTTCCCTGGAGCAGGAGTGGGATCCCAGCCTGGGCTCCGAGTTTATGACCAGAAGTGTCACGACAGAGCTCTGTAAGCTGAGCCTGAGTTATGCAACCCCCCAATTACACATCAGGCTCCATCCCTGGCACTTGGCATTTCCTTAACAGTCAAGCTCGAGCCTGCAAAGGTCTGAGCTCTGGGGCCTGGGAGAGCTTTGGGAGCTGTGGGAACGCTCAGCTCCACGGGAGCCAAGTGTTTCAGCTCCCCTCATTTCCCTGGAAATCCCAGGTGGGAGATTTCCTGGGAGTGCCAACACTCGGTGCAGGGCTGTGCTCGATGGGGCTTCACACAGAGCCTGAGCTGCTCTTCCCAATTCACCAGGATTTTACCAGGTTATTCCTCTGGAGAGGCTGATCCACAGGAGGACAAGCACCACCGCATTGGCAAATAATGTGCCAAATCCAACTCAAATATTCACCAGCTTTTCCCCCCCCCTTTTTTTTTTTTCTTATTTCTGTCCATCCCCTGATAGTTCAGGCTCTAATTCCAAGTATTGGATGGGGGGGGATTCTTAAAAAACTAACCCCTCCAAGGGATTGATGTGATCAGGTTGCGGACAGAAAAGCACCCAGTGATTATCCAAAGAATCAGCATTTCTGCCTTTCAATACGAAGAAGAGAATTACTTCTATTTATAGAGAAAACAGCCCACGATTCCTAAACAGTGTTTAGTGAATTTACATTCCCATGGTGTCTCCTTCCCTGCCAGCATTTCACATCTACCCAGCACTATAATTTAGAAACCCAGTGACCCTACACATTTTATTTTGCTTTGCCATCCTTTTGCCCTCTTGTTCCAAGAGCAGGAATCTCCTGCCAGCGCCTGCAGAGCCCAACCAGCCACGAGCTCTCGGGAGTTTTTACACAGAAACCTCCTTTCCAGACCCGGTTTCTTTCCATTTCTTTCTCCTTCCCATTTTCTTTTTCTCAGCCATTTCCAGCAGCCCAGCAGCTGCATTAACAATTAATAACAGAGCAGCAGTAAGGAGAAAAATTGGCAATAAATTTGCTTTAATTGGACAGGAATGTTGCCAGGGATCCTCCTGCCCATTTTCTATCCACTCTCAGTGAGGTTCCTCCCTCTCTGAGAGCAGCCCTTTGTCCCCTGAGCTCCTGGATGCTCATCTTGGAGGATGACCCCACCAAGGCTTTTGGTGCCATCCTCACATTGGATCGAGGCGCCTGGTGGAGCAGGGGAGCACAGAGGAGGGTTTGATTATTGGGAATGCAAAAAAAAGGAGCTGGAAACCTTGAAACAAGCCCAGGCTGGGCTCCAGTTCCTGCAGCAGGAAGTGTCACAGGGTGGGAAGGGGCAGATGGTCCATCATCCTGACAGCAGCAGCTCTTGGGCCGCAGCTGAGAGCTCTGCACTGAAATTCAAGCCCTGATTGATGCCCAAAGCACCTTGAGTGAGATAGAGCATCCTGCCCCCCCTCTGGCTTCAACAAAGATGGCATGTGGCACCAGGCAGAGCCTCGGGGAGAGCTTTTAAGAAGGTGATTTGAGTCCTCCCCTTCAGTGGGACCCGTGGACATGGGGTGTGTTCCACAAGGTCTGGAGTCCCAATGTGTCAGAGCAATTAATTCCAGAACCATACAAAATCAAAAAAAACCCCTCACTAATTTCATCAATGGATGTTTTCATAGAATCACAGAATAGTTTGACTTGGGAGGGGCCTTAAAGACCATTGAGTTCTACCCCCTTGCCATGAACAGAGACACGTTCCACTACCCCAGGCTGCTCAGAGTTCCATCTAGCTGGGCCTTGGACACTTCCAAAAGCACCCACAGCTTTTCTGGATAACCTGTGCCAGGGTCTCAGCACCCTCACAGGGAGGAATTCTTTCCTAAAATCTAATCCAACCCTATTTCCTCTCAATGTGAATCCAGTGCACCTTGTCCTGGCACTTCAGGCCCTTGTCCAAAGTCCCTCTCCACCTTCCTTGTAGCTCCTCCAGGTCCTGGAACACCAGAGTCAGGTCATCCCAAAGCTTCTCTTCTCCAGACTGAACAATCCCAGTTCCCCCAGCCTTTCCCATGTACACACACAAAACCTTCCACTAAAGTGGATATTGCAACCACAACCTCCACTGCCACAATCCAAGGTCCCAACCACTTCATTGGAGCAAAATCCCACCTGTGGCAGTGATTCCAACCAGCCACGGCAGCGGGAGGGGAGCACAGGCAGGAGCTTCTCCTGGGACACAAATCCCTGCTCCCAGACATCCCCCCTGTTCCCGGGGGGATTACACAGAGCAGGTTCGCTCCTCCAGGGTCTTCCCTGGGGGATCTGCCCCTTCCCTCTTTACTCCCTCTCAAGATCCCGACTGTGAAGTGGGAGCAATTAGGAGTAATTAGCGTGAGCGGACAGCTGAGGACACCCTCATTAACGCTTGTTTTGGGTGGGAAGGAGCCTGAGCAGCTCCTAGAAAATAACTTCATCCATCTCCTGCCTGAATTATTTTCCCTTATTTGAAGTGGTGGATTATTGGCAACGAAGAAAGGGGGAAATTATTCCCTGGGTATCTGGGAAAGGAGGAATTCAGGAATGGGAAGGAGCAAGGTGTGGAACGCCAAGTGAATTTGTTGGATCAACTTCCCTTTTCCAGCCTGTTGTCACAAAATGACCTTTTCCTTCAACACAACAGACAAAGGGAGGGCAAGAAATGCAACTGCCCCAGTGTGATCCCTGCAGTGGATAACGAGAAGAAGGAAAACAAGAAACATTTCTTGGAAATCCCTTGTTTTACCGATGCCCATAATTGCCCATTGCAGATCTGTCGGGGTTTTTTCTTTCTAGTCAGGCATTTTCCCTGGGTTATAAATACTTCATAAAAAGTACCAGATCATAAAGTTTACAAGTTGTGTGAGGGGCTGAGTTACCGTATAATTACCCCGGGTTTGCTCTCAGCCATTGCTGTCCTCATCTGTTATTCTGAAGGATCTGATGGGCAGCAGGACCAGCCAGGAAAATAAAAATATGGGCAAGAAAAGGGAGGTCTCCTGGTATTTGGCGGCTGAGTTCCACATAAACACTGCTGGGCTCAGGCTGGAGCTCTGTGGGACTCGGGGTCAGAGTGAAAATCCCCTGGTTTTCGCATTCATCCACCCCAAACCACAGAAGTGCAAGTTTCCCATCTTCAGCTTGAAACCTCAGAGATTTTGCAGCCAAAAATGGGACAATTGACAAATAGGAACTCCAGGGAGGAGCTGCTGTGGAAAGACTGGACGGAAAAGAAAAAAACACAACAAAACAACCCCCAAATAATTTCCAACTAGAGAAATGTGCCAAATCTTTGCTGCTGAAGACAAGGGGAATATTTGCTGCCCAATTGTGCCACTCAGCACTCTGTCCTTTATCACAGTTACTTCAGTGCTGTCGAGCCAGGGTCAAAAAGAGGACAAAAATTTGCTTTTCAGACAAGTCTGTTTTCCCAGTGTAACAGAGAATTCACCAATCACACCCAGAGGCATCATTAGACAGAGAATTCACTTTTCCCTCCTCAATTTTTCATCACAGAGTCCCAGGATGGGGCAGGTTGGAGGGACCCCAGTGGCTCCTCTGCCCCCACCTCCTGCTCCAGCAGGGCCAGCCCAGAGCACGTGGCACAGGATTGGGGCCAGAAGGTTCTGGAATATCCCCAGGGAGGAGCTTCCCCCCCCTTTCTGGGCTCTGCTCAGGGCTGTGGAAAGACAGCCCAGCCAAGAAGTTCTTCCTCATGGGCAGCTGGAACTTCCTGGGCATCAGTCCCTGTGCCATTGTGCCCCCCTGAGCAGAGCCTGCTCCATCTCTGCCCCTCCTGGTCCCTCCTCTGACACCCTGGGATGGAGTCCCCTCTCGGTGTCTCCTCTGGAGGCTCAATAGGCCCTCACCACTTTGCTAATAATTCATGACATTGAATAATTCATAAAATAAACTGAATTCCACCTCCTAATGGCAATTGCACTTGAAATTTGAGGCAGAACAGCTGCATTTAGGTAACAGGTTGGTAACAGGTGATGGGTGGGACTCGATGGTCTTTATGGTCTTTTCCAACCTTATTAATCCTGTGGTTCTGTGGTTCTGTGATTTTGGGAAAGTGATAACAGGCAGAGCTTTACAATCAGCACCTCTGAGCAATTCTCACTGTGAGGATGTCACCAGCTCTGTCCCTGATGGATTACCCCAGGGTGGGTGTCAATGCACGTTTGGATTCAGTATATTATGGGCTGCATCTAGAGGAAGACAACACTGTACAGAGATCTCCACAGGGCTGTTAAACCACAAAATGACCCTGAAATCCAAGTCAAGCCCAGCCTGATGCAGCACCCCTTAAACCAAAGAGAAACTCCTCATTAAGGACAGTGGACGGGGAAGCTGATCCTGCAACTCCTCCCAGCCATGAATTCATTTTATGGATTAATTAAGGAAACGCTGCAGCTTCAGGGGGACACGAGCACATGTTTCAGTGTTCCTGCAGCAGAGAAATGGCAGCAACACAGGCTGGAGTCCCCTGCTAAAGTGGTGCCTTGGAAAGATGTTTCTGGGAGACAGAGGATGTCGGGCTTGCAAACCAGCAGGATCTTTGTGATATCTCTGTGTCCTCCAAAGGCTCCCCACGGTGGAGAGGTTCTATTAGGTTTGACATATTAGGGCTGTTGTGGGGCTGGAGAAACCTGGGTTGGGTCTTAATGAGACCTTTTAAATGAGAAACAAACGCTTAGTTTCACGTTTTATGTCACAGAACTGCTTTGAGGATGGAAAGAGAACCCGTGAATCATAATTTTAGAGTTGCAGAGCAGGGCTTCATCCTCCCCAAGTGAAGTTTTAGGGCTCTCCAGTGGAAGAAAACGCTGCTATTTTTATTTACGCTTTAAAATAATAGCGAGGCTTTGGGGAATGAAGCCATTTTTCAACAACGTAACATTTGCAACCGTGGCTTCCACAAATCAATTTTGCAGCCTCCATCCTGCAGCACAAAAAGGGTCCCCTTTGATCCACATTTGAACAACTTTCTCCCCAGAGGTTTGGGGTTCACGCCCTCCCCTCCCTTTGTTAAGATGTTTTGGAGCTGTACAAGGTTTTGAGGTCACAGAGGGTTGTTGGTTGGGCATTTTGGCTTTGAATCCTCCTGGCTGGGGGGGTGAGGAATGGCAGAGTCTATCCAACAGCTTGGGATAAGTACATAAAGCTCTCCTGAAGCTGCAGTGGAGCTCCAGGAGCAGCAAACTGGGATCTCTGGTGGCCAAAGCAGCCCCACTGCCAACATGGGAAGGGGAGGAAGGGGAAGGGGCTGGAGCAGCAGGAGCAGCTGAGGGAGCTGGGGGGGCTCAGCCTGGAGAAAAGGAGGCTCAGGGGGCACCTGGAATTCTCTCCATTCCCTGACAGGAGGGGGGAGCTGGGGGGGGTCGGGCTCTGCTGCCAGGGAACAAGGGACAGGAGGAGAGGGAAGGGCCTCAGGCGGTGCCAGGGGAGGCTCAGGTTGGATATTGGGAATAAACTCTTCACTGAAAGAGTGGCTAATCATTGGAAGGGGCTGCCCAGGGCAGTGGTGGCCTCACCATCCCTGGAGGTGTTCAGAAAACATGTGCATGTGACACCTGGGGACGTGGTTTCGTGGTGGCTTTGGCAGTGCAGGGTTGGACTTGGCGATCTTGGAGGATTTTCCAACTATAATCATTCTACAATTCTCAGGTGTGCAGGTCTTTGGGTAATCTGAATTTTTACAGGGAAACTGCCTTTACCTCCTTTGCTCGAGGCTTTATCCATTTTATTTCTATATTTTTTCTACTGCCAGATTATTAATTTTTTTCCGGCAGGAAAGCACTAAAAAGCCAATGACCCAGGGAACTCCTGGGGCATCCTGGGCACTTGTCCTCCCTCCCCTGCTGAGCTGGTGGCACATCCTGAGCAGAACAGAGTCCATGGAAGTGAAGGGCTGAGGCCTGGGAAGGAAGGGAAGCACCAGGTCAGGGCCCTATCCCCCTTCCATCCCCACCTCAACGACCTCGAGTTTCCTGGGGTTTCAAAAACCACCTTTGGAGACCCTGAGGTGGATTCCTCAGGAGGCCAAGGCAGGAAAGGCTCAAATATTTGTCAACTGAAACCAGAGGAGGCTCCACTTAGATGCTCATAATCTAAAAAAATAATAATAATAAAAAAAATATATATGGCAGTTTTCAAATAAAATTAAATAAATACTGTGTAATTAATTAATATCTAAGTTATTAACCTTGCTGTTCCTTAGCTGAGCAACCAACACCTCATTCTCTTCCCCATGTGGAATCCCTCAAACAAAGACATTGATTTATTTGCTCCAAATTTGATTTAGGACTTCACTTTTTGCTGGATGCTGCAGGGAATAGTCTCTTGGCTGTACCTGCATTTTCACCCAGGGGGGAAATAACCTGGTCCCGGGTAAATTCCCAAACGATGGGAATCCTGCCAGGAGATTTAAGACGTTATAGGGCTGATTTTTTAACATCTTAAAGTGCTCTTAAAGCTGCTTTACAACAACTAGGAAAGGGGTTTTGAGAGACCACAGTTGCAGGATGTCAGCCTTAGCACTTTAAATGAAATTAATAAATGAAATTATAGATCTCTTCCTGCTCCAGAAGCATGAGAGAGCCACTCATCCCCCTCAAAGTCATTAGCAGGGATAATTAAGGGTCATTGCACCCTGCACACGCAGTAAAGCTGAGCCTTACACACTCACTGGCCCTGCAGGAGAACCTGGAGCTGCCTCCCCAATTAACTTGGAATATTGGGGTCAATGCCCAGAGTGGGTTTCCAGGCTCTGGGAGTCCTCACAGGTGAAGGTTCCACTTCAGCCCGAAATTTCCCTTCCATCATTTGCAGGTTCAGAGCAGGGAAGTGAGGGTGGGCTTAAAAATTGGCCCCGTGAAATCACCTCAAATTGATTTTTCAGTCAATCTCTCATAATGGGGAAAATGGGAAAATTGAGTCTCCTTAAAATCAGGAAGGGATTTTTATTTTTCTAATTTTTATTTTCCTTAGATCTTTATTTTTAATCCTTATTTTATTTTTTATTCTTGTTTTCATTTTTATTCTTTTTTATTTTTGATTTTGAGTCTTATTTTTACAATGCTATTTTTATTTTATTAGCCTTATTTCTGACCCGTTACCATGCTGGAACAGCAGCAAACAGATTAATGACCCAGATGACATGATATATGATCTGCTGTAGATTAAAGTATTCGTTAAATACCCAATTCCAACACCACGGGTTTGTAGGCTTGTAGGAGCAAAGATATTTTTTTGTTCATACACGTGCAAATGAAATAAAAGCAAAACTTCACACAATAAAATAATACCACAACATTTTGGGCACTGTTTTTATTTTAAATGGTAAATGCATAACAAAAGTTGTATTTTTAATACACGCCATGTGCTTGGACAGTGGGATCTTTGTAGAGTGGAATAAAAACCTGAACCAAAACCATGGAATCATGGAATGGTTGGAAAGGATCCCAAAGCTTGTCCAGCTCCAGCCTCAATCCCAAGGGATTCCAGGGAAAGCTGCCTTGGGAATAAAAATAATGTTTATTCCACGTCCCCAGTGTAAATGTGGCATTTCCTTCGGGAAATGATCCCTTCCACCATCCCAAGGGCTCTGCACATCCACCTCAGACTGGGATTGCCAACTGCAAGGCTGCAGGAACAAAGGCAGAGGGAAAGATTGCAGGTGGAGTTGTGGTTCCACCATCTCCACCCAGGGATTGTCCAATAGCCGTGACCCGTGGCCCAGGATTGCAAGATTTGGATGCAACAGCGTCGGCCTTTCCCAAGCCCTGGATTATGTGTTCCTGGCTGGAGGAAACACGGAGCTGCCCAAGGGGCTCCTGGAGCACAGGAGTGGCTGTGGTTTGGGAACACCAGCCCAGCTGGCACCTCCAGAGGGGATTTACTGTGGGCAGAGCTCCCCACAAGGACTGGGATGGCTCTACGTCAGAAATCTGCCTGCCTGGGGAAATTCCAGCCCCATCCCACAGGGCTGGGTGTCACGTCCTGGTGAGTTCCATCCCAATCCCACGTGTCTGGGTGTCCTGGTGAGTTCCATCCCACAAGGCTGGATGTCCTGGTGAGTTCCATTCTCAATCCCACATGTCTGGGGGTTGTGGTGAGTTCCATCCTCAATCCCACAGGGCTGGGTGTCATGTCCTGGTGAGTTCCATCCCAATCCCACGTGTCTGGGTGTCCTGGTGAATTCCATCACCATCCCACAGGGTTTGGTGTCCTGGTGAGCCCATCCTCAATCCCACGTGTCTGGGGGTTATGGTGAATTCCATCCCAATCCCACAGGGTTGGGTGTCCTGGTGAGTTCCATCCTCAATCCGACATGTCTGGGGGTTGTGTTTTCACCCCATTCACCCCCAAGCCCGTCCAGCCCCTCGCTCACTTTCCCACCAGGGAGAAGGACAGGAAGGGGGAAAGTGAGAAAACTAATGGATAAACACAAGGGAAAGCAAGGTGAAGCTGAAGCTGGAGCACACAGCTCTATCCTTTTGTAGAGTTTCAGGAGGACTGAATTCCTTTTTGGATGTGCTCCTGTGGGGCCTGGACTAGATGGAGGGCGTGTGGTGTGGACTAATATTTCAGAAGTGATGGACAAAATCGATTGTTGGCATCGTAAAACTGACCATTATGTGGAGTAATTCACAGTGTTTCCTAAAATCCGCATTTTCCCACCTAACCCTGATGTGTGAGCACAGACGAGATGCCACTGGGAATTTTTGCAGTTGTCACTGGTAACTGGAGAGCTGAAAACTTTAATGACAGCAGCCACAGGGAATTTCCCCACTTGGGATGTGATGAAAAAACAGAGAATCCCTGGGCTGGAGTCAGGCAGGGCTATGGATGTGCAGGAGATAAAAACCAACTGGATTTGGGTGGAACACTGGAACAGGCTCCCCAGGATTTAGGCACATTCCCAAGGCTGCCAGAGCCCAAGGAGTGTTTGGATGATGCTCTCAAGGACAGGGTGGGATTGTTGGGGGGTCCTGGGGGTGGGACTGGATGATCCCTGGGGGTCCTTCCCAGCTCAGGAGATTCTGTGATTCTGTGCCTGGAATTTTCTTGCTCTGCTCCCAAAGCCTTTGCTGCAGCTCTGGTGGCCTGGGAGGTGCTTCCCATTCCTTGTGACCTGGAGCAGCAGCTCTGCAGGGCACTATCCAGGTGTCAGTGGTGCTGTGGGAGCAGCACATGAATTGAAAAGCAGCTCATGATGAAACCACTGCAGGTCAGGCCTGAGGAGGCACCAGGAAGGTGCTGCAGCAGAAGTGAGAAAAGCCCTGAGCTGCTGCCCCATGGCCTGATCTGAACACGCAGCTGAGGGCACAGATGTCACAGCACCCTTGAATTTGCCCGTTTCCCCTCTGTCCATGGACCACAGAACCCCAGAACAGGCCAAGCTGGAAGGGACCATCCCTCCAACCCCTGGCCCTGCACAGGCCCATCTCCAAGAGTCACCCCATGGGCCCCAGAGGATCATCCCAACCCTCCTGCAGCTCTGGCAGCCTTGGGGCTGTGCCCACTGCCCTGGGGAGCCTGGGCACTGCCCAACCACCCTCTGCAGGGGGAAAGAAGAAGAAGAACCTTGTCCTGAGATCCAACCTGCCCCTGCCCTGACCCAACTCCAGCCCATTCCCTGCCTCCTGTCCCTGGTCCTCCCAGAGCAGAGATCAGGGCCTGCCCCTCCTCTGCCCCTCCCCACGGCTCTTTCCCCAGAGAGTCTCTGTGGATTCATCCCTGGAGCCGGTTTGTTGCTCTCTCAGGGCAGCAGGAGAGACCAGCCCATGCTCCCCTCATTGCCTCTCCCCACAGGACAGAGGAACAGGGTTATCACAGGGTGGTCAGGACAGTGCAGGTGTACTGGGACTGCTGGACTCATCCTTCCAGCTGCAACTGGGATTGCAACCGATGTTGGGATTTGCTGAACATGTGCCAGGGCAGGGGAGAACATCTTCACAGGTTCACAGGTTATCCCGAGTTGGAAGGGACCCACAGGATCATCTAGTCCAACTCCCCACCTTCCTTCCTGATGGATTCGATAATATTTCAGTTCTGCTACAGTTTTCTATTTGATAAATAGTTCTGATTATTTGCCCTGTTTGCTGCTGTGTATCTCTTACCCCTGACAAAAGTTAAATAAACCTTTGCAACCTTACATGTATCCCATAAACACACCACAGGCTGTTTCCCAAAGCCTTGGCACAGTCCTTTGGAGCACACCAAGCTTGTGTTGTGCAAGAAACCAAAGAGACACGAATGAAATCCTCTTGCAGCCCAGAACAAAATCAGATTTCAGCCGCAGTGTTGAGAAGTAGAATGAGGCAACTCTGCCCTGGTGACTCCCATCCCAGCCAATTCCAGAAGTGTCTTCCCTCCCTCTCCGTAGCATTCCAATGTCTCTGTTAAATACAGCAGTTACTCTTTTATTTTCATTATTATTCTTAATTGTTTTTGCAGGGGCAATTTCTTTGGGTCACATTTACATGTGATGTCCCAACAGTGGGATGTTGACTCTGCTCAGGTGAGACCCCCTGCAGAGCTGCTCCAGCCCTGGGAACAACAGCACAAGGATTTGGAGCTGCTGGAGAGAGTCCAGAGGAGGCCCCGGAGATGCTCCAAGGGCTGGAGCCCCTCTGCTCTGGAGCCAGGCTGGGAGAGCTGGGGGTGTTCAGCTGGAGAAGAGAAGGATCCAGGGAGAGCTTGGAGCCCCTTGCAGAGCCTAAAGGGGCTCCAGGAGAGTTGGAGAGGGACTGGGGACAAGGGATGGAGGGACAGGACACAGGGAATGGCTTCCCACTGGGTTAGATGGGATATTGGGAAGGAATTCCTGGCTGGGAGGGTGGGCAGGCCCTGGCACAGGGTGCCCAGAGAAGCTGTGGCTGCCCCTGGATCCCTGGGAGTGTCCAAGGCCAGGCTGGAGCAGCCTGGGACAGTGGAAGGTGTCCCTGCCCATGGCAGGGGGTGGAATGGGATGAACTTTAAGGTCCCTTCCAACGTGCCCCAGTCTGTGACTCTGATTCCCTGGGAAGGGACTCTCAGCGTATTTTATCCCTCACAGCCATTCGAAGGAGGCTGAGCAACCACTGCATCCATTTGCCTAAAACAAATACAGATTTTTTTTTTTTTGCTGTTCTGTTCACCCTCAGCCTTGAGAAGTTACTGTAGCACTTGTAGAGCCACCACAAATTTATAGGGCAGACTGAGATCGTAAAACAATCCGGAGTCAGTTCATCTTTGACTGGGTTTCAGACCACAGGAATTTTGAAATCTTTCTGCACTAGTGGCTCAGGGCAGCTATTGTGGTTCTTTTTTTTTTTTTTTTTTTTTTTTNNNTTTTTTTTTTTTTTTTTTTTTCTTTATAAAAGCTTGTTCAAAATTCAAGGCATTTTTATGCCAACTTAAATAGGGAGTCAAAGATAAAATTCCAGCCAAAATATGCTATATCTCCGTAGTCCCCAAAATAGGTTGGTTATTCCAAGTGAAAAAGCTACGTGTTAAACAGGATGGACTGGTGAGGGGAAGATTTTTTTCCCTGTACCAGACTAAACACTTGAATGCAGTGAGATTATTTCTATATAAATTCCTGTTAAAGATTAATGTTAAGTGAAACGATAATGCTATAGTGCACCAGAGGGTAAAACAAAACCAGGGTTTAACCACTCTGAGGGAGAGCGTGTTGGAATTAATATTTTGTGGGGAGTATCTTCAAAAGATACTTCTTTGCTTTAGAGAGTTTTCCAGAGATATTGGAATTTTTTATCAGGAACTTTATCACATCAGGAATAATATATTAGAGCCATGTGCTCAGGGGTTATGGGGCTTTTTCCCTCCTTGATTTGTATTCAAATAAAAGCAAATGGGAAAACACTGGATGATGATGGTTCAACATGGAGAAAAGTGTCAGCTGTGGGAGATGAGACACTTACGGCTCAGGGTAAAGAAAGAACCGCTTTAAAAATCAAAAGAAATCTAATTGTCATGGTTTGTTATGGTTTTCCACCTGGTCCTTGGTGGTTTGTGGGCTGAACTCCAAGCCTGGCTTTTGCCCGACACCAAAGCTGGGAGCAGGAGCTGCAGCCTGAGCTGTGCTGGGGCTGCAGCAGCTCCGACACCTCCGGCCCTGGGCAGCTCAGGGGCTGTTTCTCTTTGAGTCACAGGAGCTCCAGGAGCCCCACGTGGCTGCCGGGGGCTGGTGGCAAATGCCCAGGTGCTCCTCAGCCCAGGGGCCCTTCCTGGAAACCTCCTGAGCCCCAGAGCCTGTTCACACCGACACATCTACACCCTTCAGAGCCCTCCTTCCCAAATCTCCATCCCTACAAGGAATCCCAGCGCCCTTCCCTGGCAGCTGCTGCTGAACCCCGGGGCTTCCCCAGTGCGGTGGGACGGGTGAGGAAGACTTTGCTGCTCTGCTTCTGCTTTGCTGCTCTACTTCTCCTTTGCTGCTCCTTCTGCTTTGCCTGCCCCTGAGCCTTGAAGGTCGAATGATACCAAGGAACTGATGCAAACACAGTTTTAACCCCAATTTTGGGGCTGGAGAGGTGTCTGGGGGTGGTTTCTCCCATCTCAGGGCTGGTTGAAGCCGCTGTGGTTTGCAGTGGAGCTGCTGGACGTCCTGGGTTGTTACATTTTGGAGTCATGAGGAAGGTCTTGGGGTCCCAAGGCAAAGCGTTCCCTGCCTTCCCATGAGTGGAGCAGCTTTGAGCTCATCCTGCCTGTCCTCAGGTGGTGTCTCCATAAGCCGAGCGTTCCGCGGGCATTTCCCAACCCTCCTCCAAGGAAACAAAGCTTTCCCTGTTCCCTCTCCCCTCAACGACTCCTGGAGCCCTTTTCTCCAGGCTGAGATAAGTTAGGAAGCACTTCCAAAGGTACTTTGCTGGGACACGTCTCCTGGAGCGGGAGGTGGAGCAGAGGCTGCGCTCGGATGGTTGGATCTCACAGGGCTGGTGCTGGAGAAGTTGGTTCCACTGGTTTTCCTGCCGTGGGGCTGTTTGTGAAGGTACATCGGGATCATTCCTGTTGATGTGGAGTTTGGGGGGCTGTGGGAAGGGTTTTCTGCCAGCCAAAATATATTTTTTTTTTCCTGTGACTATTTTTCCCCAAGCAATGCATTAATAAACCAGGCAACTGCAGGGCAGGAGGAGGTGGCAGAGACAGCTTTCAGCTGGGGTTTGTTTTGTCAAATAAAACTCTTCTCTGCCTCAAAATAAGGAAGGGAAAGGAAATCGCGTGTTTAGGTTGTGGTGCAGATACTTTCATGAGGGTCCAAGAGGAAGAAAGCATTAACTTGACTCTTTTTAGCAAGTTGATTCAGATTTTAAGCCTTGTAAAATTAACTCCTCTCTATAAAAGAAAAAACCAGAAAAGAGGGATGTTTCTGAACAGTGAAAACAAAAATGAAACCTGGCTGGTTCCTGTTGTCAGCGTTGAAAACTACTTGATGGTTGATGAAGTGTGAAATATTTCTAATAATTCACAATGTTCTATTAATTGTTTTCTTTTGATTTTATTATTTTTGTTATAATTTTTAAATCTCTGGCCAGATCATTCAAGCTGGATATTAATTCAAATGCAAACACTGCACGGAAAAAAGGGGGGGTTATTTATTTTTGAAACACAAACATAATCAAGCCTTGAACTTTTACTCCTTTTGACTTATGACAGTCCTACAATGTGACCTTAATGATTCATTAACACTTCTTTTTTCTTTTGCATTTATTGCCTAAGGCTCTTTAAAACTGCTGTTAAAATAGAACCACAATGGGAGTGTTAAAATCTGATTCTTTGGAACTCCCTGAGCTTAACTTCCAGTAATGCCATGATGAGGAAGTATTTTGAGCGTTTGTGAGCACAGGGTTTCTGCAGTGGGATTGTCACATTTTCCCCTCCTTCCTTGTCATCCTCGTTGGCTCCAGCCCCTGGGTTTATACTGGGAAAAAGTTATTGGGAAGGGATTGTGTTAGTGGGCAAAAAAAAGGCTGTGGAAGGGTTTTCGTTTCCTGGAATTCACGCCTTACTTTGTTCTTCCCCTGAAATCTTGAGAAATGGTTCCCAGGAAATGATATCCAAACATTGTCCGGGGAGAGATGGGACACGGGAATCTGGTCACTTTAAATATGGACTCGAGCTCAGCAGCCATCACCCGACAGGACCAGGCACTTCTTAATGGTTAACAAGGATGTGAGCTCTAAAAAATAAAGACACGTGGCCTTGGGTGTCTTGATGTCACCCAGAGCAAGTCCAGAGGAGGCCCCGGAGATGCTCCAAGGGCTGGAGCCCCTCTGCTCTGGAGCCAGGCTGGGAGACCTGGGGGTGTTCACCTGGAGAAGAGAAGGATCCAGGGAGAGCTTGGAGCCCCTTGCAGAGCCTAAAGGGGCTCCAGGAGAGCTGGAGAGGGACTGGGGACAAGGGACTGAGGACACAGGGAATGGCTTCCCACTGGGTTAGATGGGTTATTGGGAAGGAATTCCTGGCTGTGAGGGAGGTGAGGCTCTGGCACAGGTTTCCCAGAGAAGCTGTGGCTGCCCCTGGATCCCTGGAAGTGTCCAAGGGCAAGTTGGAGCAGCC
The DNA here is from genome assembly GCA_013390025.1 of Pitta sordida. Lineage (NCBI taxonomy): Eukaryota > Metazoa > Chordata > Aves > Passeriformes > Pittidae > Pitta > Pitta sordida. The sequence goes on along the minus strand of WEKX01006507.1, from coordinate 386,761 downwards.
TGGGACAGTGGAAGGTGTCCCTGCCTTGTCTCTGATCTTTTTTGAGGTCCCTTCCAGCCCAAACCAGTCCATGTTCCTGTGATTCTATAATTTGGAAAGGAACCCCCAGCACACGACAGTCACTGGGGTGTCCACACTTCCATGTGAGCCTGCACTGGGGGTTGATTTGCACCCTCAGCTCGTGGTTTCAGGTGGTTTTGTCCCCTTGCCATCCCCCCGTGCTCCTGTGCAGGGAGGCATCACTCCATTGCTGTGGAAAACTGAAAATATTAATGATGTGACACTGTCTCGGGAGGGTGAGGTTGGATCTCAGGTGAAGGTTCTTCCCCCACAGGGTGGTTGGGCACTGACCAGGCTCCCCAGAGTTTGGGCACATTCCCAAGGCTCTCAGAGCTCCAAGAGGGTTTGAAAAACTCTCTGAGGAACAGGGTGGGATTGTTGGGGTGTCTGTGCAGGGCCAGGAGTGGGACTGGATGATCCCTGGGGGTCCCTTCCAGCTCAGGATATTCCATGGTCTCCTGTGCCCTCCCCCCATCCTAAACTTGTGTCAAAGGAACAGATGATAACAGCCTTTCTTGGCATGTCACATAACCAAAAATAGCTGTTGAAAAGAAATTTCCTTTCTCCCACTGAGCCTTGTCCCAAGATTTCCCCTTTCCATTGCTCTGTTATCAAAGCCCTTGGTCCTGATCTTTGCTTTCTGCTCATGGCTGTTTAAATACAACCCGGGGTTGCCTCTTAGGGAGCCAAACTAATCGACATCTGTGGATTCCTCCTCCTTCTTCCCTCTAACCCATCCTCCTCCGTGGGATTGCAGAGGCTGTCTGAGGCCTCAGGCCAGTCCCAGGGTGCTGAGAGGATTAAACTTTTATTGCAATTCATTTTGGGCAGTTTATCTCTGCAAAGTTGTTTTCCTCCATTTCTGGGAGTGGGAGTTCTGCTGCTTTAAAAGTTATTTCCCCTCAGGTCACCAGGAAGAAATACCAGGGGACAAGTGTTGCCTGAGTGTTGGGCCTGTATTTTTCCCTGCAGAACTTTCACAAAATAATCTGTTAATTTTAAAGACCATTTTTATTCTTTCCTTAAAATGATGATTTCAGAAGAGTCAGACTTGAACCAGTTGATTCCCTATTTTTTACTTTCCCTGTGGGATGAACAGTCCTGGATGTTGAGGTGTTACACTGCCATGGGATCTAAGTATTTTTGAACTGTTTCTCACTGAAACATTCCAGTGCTTACCAGGAAATATCAAAACCAGTAAAGAAAATGCCTTTTATTTTCTTGAGCAGGCTCCTTTTCTGTGGGGAGGTTGCAAACTCTGTTGTGATGAATTCAATCACTGGATCCGATGTGTCTGAGGAACCTGGAGCTGAAAGGCTGATGAGGATTTTGCTGGATATTTGTTGAACCTTTGGCTGGGAGGTGTGTGCTTGGTTTTTTGTAGGGATGGTGCTGTAAGGAGTCCCAGGATGGGGCAGGTTGGAGGGACCCCAGTGGCTCCTCTGCTCCCACCTCCTGCTCCAGCAGGGCCAGCCCAGAGCACGTGGCACAGGATTGGGGCCAGAAGGTTCTGGAAGATCCCCAGGGAGGAGACTCCCCCCCTCTCTGGGCTCTGCTCAGGGCTGGGGCACTGCCCAGCCAAGAAGTTCTTCCTCATGGGCAGGTGGAACTTCGTGGGCATCAGTTCCTGTGCCATTGTGCCCCCCCTGAGCAGAGCCTGCTCCATCTCTGCCCCTCCCTGCACACCCTGAGGGACATGGATGAGATAAGATGACAGAGCTGGGAGATGAATTCTCAAACTCCCCATCCCAGAGAAGGGCTCTGGTTTCATCCAGCGCCACTCAGGACTCCAGAGAGGGCACGGCAGCAAAATGAGTGCCCCAAACCTTTTGGCAAATCAGTCGAGCTGCTCATGCGAAATTCCAGAGCCTTCCCCCACCCTTTGTGGAGTTGGTGGTGCATTTCCCTCATCCATTCTAGAACATGCAATTCCTGCTGTCAGCACAGCTCAGGTGCTTTCCTCTAAATCCATCCTGAGACAAACCAGACGAGCATAAAGGAACAATTTCTCTCAAGGAATTTGAAAGGACCAATTTCTTGACTTTGCACAGGGCCTTGTGCTGAGCTGAACCGGCCCCCCAAGGGACACCAAGCCCACCCAGGGAATTGCAAACTCATCTACCGCTGCTCTTCCATTAATCATGTTCTGGAAGGGCTGTTCCCAATAAAAAATCCCTCCTTATGGTTCAGGTGTGAGCAGCACTTGTTGGGAGCCCCGGGCTGGGAGGGGGAAAGAAGTATTTTTGCCGTGGGCAAGATGGATTTTTTGCAGCTGCTTGTGAACTGCTGGGGCCAAGAGTGAGCAGCTCTGGCCTGGAGGAGGGTGCTGAGGTGGAAATGCAAATAAAAGCAATCAGATCAGCTTGGTTTCTCCTCTGCCGGGTTGGGGCAATTATATCTGATTATAAGGAGTCTTTCCCTGAGCAGGGAGAGCAAGTGCGCAGTGGGATTCATTACGTGAAAATGTGATGTATTACAGAGGAATTAAAAACACTGGTTTATGTGAGCTTGATCTCCTTGAATAAAAGAACTCACACGTGTTCCAGGAGTGAGCAGGACCTTTCTCCACACTGTCCTTGTGACCAGGAGGTGACAACAGGTGCCCCAAGTGTCCCCACGAGCTCTGCTTCAGTTCCCACCATTTCCCTTCCAGCGCTGCCGAAGTTAAAACATATCCCTTACCTCAAATGCCCTTTGCAGGAGGCTGCATCATTTGCATTTTGATGCACTGGCATTTTCGAAAGTGGAGAGACACGAGAATTTTTATCGCCTTCAACAACTGCGTTGCCAAGGGCAACCCTGGGGAATGTGCTCCCGAGCATCCGTCTGTGCTTGCAGCAGAGGGCGGTGTTCGAGTGGGAAAAATGCACATTTATGGCAAAATTGCCAGATCTCTCTTGAACCCCGGGCAAAATCTGGGGGCCGAGTTTGTCACACTGCTAAAAACCGTGGCCCCAGTCCAAGGTACCGACCCGATTGGTTTGTGAATTCCCCCCCAGCCCACCGTGTGCTGTCGGGGGTGTGTTTAATCCTTGTCCCAGAGGATTTGGGGTTTAAAAATACACCTCCTGATGCATTGCTGTCCTCCTTGGTAACTCAGCCTTCCCTGGCTCCAATGCCTGGGATGCCTCTGCTCTGTTCTACGCAAGGAAAAGCAGCCCGTGAAATACCGGCTGTGGTTGTTTTGGGGAGAAAATTAAAGCTCAAAAAACTCTCGACATCCATTTCCTGAGATGAACTTTGTCAGTGCAGGTCACCCAGCGGAGTGTCAGACCATGCCCCAGTGGCTTCCTGTTAGCACAGACTTCAAATTAATTAATTTTTGGTGTCTGGTTTAAAGTGAGAACAAGAGAGATGAGATGTGGGTTGGGGCAATGCCCAAGTCCTGCTCTGGCTCTTTCACACCTTTGGGGAGATCTCCAGGATATTTCATCTCGTCTTTCACTCCCATCATCTCTAAAAGGATTTGGCTGATGCTTCCTGATGTTTGAGGTGGTGTTTTTTTGTGGGGAGAATGAGGGTTGTGCCCCCAGGGGTTGGTGGGGTCTGTGGAACATTTCTCTACCATATTTCCCTTCTCCACGGGAAGGGAGGCAGAAGCCAGACTGTTAAATTTGATGTTTCTGCATTGAACAGGAAACTCTCTGACAAATCAGACAAGAAAATAACATGTTGCAAGAAATAGTGAAGCCTCTGGTGGGCTGATGCTGTCCCTATTTAACTTCTTAGCACTTCTTTTTCATTGCTTTTTTTTTTCTTTTTGTTTTTTCCCTCTTCTGTTTGGCTGGGTTTTGTAAGAGGGAAAAAAAATGTATCTTGCCTCTTGCAGAAGGAAGCAGCGGCAGGAGGGAGCTGCCCTGCAAAGGCACCAGTGCAAATCTCCCCCTGTCACACAGTCACTTCAGGCGATGTTTTATGGAGACTTAATTACACGAAATCTCTTAATAAGTGGAGAGGCTCAACCTCCACCTGATCCCCTCCTTTCAGGCTGTGGTGGCTGAGCTGGAGGAACTCATCTGGCTCTTCTCTCATCATTTCTGCTCAGCCCCTGCCCCTCTTCCAGACCCATATCCACGGGATGGGTCCCCGAGGGACAGGGCTGGAGCACCAAGAGCTTCTGCCTTGTGTCTACGTGCAGTAAACTCAGTGCTTTGCTCTGACCTCCCCCAGCAACATGAGCTCACTGTCTATTTTTTGGCGAGTAAACATCTTGAATAACTTCATGATGTTAAGTAGGAGCCCTTATGGTTCTGTGGCGTTGGGGTTTTAAATAAACTTCCTTGAATGAGAGGGTGGAAGGTGGTGGGGTGATGAAAAGGGTGCCAGGAAAAGCAAACCCTTCTTAGAATAAGGTGGGGAGAAAAACATAAGGGAGAAAAAGAGAATAAAAGCAGGAGCTGAAGTGCTGAATGGTCTATAAATAGCAATAAAGTCAGATCAGGAGTCAAGTGCCAAATGGAGTTTGACTGCTGCTGACAATTAACCTCTTACAGCATCCCCAGCTTTGAGAGGAATTGGTGATGCACCAACCAAGCCTCTCTGTGTCTATAAATACCCTCGGAGTGCCAGGCTGCAGTGCCCAAACCCAGCTTTGGCTGCCTGGACATCAAGTGTCAGAGCAGCCTCGGGAGCAGGAGGCTGAGCTCTGCATTCTGGCACCAGCTGAGCTCTGGAGAGGGGAGAGACCTCAGGGGTCAGAGCCTGAGGATGGAAGAGTAGCTCCAGTATCAGTAAAAGTTGTTTATGTCCCTCAGGGTGTGCAGGGAGGGGCAGAGATGGAGCAGGCTCTGCTCAGGGGGGGCACAATGGCACAGGAACTGATGCCCAGGAAGTTCCACCTGCCCATGAGGAAGAACTTCTTGGCTGGGCAGTGCCCCAGCCCTGAGCAGAGCCCAGAGAGGGGGGGAGTCTCCTCCATGGGGATATTCCAGAACCTTCTGTCCCCAATCCTGTGCCACGTGCTCTGGGCTGGCCCTGCTGGAGCAGGAGGTGGGGGCAGAGGAGCCACTGGGGTCCTCCCAACCTGCCCCATCCTGGGATTCTGTGGAAGCAAAGATGGACCCTGTTCTTTGTCCAAAAAGGTCTGAAAATGCAGGTGCATGTTGAGAGGGTCACGTTTTCTGTCTGGTGTGAATTTTAGGCTCTTTTGTGAGGGATGGGGGCACAACTCAGCCACTGGTCTGGGGGAAGGTGTGAGTCTGGTTCACCTTAGAACCCTTGGGAAAATCAGGGTGCAAAGGACATGGAAATACTGATTGTCATGTCACACATGACAGCCCACCTTCTTAAACTCCTTGAGGGCTCCTGTTGGTTCCAAGGGAAGGTTTCCCAGGTCCAGGTGAGGAGGTCACCCAGCACCCCAGGGCTGAGGGAATCAGCCTCCTGTGCCTCACCAACCCCCCAGCACAGGCTGTCACAAACAGGTGTTTTGATACCCATTTACCACTTTATTGTTATTATTGTTATTATTATAGCAGTATTTCAATAACTGCTCCTGTAATGGAGTTATTTCCTATATCCTGCAGTGACCTGCTCCTGGGGCACTGCAGGACTGGCCCCTGTCCTTGCTGGAGGTTGGTGAGATGCATTTTCCTCTGATGTTCCCTCAGCTCCCCGTGTCCGAAGTGTGACTTTGGTGACGTTGTGCCATGTGAGGTGTGCGTTCACCACAGGTCTGTCCCCAGGGAAGGTCTCTGAGCTTTTCTCTGTGGCCTTTCCTTCTCTCAGGACACTTGTGTCATGAAATGACTCAGGAGCCATCAGGTGACAGTGAATTTTGGTGGCTGTGTTCCCTGAGGGACTCTGATGGTCCTTACCTCAAACCCCCCAAACCTCAGCACGATCCTGGGTGGTTCTTGACGTCTGTGAGAACAAATCTGGGCTGAATGATGTGAAATGATCAGTGTCCCCTTTCCCCTGCCCTCTCCTCCATGGGCCACACTCTGAAGGTCAGGAGAGAGATGTGAGTGTAGGAAACCCTTCCCATGTTACTGACACACTCCCATAAGCTGTCGGCTTATCATGTTCATTTATTGACTTGTCTTTCTAAAATACTTCTGGACGAGGAAGTGAAAACTGATGCTTGAATTTCCCTTCTTACGGTCTCGCAGCTCCCACTGAAACCCTCAAGGACTCGTCTCTTTTTCCCTTTCCTAATGCAAAGTGTAAAGTCATTTTATTGAAGCGCAGCCACATCCAAGAAACTTGGGGCAAACCCACATGGCAGCACGACAGGAATATCACAAAGGGGACCAAGTGTTACTGGAAACTCCCAGGGAAAAAATCCTGACTTCAATTTACAAGTCACAGGGGGCACATTTTATTAGAGGATGTCATGAGCTCTGAATAACTCCCAGAAAATCTGGAACAATTGCTGCCCTTCACAGGGCAAACACTGCTCGTAATTCCTTCCACCTTTCCGAGGGGGATTTGGAAGCAGAACTTTAGGAGCTACCAAACCCACTTGTGCAAACTCACTAAGGCTTTGGGTGAGAATCTTTAACCAGAGGGGCTGTGGTTCACGTAAATTAAACTGAAAATCAGTTTAGATTCATCCTTTGGGCTTCTTTTTCATATTGAAAGACCATGACAGAATAAAAGCTGAATTATTTCAGGCTGATCTTCCTAAACCACAGAGCAAAATATTTCCTGTATGGAGGGACACCCTGCAGAGGAATGAGCACCTTTCCCTGCTCCTTGGGGTTCTCTGCCACAAGAGAAAATTCAACAACAAGATCCTTTCAAAATTACTTTTAATCAAAAATACGTGAACTTTGGTCGGTTTTATTTTTTGGGTTGGGTTTTTCAGGTGTTTTTTGGGTTGGGTTTTTGTTGGGTTGGGTTCGTTCTTTCTCAAACCCAAAGGCATTACAGACAACTCTCATTAGGAGTTTAAGATGTGGTCAATAGAAGAAGAATTTCTATGTCCTGACTGCCTGGAAGGGTGAGAGCAGCTCTAAAAAAATGACACATTGAGCCTCAATTAATATTATTTATGTCTTACAAGTTCAGATTTTGTTGCCAATGGGATCAAATAACCAAATGTTATCCCTGACCTCACCTGATATTTCTTTAAAATTACGCTGCTGGTTCTTCAAGCACACGTTTCTCAAGGCTTTAGTAGTCCTTCAAAATCAAATATCTGTTGGTTTGGGGATTTAAATTTCCTGCTCTCCTGCAGGTTTTGCATCTGAGCTTCTCCCTCTCCCCTTCCTCAAGGTCCCACGTTACCAAGCCAGGTCAGAAGTGCTACAAGAAGTAAATAAATCTCTCCTGCAAGGAGATTTCAGGCACTGCCACTTTGCTGATTGATTTTGGAGTGAAGTACCACATGTGTACATTGTGTCAGTCTTCCAGCTCATTATTTTCAGCCTCCGTGAGTGGTTTCCAGGGGAGCCCAGCACCTGAAAATCCTCATTCTTCTCTTTCTGAACAGGAGGAACATTGGGAGGTAATAAAGTAATTAATTAATTACTAGGGGTGGGTAAAGAGGACATTAAATGGCTTTTCAAAATAAATAGATTGAAAAGTCCTTATGACTTTAATGGTAATATAGTGATTTTTACAGTCTGATTGATTGTCCTTGAATCCAGGGCTGGGCCACATGGAGATGTTTTCTCTACAAATATTCACAGAATCCCTGAACGTGCTGAGTTGGAAGAGACCCCCGAGGACCTCTGAGTCCAGCTCAGCCCTGAGCCCAAGAGTCAGCACTGAGGGTCAGGTGTTAATTTTAGTGTCTGGATCAGGTGGGATATTGGGAAAGAGCTGAGAGTTGTCCTGGTTCCTCCCAACCCCTCCCTGACACTCATCCATGAGCCCCTGGTGCTCTGACCCTGTTTTGTGCTCCTGGATGGTGGGAATGTGCTGCCAAAACATGCAAAAGGTTTTCTGAGCTCACACCAGGAGCCTGGCTTAGAGAAAAAAAAAATCAATTTAAAATTGATTTTTTGTTTAAAAAAGAGGCTTTTAGATAAGTTTTGTGTTTTCAGCTTTTCATCTGTGTCTCGTCCCACTGCAGGGGCTGGGAAAATTAATAAAATCTGAGCTCTTCATTATCCCTGGTGATAAAACAAGGGGGGAATGGCTTCCCACTGCCAGAGGGCAGGGTTGGGTGGGACATGGGGAAGGAATTCCTGGCTGGGAGAGTGGGGAGACCCTGGAATGGATTTCCCAGAGAAGCTGTGGCTGCCCCTGGATCCGTGGAAATGTCCAAGGGCAGGTTGGAGCAGCCTGAGACAGTGGGAGGTGTCCCTGGCGTTGGAATTGGTTGAGCTTTAAGGTTCCTTCCCACTCAAACCATTTTGTGATTCTGTGATTTTTTTATGTAAAAAAATGAAACAATTCCCTTCCAGACTATTCCCAGGGAACAACTTTGATAAAGGCACAAGAAGTGGCTTCCCAAAACTTTCAGTGACATTGGTGACAAGGTGCTCATCAGCCAAAGGTTGGACTCGATGACCTTGGGGGACTTTTCCAACCTCAATGATTCTGTGATTGTGACTTGGGGACCCGGAGGCCGAGCAATGGAGACAATCCAGAGCAAGAAAACCTTGTGGTTCTCAGCAGGATTTGCCTGGTTTGGGTGAAAAAAATCAGTTATTTCTGAACTGCTTGTCCTTGGGTGACGTGAGCCAGTGGCAGTCACAGGCCACGAGAGAACCTCAGATTTGGTGACATCCCAGGCAGTTCTGGTTTTTCCTGCTCCTCCACCTGCTCCAAACCCTCTCCCAGGACAAGCATCGAAACCCCTCATTTTACAGAAGGTTCAAGACACCACCAGGACTCGTTATCTGTCATTCCTGGTACCTGTGTCCTCCCCCTCACTGGACATTTGATTGATACAAAGTGGAGCAATTCCAGCTCTGTGTATTTTCGAGTAAAAATGTGTCAAGTTCAAGCCAGGTCAGATTTAACAAGTCAGTTTTAACGGGTCAGAAACCCCTTTGTGTAGGAAATTAGACTTTTTTTTTTAATATCATCAGTGAGATTTTAGAGTGATCCTCTAACAGCAACAAGGGAGGGGAGGAATTTAGGCTGAATTTTTAGTTTCTCACAGACTTCATAGCCCAGGAAAGTGCCCTCAAACCTTACAGAAATCATAACGGGAAGATTTTCTTGTAGAAACAGTGGCTGGATTGAGGAAATCCTGGGTGATTTATTTCTCTCTTTGCATTATTACTTGCTGCTTGAATCAAGAGAACAGTTTTCCTGCTGCTTGAGCTGCAACCCAGCATCATTAATAAATAGCAGTGCTAACAAAGAGAAGGGGCTGAATTTCCCCTTTGGAAACTGCCCTGATTAGAATATCCATTAGTATAAATTGTGTTTTTATGGTTAACCCACTGTGCTAAATATGAAACTGCATTAAGCCATTACACTCTTTGCAGCCACTAAATTGAATTACCTGGTGCATCTGTTTAGTAAACTGCAAAACCTGAAGAGGCTGGCAATCATTATTATTTATTTTTGTGCATTTTAACTTGTTTCTTTGACTACTGTGTAGGCACTGCTGGGCTTTGGTTCACAATAGACCCCTCTGCATTTAAACATAGTCAGAGTGCTGCAAATTGCACGGGAAGAAAATTGCCTTTTTAACTTTGCCTTGTGCTGAGCCATAATTCCTTCTCCCTCCGTATGTTCCAGTGCCAGAAGATTTGGAACAGGGTTTTTTTTTTTGTTGTTGATATGAAAGATGATACATTTAAAGTGGGTAAAAACAGCATTTAAAGTGGGTAAAACCAGCATTTCAAATGTTCGTGTGTGCTCAGCTCAATGCTGACAGCTCGGCTTACATTGACTGATTTAATTCATTCCTCCACCTGCTCACCGAGAGAAGGACTTGACCCTAAAAAATCTGTGCACAGCGAGAAAAACTCTTCAAAACTCTTTCTGGCTCCCGAGGAAAGTGTGTCTGTCATTGCTGCTGTTGGGACATACCTGGACCTGGAAGATCCAAGCTGGTTTTGACTGGGTGGAGACTGGGATGGGATGGGATCCCTCTGGGACCACAGAATTATAAACTGGGGCAGGTTGAAGAGACCCCAGTGGCTCCTCTGCTCCCACCTCCTGCTCCAGCAGGGCCAGCCCAGAGCACGTGGCACAGGATTGGGGCCAGAAGGTTCTGGAATATCCCCAGGGAGGAGACTCCCCCCCCTCTCTGGGCATTCCTTCATGTGACATCTGTGAAATGGACGACACCAGAACAAGAGGACATGGCCTTAAACTACGCCAGGGGAGGTTTAGACTGGATGTCAGGAAGAGGTTTTTCCCAGAGAGAGTGATCCCTCAGTGGAATGGGCTGCCCAGGGAGGTGGTGGAGTCGCCATCCCTGGAGGTGTTTAAGAGAAGACTGGATGAGGAGCTCAGTGACATGGTCTGGATGGTGGGAGGTTTGGATGGATGGAGTGTGGTGCCCGTGGTTGTCGGCCTCATCTCTTGATGGGAGTCACTTGGGAGTTGGACTAGAGGATCCTTGTGGGTCCCTTCCAGCTCAGAATAACCTGTGAACCTGTGAATAGTTTTTATTGCCTCAAGTCTCCCTTATGTCCAGACTGGTGACCTGGCACTGCGGGGGTTCCACAGGGTCTGCCTCAGGCCTGTGCTCTCCAACACCTTCATAAGGGACTTGGACATGGATTGGAAGTGACACAGAGCAAGTTTGCAGAGGACCCAGAACTGGGAGGAGATGTTGAGTCCCTGGGAGGCAGGGAGGCTCTGGAGAGAACCCTGGACACATCAGAGCACTGGGAATCACCAACCAAATGGAGTTAAACAAGGGGAACTGCCAGATCCTGCACCTGGGATGGGGCAACCCCAGATGTACAGACAGACTGGAAATGAGAGGTTGGATCTCAGGACAAGGTTCTTCTTCTTCTTTCCCCCTGCAGAGGGTGGTTGGGCAGTGCCCAGGCTCCCCAGGGCAGTGGGCACAGCCCCAAGGCTGCCAGAGCTGCAGGAGGGTTGGGATGATCCTCTGGGGCCCATGGGGTGACTCTTGGGGATGGAACTGGATGATCCTTGGGGGTCCTTTCCAGCTCAGCACATCCTGGGATCCTGTGATGACTGTGGGGAATATCAGCCTGCAGAAAAGCAAGACTCGTGTTTTGCTGTGACCTTGAGGGCAGGATCTCACTGACCCAGCTCAGGTTACCCTGTGAGGAACCAGAACCAAAAGTATTTCCTGACTGTTTGAGATCTGTAGTCTCAGAGCATCGTTCCCACTTCCATCTCCTCTCCTTGCTTCCTGTGCTGGTTTTGGCCCTTCTCCAGATCCACGGAGCATCCCATCAGCTGAGGGACATCTGGGAGGGGGCATTGCTTTATTTTCTAATTTGTAGCTGATTGTTTTTCCTCGTACAAGGCTCCAGTGAGCTTTATGGGGCTTATAGGAATAGATGGTGAATTCCTGAGGGAATGAGCCTCTCTGTGCCCTGGAGAGCAGGAGCTGGTGTGTCTCTGCTGGAAGCAGCAGGAGCCCAGGACCACCCTGCTGAGACCATGGCAAGGACGAAACCCAACAACTTTGCCTCCATCTTAGCTTCAATTTTCCAGATTCCAGCAGCTTCCTGAGATCCTCAAAACTCCTAAACTTGCACTAAAACCCCCTGATTTCACTGCTTAAACCAGTCTGACTTCCTCTTTTTCTCCCCTCTCTGAGAGAACTGAGGCCAAGTGACCTCAGCTGCTCCTCCCTGGCCTCTCCCCCATCCCTGTGCCCCCCTTTGGATGTTCTCTAATCACTTCAGGTCTCCTATTGTTTCAGGATGGTTTGAGAGCATCATTTAAAGCTGCACCTCTGGATGTTGGATGGGTTTTTCTCCTGAGGGTTGACCAGCCCGTGCCCCTTGACCAGGGAATTTGCCACCACACCCCAGTGCAGGAGATTTGGTGCTTCTTCCCAAACTGGGAGGAACAAATTCCCAGTTTACCAAAGCAGCCAGAATTTCCCGTCTGGAAAACGGGGCTGAGAACAGAAGGAAAAGAACAGAAAGCCATTAATATTTTATAAAGCATTCAAACCCTGTAGTGCTGAGCGCCACAGAAAAGCCTCTGAGGAGATAAACAAATTTCTCTCTTCAGAGCAGATGTTGAAATAATTATAGTAAATAAGGCACAAGGCCACACAGAACAGGCCCCTGGATCTCTGCAGATCCTCAGTGCAGAGCCCAGGAAAGAAGGAGCCATCTCTGAAGGGTTGCAGCAAAATTCATATTTACAAGAAAGTTTATTTAAATTTGAGAGGAAGGATCTTTTTTTTTTTTTAACTTGACTTCGCCAGCGTAGAACACGTTGCAAGGTAGGCTCCAGTGAAGGGGAAAAAAGTGAGATTGTAAAGGTAAATTGAAATATTCTGAGGGTTATAAAAAGAAAATATCACCCGTAGCAGGAAGGACGTGATACAATTGGACTTGATGATATTAAAGCTCTTTACCAGCCTTAATGATTCTGAAAATTAAAAAGATGGGAGATATTCAGAATATACCATCAAGGGTTGGGTTATTTTAGTGCTCTGTAAATATTAATATTTACACTTATTAACCAATATTAACATTTGCACCAATATTAGAGGCCCAATGGAAAAATCTTGGGTGTCCAAAAAACCAAAATAATTATTGTCAAAGTGATAGAACTTATTGTGTCTGTCTCTAGGGACACTTTGTATTTGCTTTGGGAGTTTCTACCCTTTCCTTGCCTCTCTTTCCCTCATCCCAAATCCACCACAGGGAAGATTAAACAACCCCTCAAAGTGGTTGAGTCCTGGGTCCCTGCTGTGCTTCAGCTCTTCAAATAGGGACTTTTTAATCAAAATTTCACTCATTTTATGATACAAAACCTCTCCCACGCTGGTGGATAATGATGGTGTAACATCACTAACAGGGCCTTGCAGCAAATACTGAGAACTAGTAAAAAACCTCATTTCAAATGGCGACTGTGTCAATGTTTTGCATCTGAGGATCAAAATATGGATATATTGTAATTTCTTTGCTTTATTTCATCCAAATTTCTCCCATCCCCATCACAGAGGTGTCTGGTGGTCCCAGCAGTTCATGGCAGCAGCTGAATTGTGAATTTCTGACCCGTGACAGCACTGCTGGGTTTGCTCTGGGAGGCTTGTTCTGGTTTAGAAATGTTGCCTTGCCAGAGAGAGGAAATTCCAGCGTGGGTCACTTCTCCCAGGCCAGCAGTGCTGGGATATCCAGCTGTCCCTTTGGAAGGGCTTTGGAGAGGGGAGGTCAAAAGATGTGGCGTTGCTTTTATTTAAGGGGTTAAATCAAATGTGGATTTAGCCCTTTCCTGTGCCTTGTACAGCAAAAAATAGAAAACCAGGGTGAAATGTCCTCAGGTTGTGCCAGGGGAGGTTCAAGTTGGATATCAGGAAGAACTTCCTCCCTGGAAGAGTGGTCTGGCATTGGCACAGGCTGCCCAGGGCAGTGATGGACTCACCACCCCTGGAAGTGTTCACAGAACGAGCAGATGTGACACTTTGTGACATGGATTATTGGGCACGGTGGGATTTGGTTGAAGGCTGGACTTGATGACCTTGGAGGGCGTTTCCAACCTTAATGACTTCCTGATTCTAAATCCTGCCATGAAGAGCTCAGGGATTGGGGTCCTTGGGTCTCCAGACCTTTTGTCCCTTTGCAGGAGCCCTGTGGGTCCCTTGTGTCCCAGCTGGGGGCTGGGGACACCTGCAGCCTCATGGTCACCTCACCCAGGTGACAATCAGACAGAGCTCTGATATCTTCACACTCAGTTTTCCCAAGTGTTCTGGCAGCACTTTTCCACCAGCACCTCCCCCAGTGCTGCTTCTCCCCAATTTTAGAGCCTCCCCTTCATACAGACTCAATTCCCCAAGGTTCACACCAATATTTTGAGTTCAGCTGCAATTTGGATGCGCAGCAGTTGATTGTTTACACCTCACTTCCATGAGAAGTCTTGCTAACAAGCTGCACTGCAATGTCCAGCAGTTCAAAAAGCCACCAGAAGTGCAAACCCAGGTTTAAATTCTGCCTTTGGCTGCTGTTGGAGGCCCTTACTCAGACTCTGCCTGTCGGGGCACGATGGTGCCTTGGGCTCCCCGTGTCTGCAATGCCAGGGACCAACATCCAGGAGAAACACAGGTGCTGTGGGATTCACCTCCTGGGTACCCACCCTGAACAAACAGAAAAACGCAGACTCAGTGTGAAAATAAATCATCCCAAAGCCCACAGTTCTATAATTAAACTTGGGAGCTGCTGGCTTAGGGGGGGATGTATGGAAATCCACGTGGATGCACATCCTGGGAGCCACTGCCAGGGGCTGCCAACTCCCTCAGCTGCTGCTCAGCCTCCTGCTCGTGGCTCAGCTCCCGGCTGGCCCCACGTTCACCTCACCAACTTCTCGTTATTTGGCTCGTTGGGCTCCCCTGTCACTTCTTTTCTCACATATGGATTAGTAATTCCATCGTTAATCTGGAAAAGAGTGGAGGAGGCAGGAGTTGTCCCAGCTGTGCCACCTCCCCCTGTTTGGCACCTTTGCTGGGGGAAACTTTGCTGTGCAGCCATGAAACCCTTTCCTGTGACCCCTTAAAACCGCTTTGGAAGGGGTTTCTCCAGCAATTTTGCTTTACCTACGTCCATCTCTCTTTCCAAATGGCTTCAAAACACGTGGTTGGTTTAATTTCCACTTTAACCTGGTTGTTTAAATTTCTCCTTTAATACTTGGAAGACCTTTGAACACCTCCAGAACACCCAAATCTCCCTGACAATTGCTCCTAATTCAGATTTCACTCTGCTTAGGAGCATTTCCTGCAAATATCCGTGCAGGCTCTGAATATTTGTCCTCTATTTTAACCCACAGAAAAAAAAAAAAGAAAGATCCTAATAAGCTGTTCTGGCATTACTGAAATCTTCCACAGTATCATGTGGGGCTTTGTGCAGTGTCTTTGTCAGGCATAATTAGCACTTTGAATGTGCACACATCAGATGGTGCTTGAATAGGAGAATTCCTTTAACCCCTCAGCCTCCACAGCACATCCCTCTGCGTGTCCTGGAATGACACTGGCAGGAGGCAGCAGGAGGATTTCTGGTCTCAGTGGTTTCTCTTTGAGGCTCAGGGTGGTACCGAATCAAAAGCACCCAGCTCATTTCTCCACCTGTGAAAGGAGGCAATGGCAAGAGTGGGGATTGTCACCGGTTTTATACTAATTCCAGCATTTCTTTTGTGTCTTTGTGAACGCCCAGCAGTGACACAGTGAGTTTAAATGTCTTGTGTGGCAATGGAAGGGGACTTCAATCAGGTCATTTAAAGTGGCTCAGGATGGAGAGAGAAACTGCTGCTTCTCTGCTGAATACAAGGATCTTCCTAAATAGAACAAACCTCTCGATATTCCAATTAATTTACTTTTACTGCAAGGAGTAGGTTGACAATTCAATAATCAAAGCCTATAAATACAATATTCAGCTTGAATGGACAGGACAGGACAGGGCAGGACAGGATGGGACAGGACAGGACAGGACATTCCTGGTTGGGAATAAGCAAGTCACAGCCTGAATGGACAGGACAGGGCAGGACAGGACGGGACAAGACAGGACAGGACATTCCTGGTTGGGAATAAGCAAGTCACAGCCTGAATGGACAGGGCAGGACAGGGCAGGACAGGACAGGACAGGAGGAGAAGAGAGGACAGGACAGGACAGGACAGGACATTCCTGGTTGGGACTGGGGGGTCAGGCACATCACTGCTCACCCTCCTCCCATGGCAATTCCTCTGCACCTCCCACCAGGCAGCTTTCAGCCATGAGCACATCCTCTGGGTTGCCCAGAAGGCATTCCCAGAGGAAAACACCGTGGACTGGGAGAGGGTTGTGGAATGCAGCAAAGGCCCCAGCCCGTCTCTGCCGTGTTGTTGTGGTGGGTTGTTCTTGTGACGGGCTGTGGGAACCCTTCCTTGTGTTTACGCAGTGACAGTGGGAGGTAAAAGTTTATTTCTTGACCCAGACTTGGATGAGGCTCTGCACAGCACGGCTTGGCTCCTCCAGGATGTACCCAAGTGCGGAGGAAGCCCTGCCCGTGCTGGGAAGAGCGGGATGTGTGTCGGGCAGCTCTCCCTGCACGTGCACCATGTGCCGGGGGACACGAGCCAAGGCTCCTGCTGTCCTTCCCTCCAGGTTTGTGAGCAAATCCAAATGAACTCTTGTTTTCCTCTATTCCTTGGCCCAAACCTTAAAAGGGGTGTTTTTGCATGAAACTGAGGAGTGATTTGCATACTTCACTCTCTTCTACTCTCTCAAGTCCAAACAGATCCCTTCCCCTCTCTCTCTCTTCCGACATCTGTTCCTGGATTTCTTGTTTTGTCCCTGTTGAATTCCAAGTCCTGGAGCCTGCAGGGTGTTCCCAGCGGAGCACTGGGAGCCCAGGAGTGCGACCTCACCCCACGGGCATCCAGCCTGTCTGGGCTCCCAGCTC
Organism: Pitta sordida; assembly: GCA_013390025.1. Classification (NCBI taxonomy): domain Eukaryota; kingdom Metazoa; phylum Chordata; class Aves; order Passeriformes; family Pittidae; genus Pitta; species Pitta sordida. The sequence goes on along the minus strand of WEKX01006507.1, from coordinate 370,252 downwards.
GGAGTTCCGAGGGCTCGGACTCTGCAGCTCCTTTTGATCTCGGTTACTCATGGCCAAAAATAGCTCTGCGGGGCCTCCTCCTTCCTCCCTCTTTGTTCATCTTATCGCTGCTGCACAGAGTTGAGGCTCCTGTTGGAATATGTCCTGGAATTGTGGTATTTATTCACTTCATGCCCACAACCAGCCCGGCAGAGGAGAGGGTACCCTGGCTGTGAGAGGGAAGGCACGAGCCGGGCATGGGCTGCCCCGGGATTTATGCAAACGTGGAGATTTTGGTGCCAATTTCCAGGCAACTGTCTGTCTTGTTAGGGGAAAAGTGGCAAGTTTGGCTTCAGGCCAGAGCACAAGCCAGTCATTCCCTGGGTGCCCGCTCCGTGTGCTGGGAAGGGGCTGCCAGGGATGCCGTGATTCCAGAACAGGGGCATCATCTCTCCCTCTCCATCTCTGTGGGATGGGATGGGAGGGGTGGGTGAAACCCCAGGCCGGGGAGTTATTTCCTCATTACATTCCCCTGCCTGGGGTTTGTCTTGGCTCGGGATGTCCTGGATTCACAGCTGGGCTGTAAATCCCGTCCAGCAGCTCCAAGGTGCCGGAATTCCTGAGCTGCCCAGCACAGAGCTCTGCAAACCAGGAGGGAACATCGGGATCTTCACCCCACCGTCCCACCCTGCGGTTCATTCTTCCCACACGTCCCCCCCTTATCAGCCTTTCCTACCTCGGAGCCTCGTTCCAGCAATTGCTGGGAGATGCCAAGAAATCCGAGGCTGAGCCACTGCAGGAAGCACCGAATTATGTGTGAAGCTGGAAATCTTGCAGCTGTCTTAGACATGTGAAAAACTTTCCATAAACATTTCGGGAAGCTTTGGGGTTTTAAATGAGATTTAAAAAAAAAAAAAAAATAAAATTAGAAGCAAAAATTAGTGCTGGGGGAATGTGTGTTTGATTGGAAATTCTGAAATTCTCTTTCAAGTTCTGGTTTACATGGAATATTTGAAATAATTGCTGTGGGAGACTCCGGGAACGGGACCTCTTTGAGGTTTAAGGCTTTAAAGCTTTTCCTCAAGTGATCAGAGTTATCTGAAGCGTTGGAAGGCAGCTCGAGTTGGCTGCTTTAAAATTCATAGATTTATTAAATTCCAATTGAAGGAGGGCAGGGTTGGGTGGGATATTGGAAAGGAATTCCTGGCTGGGACGGTGGGGAGGTCCTGGCACAGGTTGGGCACAGTAGCTGTGGCTGCCCCATCCCTGGAACTGTCCAAGGCCAGGGAGGAACAATTTGGGACAGTGGGAGATGGAACAGAGGGTGGAACAAGAAGATCTTTAAGGTCCCTTCCCATCCAAACCATTCCAAGATTCTCTGTTTAAATCCGTGGGGTTTTGTCTTTGTGAAAGGGGAAAATTCTGATTTTATTTCCAATTTATTTATTGTTTTTTAAGTCATTCTCCAAACCTTTCGCTTCTGTGGCTTTCGCTTTCAACTGAATATTTGGGAAGGGTTTTGTTGTTTGTTTGTTTGTTTTATTTGGATTTCTTCACTGAGCAAAGGGACAGGAATTCCAAAACCAAAAGGGTTTATTCCAGCCTACAATTGAAAACACACAGGGAGGGATGGACTTCCCAAACCTCAGAGTCAGACTTTCAAAGTGATTTTTTTGGCCTAAAACCCTTTGAAAATCCCAGTGGACACCTGTGGGGGCGGGAATTTAACTCCTCGTTTCAATGGTACTTTGATATTTAATTTTTTTTAGATATTTTAAAAACTCCTGTTAGTTCCTTTACGGGCACCTGGGGGCACATAAATGTATTTGAAAATTCAGATGTTAACCTGGAAGGGTCACTTTGTGAACTGCTGTTAATGCACCTCTTGGAGAAGGCACTTATTTTATACATAAAATATTCTTTGATAATTCCCTTTTTCTGTCTTTTCAGCGTATTTTAGTTTTATTTAGTTAAATGAAAAAGAAATAAATACGATGCTTTTATATAATTTCAACTGAGTTCCAATTCCAGCTTGGCAAAAATTATTAAATAACAAAAAGATGCCGTTCTGTATCTCTCAGAATAATAAAGCACCTAAAATAAATAAATTAGGACTCAAAAATCAGCTTCTGACTAAGATAATCTGGGTTATAATTGCTTGACAACACTTGGAGAATATTTTGTCTTCTCTAGGAGCAAAAAAAGCACCAAATTTAACACGAATGCTAAATTGTTGTACATGCAGAGCAGCCAAAAATCATCAGGTTGTCTTCAGCAAAATGATAAAAATCAATGTTTGAAATGAAAGCTTCTTGTGGTTTTAAGTTACGCTCAAAAATGGTGTGTGTTAATTAAATCCTCCCTGAGTTTGGTCTAAATTAAAGGGCAGGGAAGGCAATTCTGCGCCTCGGTCTCAGTTGTGTCTTACAAAAACCTCGTGTTGTGCTAACGAAGCACAACGGGCCCCCGAGAGCAGAGAGGGAGGTAAACAAATGGAATAATCCTGCAGGTAATTAATTCCTGCGCTTCCAAGGAGCCTGGACTTTGCCGCCAGTCTGTGGGGAAAGGGCAGATCCAAGCTGGGTTCCAGCCAGAACTGGGATTTTGTTCTTGTTTTCCCCCCATTTCAGCGTTTCAGGTGAGATTTCTACGTCAAAGTGATGTGGGAGAAACCCAAACGTTCGGTTAAATGAAAATAACTCAAGGCCACTCGTGTCCATGATGGAGGTGTATCTGTGACAGCCCAGGAACAACTGATTGAATTATATTAATTAAATATTAAATGTATTGGAATTTATTAAATCCTTCATGGGATTTCATCAGAAAGGTTGTTGCATCTCTGTATCAGGTTTCTGGGAAGTCCAAGCTCCTGGTCCAGCCCATCCCTCCTCCCTGGGATCCTGTTGGGACACAAAACTTCTCCCCAGCCTTGGCTCCAATCCTGTGTAATTTGGATTGTGTTGATGTGGAGCAGCTGAGAGGAAGGTGACGCCGCCAGGGGAGATGTGGGACATCCCTCAGGGAAAAGTCCTGCGGGCATTTTGAGGGAGCAGGGTGGGAATGCTGCCCCCAGGCTCCAGCCTCGCCCTCACAGCCCCAGTGAAACCTCCTCCAGCCCCACCAGAGGCTGAGCTCTTCTCCCATCTTTCTTTACCCTTCCTAAGGCGCCACAGGTCTGATGGTGCCCTTTGGTACAGATTTGGAAGCAATAAAGATTTCCTGGAGCGTCTCCCAGGCCCTTCAGGGACCAGTTCTGGCCAGATGCTGCTATTGGAGGTGGTGGAAAGCTGAGCTGAGCTCGGTTGGTTACAACTGGGTGCTAAAAATCCCCAGATTGTGGGTCTGGTCCCTGTTTGGGACATTCTGGAGCAGAGGAGGCTCAGGGGTGACCTTGTTGCTGTCTGTAACTACCTGAGAGGGGGTTGTGGTCAGGCAGGGACAGTCTTTTGTCTCAGGCTACTGGAGACAGAACAAGAGGACACAGTCTCCAGCTCTGTCAGGGGAGGTTTAGGCTGGATATCAGGGAAAACTTCTTCACTGACAGAGTGATCCATCACTGGAAGGGTCTGCCCAGGGAGGAGGTGGAATCACCGTTCCTGGAGATGGTTAAAAGTTGGCTCGATGAGGCACTGAGTGACTTGGTTTAGATGATGGGATGGTGAGAGGGAAGAGGTTGGACTTGATGATCTCAAAGGTCTTTTCCAACCTTGTTAATTCTGTGACTCTGTGATTCTTAAGAGCTGGACTTGATGATCCTTGTGGGATCACTCCCAACATCCCATGGAAAGGTGGATCAGCAGGACCTTGGGATGGCCGTGCTGAGCTGCCAACACTCGGGGTGGGTGACCCAGGACATGCAGCACGGTGAGAAGGTGCCTCCACGAAGTCCTGGAAGCAGGATTGGGCTGTCCAGGTGTGTTCACAGAATCCTGGGATATGCTGAGCTGGAAGGAGCCACAAAGATCATCCATCCAACCCTTGGCTCTGCACAGGCCGAGAGTCCAGATGGCACTCAGAGAAGTTTCCAGAGGAAGGGGCTGGGAAGGCACAGGCACCAACCCCCCCTGGCTGGGAAAACAGGAGAGGGAACGTCCCACCCAGCAATTCCTGCTGCTCCACATCCAGCAGGAAAATGCTCACCTCCATCCCACCCCATCCCACCCCATCCCATCCCATCCCATCCCATCCCATCCCTACCTCCGGGCCAGCTGGGAGCAGGGCTTCCCTCTGCCTCCCCCCTCTCCATCCTGCAGCAAAACCTTCCCTGCTGTTCCTTTGTCAGTCTGGTGGCAGCTGCAGCTGGTTTCTCTCTGCTCCTGGGATATCTCTCCTCTGGCTGCCGCCGAGCTTCAGAGAGGGGAGGTCAAAAGATGTGGGGTTGCTTTTATTTGAGGGGTTAAATTAAACGCAGGTTGAGCCCTTTCCTGTGCCTTGTACAGCGAAGAATAGCAAACCACATTTTCCTTACGGTACCCTGAGTCCTGCCCCTTTGAAAATTAATTCTTGGGCATGGCTGGAATCCTGTTTTCTGGGAAAATTTGGATGCGTTGCAGTGCCGGGCTCTGAAGCTGTTCCCATCTGACATTAAAACAAAGCCATCTGCCAGGAGTCCTTGTACTTCTGCCAGACCACTGAACTGGCCCGTGCAGGACAATTCTGGGATGGTTCTTGTGCACCTCATAAAGCCCTGGAAACGCAGATGTTCCACCATCCCCAGCTTTTATGTGGCATTTCGGAGGGTTTCAGCTGCATTAATGGCTACGTGAATGTGTATTTTTTTGATATGGAGTGAAGGGGAAATAGTCCAGTGGGGACTGGAAGGAAACTGAATTACATCCTGCCTGGGCTGTAAGTGGAAATTCAAGTGGAATTTCCCCAGGTGGAAGGGCAGCAGTGACTGTGCAGCTGAGCTGGGCTCTTTGCTTGTCACAGCACTTCTTCTGCCTGGAGTCACTGCAGGGCAGGACACTTTGTGTTTCATTTTTACAGGGGGAACCACCTTTATGTGCTCTTGGAGCCTCTGTTAGTGTTGTTCTGCTGGTGAGGAATTGCTGGAGGATAATTAACAGCTGAATGATTAAGTTGGGGGGAGAAATATCCAACAGCAGCTGGGACAGTCATCAAACCCGGGGATTTATTCTTTGAAGTGTTGCTCAATGGTGCTGGACAGCCTGAGAGAGTTGTTTTGGATTTTTTTTGCGTGTACCTTCTAATTCCTGTTCCTCATCTCTGCTCTGGAAGAGCAAGTGTGTCCCCAAGGTGTTCATTGATGGGAACATGTATTTTCCCTCTGTGTGTTTGCACTGGGGGCATTTCACACCAGTCCTGGCTCCTGGGAGGGTGAGAACTGAGGGCCACCAGTCCCTGATGATCAGAGCAGCATCCCGTAGATCTTACACCTTTTCCCCCCAAAAAAATCTTGAGCTGATGACAGTTTGAAGGGCTGCCAATAACTAACTGATGATGAGCAAAGTATTTCACAAAATCCCAGCCTGGTTTGGATTGGAAGGGACCTTAAAGCTCATCCTATTCCAACCCCCTGCCATGGGCAGGGACACCCTCCCCTATCCCAGGTTGCACCAAAAGAAATCCAACCTGGCCTTGGACACTTCCATTTGTCTTCGTCTTCCCAAAGCAGCTCCTCTAAACTGTGGCACTGATCTAAAATTCAAATAATCACCTGATGGCAGCCAGGTTCTTTCCCTACAGAGTCTGTGTGTCTGCACTGCGGGGACACCACCCAAGGAAGGCAGAGCTGGGGATTTTTAGGCACCAACAAATTGTTAATCAGGGCTGGGCACGTTTGTGGTTGACGGTGTGGAAGCCACAGAGAAACCAGCCCGAGGTGCAGCCACCAGCCTGTGCTTTCAGGGCTCTGTTTTTATTGCCATGTATTGCTTTTATTTTATTTATTTTATTTACTGCCTGATGTCCTTTCCTTGTTCATTGGAGAAACCTCACGTTGAAACTCATCTCGCCAAGTCTTTGTGGTGCCTGACATTACTCAACAATCTGATTTTTAACAAACAGCATCAAGAGACATCCCAAAAGCTCATGAATAAAAGATGGAGAGATCCTAAAGGCACTTTTCCTCGAGGAGAGCCTCCCAATTTCAGGGCTGTAGCAGATACAGAGGGTCTGCTGTGTTCCTTCTCTCACACCTCCTGGTAAATTAATGTTTCAGAGCCCTGCAGACTCTGTGGCTTCTGGGAGCACAAACAAACCCAAATAGTTATTTCAGGTTGGGAGAAATGCTGCATGTTGAAAATTAAAACACTTCCTCTGTGGTTTGCTTATAACTTGTAACTTATGTTTCTCCTGACGTTCATAAAAGCCAAGCTCCAGTTACTGTATTTAAATAGCAATATTAAAAAACGGAGCAGTTTAACTAAATTGCTCCCTGAAATGGAGAACTCCTTGTTTTACTTGAGAAATGCAAGGTAGGGATCGGCCTCCACTTCCCTGGATTTGTCCCTGGGAGATCCTGGCTGGTTTTTGGAGTGAGGATGTTTCCAACCATCTCAGGGACATTGGGAATCCTTCATTCGCCACCCGTTGGCCAACAATTCCAGGTGCTGTTTGCACGTGTGTTCTGATGGAGGAGTTTTTGATAGGATATTAATAACCCACCCATTGGTGTTTGGTTATTCCCTCCCCATGCTCCTGCTGTGTTCTGTGGGTTCTGTAGCTCCCAGCTGAGCATCTTCCACACATTGATGCCATAAACGCCACAACTGACGTGCCAAGGGGCTCAGTTTGGTCTTTGCTGATGGACAATCCCCCTGTGGTACCACAACAAGCACTAAAATTCCTGTGTCCTGAGGCTTCTCCATGGTCAGGCACCAGGTCTGTGGTGAGAGAATTAAAACTGAGCAGTTCTGGTGTCTCTCTCCTAAAAAATGTTGAATTTTGGCAGGACTGACGTTATTGCAGGTTATGAGAGAGATTGATGGAAACCCAAACCTGGGCACAGGGACTGTGAACAACCTCCTGTGCTCTCCTGGAATGAAACACCTGCCACAGCTTTGTTAATACAAAGGTTAAGGTGTTGGACCTGAGGGAAGTTGGATCTGGGACACGTGGGAGACATTCCATCCCAAACTTCCCTACAAACATCAGGTAAAATTCCCCCTTTACTGCAAACTGGGGAGGTTGGTTTAATTTCCTCCCTTTTACAGTGAGACTCCAGCTCTGGTTTAAGTTAAGCTCTCCCTTAGAGGAGGGAGGAAGCCAAATCCAAGGGGATCCCAAGGATTACTCATGGATTGCTCTTCCAGCTAATTTTCAGGTGCTCTGGACAGAGGAACCTGAGCAGCCATTCACAGGTTCCCCCCATGGAAAATTTGACCTTCCCTTAATTTTTTTTTAGATAAGGATGGGATAATTTTTAGGGCTGATGGTGCAGATCTGTGTGTGGTACCCTAAATATCAGAGCTGAGTTAATTCTAATTAATATATTGGATTGTGGAATGCATTTGTTACATATGTGAAAAGCCATTAGCAATTAATTCTGATTTTTTTTTTGGTGCAAACCCTTTCCAGTCTGGTATCACTGCGGGAGAACAAATAGATCTATTTTCTTTCCTTTTTTTTTCCTCTTGAAATTTGATCCCAACTATGAGCAATATTTCAGTTGGCAAAGTATTTCAGTGATGACACCCTGGGTAATAGACACAGCAAAAAAAATAAAAATACAACCACCCCAAACCAGCCCAGGAATAATTTCCACGTTCCAGACTGGAGTCTGCAGCCCTGAGAAGTTGAAAATAAATAAATAAACCCAAATAAAGCAAGCTTGGGAATTGCACATGGAGAACATTTGCTGTGGAATTACTGAGGAAGGAGCCCATGAGGTCAATTGAGTAGAAAAGCGAGTTAAGACAACCCAGTTCTAAATTAGGAGCTGTCAGGAGAGAGCTGGTTTGGCAGAAAATGGGGAACTGGAAGGAGCTTTAGCCAAGAAGGAATCTCGAGTAGACTCATTAACACACAGGGAAGATGAGATTCCAGTTAAAGGTATTTCTGACATGGGGCAGAATGAATTCCCCAAGTCAGGAATTTGAGGGTCAGGTTTCTGTCCCAAATTCTGAGGCATCACTGAACTCCACTGACATGTGTGAATGGAACATCTGGCACAGCTGCCCAGCCCTGGAGGGATTTAAAATGTGGATGTGGATGTGGCACTTGGGGACATGGGTCAGTGGTGACCTCGACAAAGGTTGGATCCATCATCTTGGAGAGCTTTTCCAATCTCAGTAATTCTGTTTTAGTTTATAAAATGAATAGTTAAGGAGGATGAGGACTGAAAATAAAACCAAGAAGGGTAAAGTCTTGCTTTTAATGTAAAGCAAGTGTGCTGAATGGGGGCAGAGTCACCAAACCTACTCCAGGCTCTGGAAGACCTGAAACCTTCTGGAGTCCTCATTAATATTCCCTGGCAGAAGCTTTAATTGCAGCAAGGAATCAGCTCAGGGATGACTTGGGCTGGAAGATGATATTGCTGGAAGATACAGAGGGTTCATTGTCTTGACTTGCAAATGTGCTGCCAGTCACAACTTTAGCAGAACGGGAGCAAAATGCAATTTAATGAGCACATTGAGGTTCTCATTTCACGTTCTCACACACTGGGGGGGGTGACCCAGGGTGTGAAGAAGAGAGTCCAAGAGGAGAAAGAACGTTCTAGAGGAGCCCAGGGGCCAGAGTAGGTGTGCTGTGGTGCCCTGTGGTGATGGGGAGGATGCACAGACAAAGGAGGAGAGGAATTATCCAATGGAAATTGGAGTTTCAAACCATAATCAAGACCTTTAGTAGTTTGATGTCCAGCATTATGGGCCATGGGATGCTCTGTCTTGGAACTTCAGCCTGGCCTGGGATTTCCCTGGTCTCCCAGGAGATGGTTCACTCGCCTTCCCCTGTCCCTCCTGCCCTGTGAGCTCTGGTGCCACCAAGAGCCACAGAACCCCCCACAGCCATCAGCATTTTGGCAATTAATAGCTTTTCCTCCCCCTTTAAAGCTATTGCTGCTCCAAAGGAGATTCCGAGATCAAATGGCCCAAGGCAGGGAGTGAGGCCTGTCCCTGCCCATTGCAGCCATAAATCAATTTATAGCACTTGGGAAGCTGCAACCTCCGAAGAAAACACGTCATTTGATGAGGTGACAAATGCCCAAGTGATCCCAGGCAGGTTGTGTGTGCTGTGCTTGGGCTGGCTGCAAAAAAATGTGTGTTTATGTCTCACCAAAACTCTGGAAAATGTGAATCTGAGGAGGCTGAAGGGCAGAGGGAAGGGAAGGGCAGGGAAGGGAAGGGAAGGGCAGGGAAGGGCAGGGAAGGGCAGGGAAGGGCAGGGAAGGGAAGGNGGCAAGGCAAGGCAAGGCAAGGCAAGGCAAGGCAAGGCAAGGTTGGCACCCAAAATAACTCATTGTTTTGCAGGGTGGCAGCTCAGCCAGGGTATGTGGGGGTGGGAGGAACAACCCTGGTGTGAAGCGGCACCTGCTGAATAACTCACATATATAAATATATATATATGTACATATCTATATATACCCACACACAGCCTGGATGTGTAAAGATGCTGAAAAATGTGTTGCAATGAGACATAATATTTGAGCAATCAGCACAAGGCACTGAGTCAGGAGCAGGGACAGCTGATGCTGCTCCACAGCACATGGGCCCTGCCAGACCCTCTGCAGGCCCAGCACAAAGCCCTGGCAGCCCTTGGAAACCACGGCTGGGCCTCCAAATCCCTCTGCAAGGGGAGAGAAACCCAAATTGGTGCTCCCCAAGAGTTGGAGAGTGGTTATCCTTCTGTTGCCAAAGATCCCTTGGGAGGGAAGTGGCTGAAAAGAGAAATGGAGATGGTCTTGATGACAGAACTAAATGAATGGTGACTGAATGTGGTGCTACAGCAAAGTGTGACATTAATGGCCTGTAAATCCATGTTTTTCTTTGCATCACACAAATGCAAATGCTCCTTTTTCCTGATTTTTCTCACACCTGGGCCAGGACTGGGAGGGAAGGGGTGAGAGAAAGTTTCTGATGTTTGAATGTGTCTAAAATACCGAATTCTTGGAACCAAGGTGAGGTTTGAGGGCTTTAGTCTATGCAAACACATTATTATCATGCTTAATTAATATCTGGAGAATCACAGACTCCCAGAGTGATTTGGGTAGGAAGGGACCTAAAAGCTGATCCCAATCCACCCCCTGCCATGGGCAGGGACACCTCCCACTGTCCCAGGCTGCTCCAACCTGACCTTGGACACTTCCAGGGATACAGGGGCAGCCACAGCTTCTCTGGGCACCCTGTGCCAGGGCCTCCCCACCCTCCCAGACAGGAATTGCTTTCCAGTCTCCCATCTCTCCCTGCCCTCTGGCAGTGGGAAGCCATTCCCTGTGTCCTGTCCCTCCATCCCTTGTCCCCAGTCCCTCTCCAGCTCTCCTGGAGCCCCTTTAGGCTCTGCAAGGGGCTCCAAGCTCTCCCTGGATCCTTCTCTTCTCCACCTGAACACCCCCAGTTCTTCCAGCCTGTCTTCATATATTACAATACAATTAATAACACCATATATATGTTATATTAACAGAGAATTATTTGGCTGTAGATGAGCCTTAAATATTGATTGCATTGCAGTCTCAGGCTCCTTTGGGACTCTGGTCTCTCCTTGCAGAGCACAGAAAAACTCTCCAAAAACTGTTGAGGGAGGTGCTGTCCAACCTCCCTGCTCTGAACTGCCAGAGAAAAGCACAAACCAGATTTTGAGTGTTTAATGGAAGGGGGATTTCCTCCATGGCTGGTGGTGCCTCTGAGTCGCGGATTTCAATAAAACACCAAATTTTGCCCCATCCTGAGTCAAGTTGTGCCTGTGTTGGTGTGTTCAGCTCCTTCCCACTCTCTGCCACCCGGAGAACATGAAAGCCTGTGGTGCCACGAATTGCTTCGGCATTTATTTGGAAAAATACATTCCACTGATCTTTGACTCCTCTGTGGAATTTTAAAAACCTTCTGTGTGTGTGAGATGGCAACAGGCCTCTGTAATTTGGATCGATCTGTTCCAGCAAAGGAGGGGTTGCAGCTCAAGACATTCATCTTCCTTTTGTCCAGGGGGGTCTGGTTTTATTGCCCCGAGCCAAACTTCATGTTTGAACATCCTCCTTTACAGGATTTGTTGTTTTCATGTCCAGGGCCTTCCCATCTGCTGCCTCCAGCAGGGCTGACAGAAGTGAAGTTGGCTTCTGATTTCTTTATCATTTCAGATGACAAACTTACTCTGAAGGGAAGCTTTCAAAAAAAGACTTCCCAAACGGGGCTGTTGCCTCCCTTTCTTTCAGCTGTGACTGCTCAGAGCTTTGCCATGGGGCAGGTGACACCCCCTCAGCGTGATGCAGATTTTAGCTGCAGGGAGAACCATCAAACCTTTCATCTGCTGAGGAATTTTTTTCCCCATCCCACCCTGACACCCGCCAACAGAAAGTTTTGGGTCACGCCACTGGGATGAAATGATGGTAGGGCTTCTCAGTGCTCATTTTTTTAACAGGTTTTTGAGGTTTTTGTCAACTTTACTTCCATGTATGAAGGAGAGAAGAGCAGTTCTTGCTCCAAGGAGTCCACAGAGTTTCTCATCCTCAGGGAAAGTTTCCACCTTCTCAAAGATGGGACCATTTCAGAACCATTTCAGCCTCCCAAACTGGGCTTTTCTACATCTTTTTTGCTCATCTGCCCCATCACCAGCTGGACCTTCTGCTGGGAGGAGACCCCTGGGCAGATGCCACAGCTCAGCTGCTGGGCTCCAGCTGCCCATAACTTCAGGAATTGCTACAAATATCCTTGGATGGATGAAGAGCCTTGCTCCCCCAACAACACACCAAGTTTAAACAGATTAGATGAATTTCAGCGTTAGAAATCATTTCAGTCCAACCATCCATTTAAAAAATGTGGCACCTGTTAAGCAGCTGCCCATCAGGAAGGGCTGTCAGGGCTCTGCTTTCTCCCCTTTCCCAACATTCCTGCTGCTTTTCCACGGAGGCACAAGAGCTTTGCTCCCCAAAGCCAACACGGGGAGCTTTGGGCTCTCAGAGCTTGTGCCTAATTCAAAGTTTGCAATATGTGTATTTGGTGTTTGGAGAGCAGCAAACCACTGGCACAGCTGTGCCAGCCCTGGAAAAGATGAAACTCAACGGAATAAAAGGGGGGAAATCAATATTTTAGGGAGTGTGTGTGTGCAGGACAAACTTTCCAGCGCTGCCGAGTCCAGAGCCAGGCTTGGAAGGATTTTCACTGAGCTCTTCTAACTTTAGAGGGTTTAAAACTTTAGTGTCATGGAATCATGGAATATTCAGAGCTGGAAGGGACCCACAAGGAACATCCTGGCCCTGGACAGACACTCCAACAACCCCCTCCTGTCACTGAGAGTGTTGTCCAAACCCTCCTTGAGTTTTCCTTGTGGCTGCGCCCAAACCCTGGGGAGCCTGGGCAGTGCCCAACCACCCTCTGGGGGAACAACTTTGTCCTGAGATCCAACCTCCCCCTGCCCTGGGAGTTTTACACCATTAATATTTTCAGTTTGCCAGCAGAGGAAGTGGTTTCAGCTGGGAAGAGTGGGATGACACCTGAACAGAGTTGACAGGCAGCTGGTGCAGCATCCTGAACAGGTTTTTGGTGTAAAGTGAAGCTTGAACAGCAGACAGTCCCCCAGGTTTTCCCCATTTCTGGTTGTCTTGCCCTGTAGAAATCCTGTGTGTGTCGCACAACCCGCCTTTCCTCTTTCTGGAGCTGATTTACTCAGATAAAATGCAGCACGTACCCATCAAACCACTGCCTTCATTTCTCCTGTCACTTGTCACTCGTGGACCGTCACTTGTGGGAGTTTATTGATGAGACAAATGGCTGGTGAGGCAGCACCCAACCCCTTCCCTCGTTTCATTTATTGAACAGTTAAGAGTTTGACTTTAAATTAAAAAACCCCAACAAAACAACACAGGAAAAAAATTTTCCCTGAGGCATTTTTCCCTTTTTGCAGAAGGTCACTGAGCACAGTTTGGTTTTCCTCTCGAATAGCAAATACTCCAGAGAAGTTTATGCAATTAAAAACTGAAAACTAAACATTGCCAGCGATGAGAAATGAAAGGTGTGGTGATAACCTGCAGGGAATTGCATTTGGAGATGGGAAACATCCTGTTTAATTCTTAGTACTTTTATCCAGGGATATTTATTGGTTTACAAGGAATTGTTTCACAGGGAGGCTGCTGCTGCCAGGCCCATCTGTGGCTGCCTTGAAAACGTGTCGTTCTCAGGACTTAATTGCAAATTGAGAGTGTGTTAATAATTTCAGAAATCCTGTGGAAATCTCAGAATGATTTGGGTTGGAAGGACCTTAAACTTCAGCTCATCCCACCCCCTGCCATGGGCAGGGACACCTCCCACTGTCCCAGGCTGCTCCAACCTGCCCTTGGACACTCCCAGGGATCCAGGGACAGCCACAGCTTCTCTGGAAAATCCATTTCAGGGTCTCCCCACCTTCCCAGGGAAGGATTCCCTGTCCAGCAGCTGTGAACCACATTTAAGTGTTCCCTTAATCTACAGCATCAAGGTGAAACATCCCGAATTCTTCCTCTGCCCCCAAACTTTTGGGGTATTCCAGGGTGATTTGTAATGTGGATCAGGGCAGGGATTGGTCTATTTTGAGGTGATGACCAAGAAACTTCTGCAAAGGGTCTCACACAAGACCCTGCTCAGCTGTTGTAGGTCTTCCTCTTTTCCTACTCAGTGTGAAGAGTCCTCAGTTTCCACTGATCTCCAGATAAATACTTGTGTTTGGTGTTTTATTTTTTGTAATCAATCCAAGCTGGAAAAGACGGGATGGCAGCGAAAGTATGTGCAGAGCTTGTGTGTGGGAATTCCAAATGCCATCTTGGAAAGGCTCCACTTCCCAGAGAACTCCTTCCTAACCTGGACCAGCTGCTCCTGCACCTTCAGGAGGGAGCAAAGGAAATAGATCAGAAGGTTGGGGTGGATGATTTCAGCGCACTTTTATTAACAAAACTCCAGAAGTTTCCTTGGCTGCTGATCTCCTTGGGGCTTAGGCACAGCCTGGGTCAATATTTGGATGGGAAACCTCCAAAGGAATCTCCAATACCTCCCTGAACACGTGGCTTTGAATGGAAAGGAGTGGGTGGGATGGATCATTCAACTTGCAGCATCATATTGTAAAGATATAACTTAAAAAATAGGAAATCTTTGGAATTCTGAGTCTCTGGAGGGCAGGAAATGGTGAGCACAGGGTGTTGGAGGCTTTGGTGGATGAGGAAACTTTGGTTCTCCAGGTGTTGGGATTGGCAAGAGCAGTGAGTTGTGGTGCCCACCAACCTCTGAGGGGCCGGAACAGGGTTTGGACCCTCAGTCTTGGCTCCAGGGCACCTTTGTCCAGCTTCAGAAAAGAAATGTGGGTTTCTCCAGGTTTCCCTGCCACAATCCCTTTCTTTTGGGTCGTGGTTTTCCTTCTGTTTGCGAGGAGGAGGGAGCTGAAGCACCGACTGGAATGACCCTTGTTAACTGGGATTTGACCTCTCCCAGTGAACTGCATTATGTAAATATTATTTCTCGGTAAATGAGCTGTGAGAAAGGGTGTTTTAGGAGAAATCCACAGAAAGGCATTTTGCAACATGCTCAGACTTCCACTTCCACAAGGACATGGGGGATTCCTGCAGGTTGGAGTGATGCCACAGGGAGGGGGTGAAATCAGCTGCTCCTCCATGAAGGGATGGAGACCTGGAATGGGCAGCAGAGCTGGAGACTCTTCACCTGAGGGCAGAACAAACAGCGGGTTGGGACCTCTGTGCTCTCATTGTCCCCTCCTGGTGACACTGACCTGGACAAAAGTCTCCAAATGCCACGGAAGGAACCACAGGAATTTTTAATATCTTCATTGCTGTCATTGTATGAACTTGATTTCTCTTCCTTTGCAAAGTGAATCCTCAAACTCCTCAGAACTCTTAAAGAAATCCAACAAAGGGCTCTGATTTTGGAGTAAATTTGCTTCTTCATCTTCTCAGATCACATAAGTGTCCATTATTTTGACATAATTGAGTCAACAGAGGAAAAGCAAACAATGACCCTCAACATTTTCTTACTAAAAGATGCCTAAGTACTCTTTGTAGACACTTCTGAATTATATCCATGAATTATGCCAGTGGAATGAACAATTATTCTCAGTAGATCTCACCAAGATTTTATAAATTTTATAGCTGGAAGCCTTTAAAAATACTTAGCAACACTTATAACAGAATTAGAAATAAAAATACGGGTAATAAATTACAATTTCCTCTCATTTCAAGCACACATCATTTGCAAATATCCCACACATGAGACTGGAATGAATATGGCATTTGCAAATGGAACATTTGTGCCAGAGCTGAGGGGATGATGAAGTCTGGAAATTCATTTCCATGTGCAAGAGGCTTTAGGACCTGTAGGACCTTCACAGGATGGTTGGTTTTTATATTTTATCTTTATTATTCTCGTTGTGCCCCCTGTCACCACCCAACTTGGTTGTTTATTTTTATTGTTTAAACCCTGTTTTGATGCCAGTCATTAATTTATTCATAGATTTCCAGACTGGTTTGGG
This sequence comes from Pitta sordida, assembly GCA_013390025.1. NCBI lineage: Eukaryota > Metazoa > Chordata > Aves > Passeriformes > Pittidae > Pitta > Pitta sordida. Next base: position 354,655 of record WEKX01006507.1, on the reverse strand, counting down.
CTGGAAGGGACTTTACATCTCATCTTGTTCCATCCCCTGCCATGGGGGGTGGTTTAGGAGGAAGAGAATGACACAACTGTTATTTTAGGTGAGATTTCACAAAGTTTCCTTTATATCCAACGCTCTTTATTCCAGATCACATTCAGTTTGGACCAAGAAAATAAATACTCCAATTAAATTCAAAACTGTTTCAGGCATCCCATTACTCATCAAAAGGAGTATTTGCACAATATTGAGCTTGACATTCTTGGGAGTTTCACCTCTGGAAACACAGTGAAANTTTATATCCAACGCTCTTTATTCCAGATCACATTCAGTTTGGACCAAGAAAATAAATACTCCAATTAAATTCAAAACTGTTTCAGGCATCCCATTACTCATCAAAAGGAGTATTTGCACAATATTGAGCTTGACATTCTTGGGAGTTTCACCTCTGGAAACACAGTGAAACCACTAGACCAGGATGCTCCAAGCCCTGTCCAACCCAGCCTTGGGATGGGATGAGCTTCCCTGGGACGGAGGGTCAGCAAGGGGTTAATTCTCAGCTCAGGCCAGTGACCCAACATGAAATTGCTGCTTAATCTGCTTTGGAAGAACCCGTGAGCAAAGAGCAATGTCAAAAAGAATGATCCATTTGCAGGGGATTTCTCCTGTTGTTTTAGGGAAGGACACAGAGCAAGGCCCTGCACTGGGACTGGAACCTGCAGCCAGGCCAAGGAGCCTTGGCCAGCACCTCAGAACTGCCAAAATTTGGGATCCCAAAGGCCAGAGGGATCTATGGCTGAGGAACACTCCGGGACTTGGCAGGAGCTGAGGGCTCAGGAGAAAGAGCCCAGAATTTCCTGCGCTTGGATTGTGAGGGGATAAAACACCCTTGGGTGGGGTCCCGTCTCTGAGGCACCAACCTGGCCTGTTTCTGTGCTGCTGTGCTGGGAATGAACTGCATAATGGAGAGAAAGATGTTGAGCCACTGGAGGGAAGGAAGGTGGGGAAGGGCCTGGAGGGGAAGGTGTGAGGAGNGCTCAGGTTACCCTGTGAGGAACCAGAACCAAAAGTATTTCCTGGCTGTTTGGGATCTGTAACCCCAAAGCATCATTCCCACTTCCATCTCCTCTCCTTGTTTCCTGTGCTGGTTTTGGCCCTTCCCCATCAGCTCAGGGACATTTGGGAGGCGAAACCCCTGGGAAAGCTGGAGTGGAACTGGTGAGGAACCTGGTCTGACTGGGAGTGGGGTGTGGGGGGTCAAATGGGGACCCCCTGGGTCACTGGGTCATTGGTCCCAGCAGTGACAATCTGGTGCTGGGACTGTGACTGACTGAGTGGCTCCTGGATGCTCAGCCTGGGAAGTTTCCTCAACAAAAGCACCATTAGAGGATCAGAAGTGAAAAGTTTGGCTACAGCAACTTTTAATTCTAACTTCAGGCCTTCAGGGTGAAATCTAACTCCCAAACCCATAATCCAGCTTTCCCCCCCCCTTCCTTTTGCCTCCTAAATGACACTCCCAGCTTCACCTCCACAGGACTAATGCAACACTTGCAAATGAAGAGTTTATTTAACTTTCCACCAGCCACAGCTGGGCTCACCTGGATGAGGATCAGGCACAGGAAGCAGAGATTTTCCAGTCTGTAATGTCATTTTTGACTCACAGATGTGCTTCAGTGGAAACACAGTAGGAAGCATGACATCCTCTGGCAAACCAGTCCAGGAGCAAACTCCAGTCTGAGTGGGCTGTGCTGGTTTGCTGGGGCTCTTGGCCATCAGAGGAGTTGAACGTGACTTCCACAGTGAACACAGAGTTGGATTTGACTGAGAAGCTGCAAAAAATCATCAGAAATTGAGATAAAGGGAGAAAAAAATTACAAGTTGGCTCCTGGTTTCCAGTAGTGAGGCTCCAATGAATGTCAAACTCAATATTATGCAAATACTCATCTTGATGAATAGTGGGATGCCTGACACAGTTCTGAATTTAATTGGAATATTTTCTTGGTCTGAACAGGATGTTATCTGGAAGAACAAGTGCTGGACATAAATGAAACTGTGTGAAATCTCACCTAAAATATTTAACAGTTGTGTTATTCTGTTCCTCCTAAATCAAACAAACCAGTTGAATTGTTTATCTCTGACCCCTGCAGAAGAAGAGTGGCTGCCAAACACGGTTTCAATCTTTTGCTTCCACCCAGAATCTGTCCTCTGGAACCTTTGCTGAGGAAAGGAAAGCTGGGCTCAGGTGCAACTGGTTTGTTTTAGCTGCAGTTTGGATTTGGTTTAGGCTTGGCTTGACTTGGGCTTTCGCAGCAGGGCAGTTGCTTCCTGTGCTGCAGTGGTTGTTTATTCCTGACAATCTTGATGTAATTCTCTTGTTTCCTCAGTGTTCCATTGTGGTGGTTTTTTATTTTTTATAATATATAATTCACCTGGCCACGTTCACACAGGGCTGATTCAGTTCTCTGCTGTTTGTAAAGCTGTGGAGGAGCCGTGGTTTGCTGGGGGTGGTGGGGACAGCAGGTCCTGATGTGCACAGCTCCCAGCAGGGCTTTGATGTCACCCCAAACCCCAAATGTGTGCAGGGTCACTGCCCAAAGCCTCCTCTGACCCAGTGCCCAGATTTTCCTGCAGATTTTCTTGCAGAAGGACCAAGTTTTCCCTTGGATCTTCTCGCCTTTCCTCTCGTGGGAGAGAAACATTGAAGATGCTGCCAGACTTCCAGATTAAATTCAAGCCTTGGCTGTGTTATCTCCCTTTGATCTGGTGCCAATATTGTCCTTGAAACAGCTCCTCTCCTCTCCTCTCAGCTTGCATTTTGCTAGGTCAAACAAACTCTCCTCTTTTAGTCTTCCCTTCTCTTCCACGTTCTCCACTCCCCCAGAGATCCCTGTCACAGATCTTTGTGTCTCTGTTGGAAATCATTTCTCTGAGATGTGCTTGGAAGGGTTTCAGGTCATGGATCCCTCCCTCCATTGGCTGTGCCTTGCTGGATAAGCCAAAACATTCAATTTTCTTGGTCTGCTTCCTTCTCCTCTGGTTGCCCTCCCCCTTTCCTTGTCCTTTCTCTTTCTAAGGCCTGATTTTCCAAGCAAAGACTTCCCATGAATGTTGAATTATTTTTTTCACAGAACCATTATCCCAGTGTCATTTAGGTTGGAAAAAACCCCTCCAAGATCTTAAAGGCCAACCTTTTCCTTCCCTTTTCTCGTGAGCTTGGTAATTCTCCACATCACGAAGCTCCATCCTGGTCCCAGTGCTCTGGAATTCCGAGTTGTTCCACCTCCTCCATGTGATATTCCATTGTCCCTTGTGGATGTCACTTTCTCGCTTCATGTCACCAGCGATTTTATTCAGGATCCTCTTTCTTCCCATTATGAAAATATCCCATGGAATTGGTCTGGAGAGAAATTCTAGAGCAGCTCCAATGGTGACCTTGATTTAATCCTCCTGCTAGAGGTGAAAAGTGTGACTTAATTAATGGTGAAAACTGGGGGGAGAATTCCCGATGACCTTTACAAATCTTCTGCCCATCATCCTGTGTCATTGTAGCCGATATTCTGTCCCGTTTTCCACCCCCCCTGATGGAGTGGGACACAAACCAAGAGGAGACTCAGGAGCAGCCTGTGCTCAGCTTAACCTGATGAATCCCACAAGGAAAACAAACCATGAGGTCTTTGATTTCCAACTGTTTGGATTCAGGACATTTGGACCTGTGGGCACCACTGATCTCTGGATTTGATGTGGTCAGCTCCAGTTTAATGTCTGTGTTCAAACTGATCATCTTCCTCCTGAAATCTGGAGGAAGGGATTGTGCATTGGATTATCTTTAGTCGTCTTCTCTTTCCCTGTTTTGTCTTATTTACATGGAGAAAATATTTTGTAATTTAAGTAATTGCTTTAATTTCCTTTGCAGGCTCTAATTCCTTTTGCCTCGTGTTGTTGTTCACATTGTTCCTCAATTCTGAAGAGGCAGCTTTCTTTGGGACCATTTCTTTTTGTCTTCTTTGCATTCTCTCTGCTTATTTCTAGTATCTTTTGAGAGAAAATGAATTATCCAGTTAATCTCCAGCTTCTCTTCATCATTTTTCACCACTCCCTCTTTTTCCAGAATGTAAATTCCAACTCATTTTACACCTGTCTAAAGAAATTCCACTCATTTTATCCCTGTCCCCATCCTTATCCAAACAGAGTTTAATTCCTTTAATTTATAAGAGTTTTCCCTCTTGAATCAAAGGTGTAATTTACAGTTTTGATATGGAATTCTCGCAATTTCCTCGATGCATTTAGGTAAGTTCCACTATTCACATTTCTAGATGAATATTCACATTGGGCTGGAAACTGGAAATTCCTGTGGGAACCATCCATTGCTTCCTTGGAGGGAATTTCCATTCTTGGGTGTCCCTTCCAGCTCAGGATGTTCTACTTTAGTCTGTTCTACACCTTCCCTTCCCTTCCCTTCCCTTCCCTTCCCTTCCCTTCCCTTCCCTTCCCCTGTTTCCGAATATATTTATGGGTGAGAAGTCTGTGCCTCACTGCTGATGGTACAAACCATGTTAATGAGCACAACCACAGCTTAATTAGCAGCTGCTAATTGACCCCAGCACCCTTTCACGGGCGACTCCTTTGCTGCCAGACGAGGCAGATTCACTTCTGGGTAAATGTTGGCCCTAATTTCTGATTTCCTGCTTTCATTGTGCACCTTCTTGGGTGCTGGGTCCGTGTCATCCCTCAGGAGCTGGGAATTGTGCAGCCTGGCACTGTGGCCTGGCAGAATTCCATGGGCATGGCATTCCAGGGTTTAACTTGATGGGAAAAGGGGGGAAAAAAAACCCCACCCAGAATATTTTGCAATAAACCAATTTATAACTGTGACAGAGCTTTGGGTTGGCACAAAAGATGCCACAAAACCTGTGGAAAGGGCGCCTTGGACTGTTTTTTTGGGAGCAGGATGAGAAATGGGACCTGTCCAGGACAGGGCAGACAATTGATCCTCCTCCAGCCCTCGGGGACCCAACATCTGCCACTTCCTCTGTGATGGTCTTGAGCTCTTTAACTCCTTAATTGTTCCTGCAATGGATGTTTTCATTACTTTCTGCCCAGTCACTGCTTCCACAGACGGTTTAGCTGCAAATAAAACAGTTATTCCCTGATAAAATCACTAATAAAAGGCTTTCTGGAAGCCTAAATGTTGACTTTTGTAGGTACCAGTGAGGTGGTATTTCGTTATTACCATTCTGGTCTGAAGATATTAAAGGAATTTTTTAGGACTGGCCACGTCTTTCACTGGAGCAGCTGCTGAGACTGATAAAAATGGGCAAGATTTTAGGCAAACTGGGCCATTTATTTCAGTTTCAGTTGAATAAAAAGAAATTCCTCCACGCTTGAATTCTCTTCTGAGCTGGTCACTGCTTGGTATCAGTGTCAAATGTGCAAATAATCAATATTACCTCATAAAATCCACCCAGCCAGTGTTTACTCAACCTTTCAAAACACATTTTTGAGCTCCTACCTGCGAGTGCCATTCAGCTCCTGGCTGAACTCATTTTCTCCAGGGTTAATGAGAACAAATCCTTTGAACTCGCTGGTTATTTCTGTCTGATTTGGTGCAGGGCTCTCTCTGCCTTTCCAGTGAGATTGGTTATAGAAATTATCAAGGGTTCCACTGTGAAAAAAGTTTGATTGAGTTAATTAGAAATTCAGAACTTGGCCTTTGGCCAAAACGTAATTTGCTTTCCCCAAGCCCGATTTGAAATGAAACCTTTGTAAAAGGTTTTAATCTAAAAAATTCACAGGTTTTCTTAGACCTTATTTTCTACTGTTTATTAAAAATAATAATTTAAAAAACAGCAATGAATTGAAGTGTAGAAGGGGATAAATAAGAAAATTGAAGGGTGAATTCAGAATGAGGGTGGAGCTGCACAGGTAGGACAGGGGTGAACCACCTGGGGGGACTCAGGGCAGGGACAGATCCGGTGACCCCCCATGGGGTGCAAGGTGTGCCCAGTGTCTGTACTGGTGCCAGTGCTGGGCTGTGGGGTTGCCATGGCCATCTGAGCTCTGCCAGGCTTTGGTGATTCCTGCAAGCCAGGCCTGGGCTGGGCTCAGAGCAAAACTTGAGCCAAGGACCATCCTTGGGTGGGACTTTGACCTGCAGCAAAATCTCCAAACCATTTCTGGATTTGGGGTCACTGAGGGACCCCAGACCTCTGCCCATCCTGTGCCTGGATACCCCCCCAGCTCCAGGAGACCGAGATCCCAGCAGAGATCCTTGCCCTGAGGTGCCCAGCCCTGAGCTGGCAGCACATCCCCACCCTGCCAAGGGGAGAGCTGAGAGGTGTGGAGGGATGTTCTGTNTTGGAAATCATTTCTCTGAGATGTGCTTGGAAGGGTTTCAGGTCATGGATCCCTCCCTCCATTGGCTGTGCCTTGCTGGATAAGCCAAAACATTCCATTTTCTTGGTCTGCTTCCTTCTCCTCTGGTTGCCCTCCCCCTTTCCTTGTCTTTTCTCTTTCTAAGGCCTGATTTTCCAAGCAAAGACTTCCCATGAATGTTGAATTATTTTTTTCACAGAACCATTATCCCAGTGTCATTTAGGTTGGAAAAAACCCCTCCAAGATCTTAAAGGCCAACCTTTTCCTTCCCTTTTCTCGTGAGCTTGGTAATTCTCCACATCACGAAGCTCCATCCTGGTCCCAGTGCTCTGGAATTCCGAGTTGTTCCACCTCCTCCATGTGATATTCCATTGTCCCTTGTGGATGTCACTTTCTCGCTTCATGTCACCAGCGATTTTATTCAGGATCCTCTTTCTTCCCATTATGAAAATATCCCATGGAATTGGTCTGGAGAGAAATTCTAGAGCAGCTCCAATGGTGACCTTGATTTAATCCTCCTGCTAGAGGTGAAAAGTGTGATTTAATTAATGGTGAAAACTGGGGGGAGAATTCCCGATGACCTTTACAAATCTTCTGCCCATCATCCTGTGTCATTGTAGCCGATATTCTGTCCCGTTTTCCACCCCCCCTGATGGAGTGGGACACAAACCAAGAGGAGACTCGGGAGCAGCCTGTGCTCAGCTTAACCTGATGAATCCCACAAGGAAAACAAACCATGAGGTCTTTGATTTCCAACTGTTTGGATTCAGGACATTTGGACCTGTGGGCACCACTGATCTCTGGATTTGATGTGGTCAGCTCCAGTTTAATGTCTGTGTTCAAACTGATCATCTTCCTCCTGAAATCTGGAGGAAGGGATTGTGCATTGGATTATCTTTAGTCGTCTTCTCTTTCCCTGTTTTGTCTTATTTACATGGAGAAAATATTTTGTAATTTAAGTAATTGCTTTAATTTCCTTTGCAGGCTCTAATTCCTTTTGCCTCGTGTTGTTGTTCACATTGTTCCTCAATTCTGAAGAGGCAGCTTTCTTTGGGACCATTTCTTTTTGTCTTCTTTGCATTCTCTCTGCTTATTTCTAGTATCTTTTGAGAGAAAATGAATTATCCCAGTTAATCTCCAGCTTTTCTTCATCATTTTTCACCACTCCCTCTTTTTCCAGAATGTAAATTCCAACTCATTTTACACCTGTCTAAAGAAATTCCACTCATTTTATCCCTGTCCCCATCCTTATCCAAACAGAGTTTAATTCCTTTAATTTATAAGAGTTTTCCCTCTTGAATCAAAGGTGTAATTTACAGTTTTGATATGGAATTCTCGCAATTTCCTCGATGCATTTAGGTAAGTTCCACTATTCACATTTCTAGATGAATATTCACATTGGGCTGGAAACTGGAAATTCCTGTGGGAACCATCCATTGCTTCCTTGGAGGGAATTTCCATTCTTGGGTGTCCCTTCCAGCTCAGGATGTTCTACTTTAGTCTGTTCTAGTCCTGTCCTGTCCTTCCCTGTCCTGTCCTTCCCTGTCCTGTCCTTCCCTGTCCTGTCCTTCCCTGTCCTGTCCTGTCCTGTCCTGTCCTGTCCTGTCCT
>WEKX01006507.1:240719-346649 GCA_013390025.1 Pitta sordida | reverse complement strand
GAATAAAAAGAAATTCCTCCACGCTTGAATTCTCTTCTGAGCTGGTCACTGCTTGGTATCAGTGTCAAATGTGCAAATAATCAATATTACCTCATAAAATCCACCCAGCCAGTGTTTACTCAACCTTTCAAAACACATTTTTGAGCTCCTACCTGCGAGTGCCATTCAGCTCCTGGCTGAACTCATTTTCTCCAGGGTTAATGAGAACAAATCCTTTGAACTCGCTGGTTATTTCTGTCTGATTTGGTGCAGGGCTCTCTCTGCCTTTCCAGTGAGATTGGTTATAGAAATTATCAAGGGTTCCACTGTGAAAAAAGTTTGATTGAGTTAATTAGAAATTCAGAACTTGGCCTTTGGCCAAAACGTAATTTGCTTTCCCCAAGCCCGATTTGAAATGAAACCTTTGTAAAAGGTTTTAATCTAAAAAATTCACAGGTTTTCTTAGACCTTATTTTCTACTGTTTATTAAAAATAATAATTTAAAAAACAGCAATGAATTGAAGTGTAGAAGGGGATAAATAAGAAAATTGAAGGGTGAATTCAGAATGAGGGTGGAGCTGCACAGGTAGGACAGGGGTGAACCACCTGGGGGGACTCAGGGCAGGGACAGATCCGGTGACCCCCCATGGGGTGCAAGGTGTGCCCAGTGTCTGTACTGGTGCCAGTGCTGGGCTGTGGGGTTGCCATGGCCATCTGAGCTCTGCCAGGCTTTGGTGATTCCTGCAAGCCAGGCCTGGGCTGGGCTCAGAGCAAAACTTGAGCCAAGGACCATCCTTGGGTGGGACTTTGACCTGCAGCAAAATCTCCAAACCATTTCTGGATTTGGGGTCACTGAGGGACCCCAGACCTCTGCCCATCCTGTGCCTGGATACCCCCCCAGCTCCAGGAGACCGAGATCCCAGCAGAGATCCTTGCCCTGAGGTGCCCAGCCCTGAGCTGGCAGCACATCCCCACCCTGCCAAGGGGAGAGCTGAGAGGTGTGGAGGGATGTTCTGTATCCCACCTTTCCAAACCTGAGGAGCACATCCCACTTTTCCAAACCTGAGGAGCACATCCCACCTTCCCAACCCTGCTGAGGAGCTCAGCCCAGTTTGCTGCCGTGTCTCTGAAGCAGAGCAGAATTCCCATCTGTGCTCACGCAGGGTCTGGTAGTGGTTGGGTCTCTCCTTTACTCCACATGAAGTTCCTGCCTCAGGGTTTTGCCACTTGGAAATTGTTTCTCTGCAGTGGGACAGGCCATGGAGGCTGAACTGGGGGGGAAGATGGAAAGGCACAAGTGGCAGGTGTGTGCACTGGCTGTTGCTCCAGAGCAGCACAGAACAGAAACACACTCCCCTGCTGGGATTTAAAATAAAACCCCAAGCTTTTTGAACTTCGGGCTTTTCTAGATTTTTTAAAACTAGAACCACCTTGGTGGTGGCTCTTTGGGATCAATGGAGAACCTCATTGCAGTGACACCTTCCTGGGGAGGGGCAGAGGAGGGGCAGGCCCTGATCTCTGCTCTGGGGGGAGCAGGGACAGGAGGCAGGGAATGGGCTGGAGTTGGGTCAGGGCAGGGGCAGGTTGGATCTCAGGACAAGGTTCTTCTTCTTCTTTCCCCCTGCAGAGGGGGGTTGGGCAGTGCCCAGGCTCCCCAGGGCAGTGGGCACAGCCCCAAGGCTGCCAGAGCTGCAGGAGGGTTGGGATGATCCTCTGGGGCCCATGGGGTGACTCTTGGGGATGGGCCTGTGCAGGGCCAGAGGTTGGATGGATGATCCTGGTGGGTTCTTCCAGCTCAGCACATCCTGGGATTCTGTAACTCCAGACCCAACTGAGACCTGGGAGCAGCCCAGTGCCCACAGCAGGGAGTTCACAAGACCTGGAACTCTTTCTCTTTTAACTCTTTCCACACCATTTTCTCTCTCCATCCCTCTACTTGCATTTTTTGGACATACAATTCTGGAACATGCAATGAGGTATCATTAATACCTGTGATGTGCCTTGATGATCACAGGGGAAAGTGCTACCAAACTCAATGATTTCTTGGTACTCCTTTTAAGTCCTCACTGTGTTGAATCTAGGACGAGGGACTGGTATTCCTGATGGTTCAGGATCATAAGTGGGGGGACAGGGATGTAGAGCCCCCGGTTCCTCCTGCAAGGCTGGCTGGTTTCTGTCAGGCTTAAACCCCCTTGAGACAGGAAAGCAATACACTCACTGCTCCACCTAAATGATTTTATAATCACCCCCGGCCTCTGTTTTATTCTTCTGCCCATTCACTATTTTAATTATGATTTTTTTTCCCCTCCCTGGGCAGTAAAACCTCTTGGATGTTGCCTTTTGCTTCAGTTATTTCGGGAACTCATTAAATGCCTGAGTCACGTGCTCGTTATTAGAAAATGAAAACAACTCTGTGGCTGTGCCATGGGAGAGACTTGGTGGTGAATTACCGTAGTTAAGTAGTAGCTTAACAGCTTGAGACTCTTCTAACATCAGGCAGGGTTTTTTTAGCCCTTTAATGCATGGCAGATTATGATGCTTCCTGCACTGAATGCTATGAGGTTATTGTCTGTGGTTGGGTTAATGTGGATCCTTGTTCGAGGGATAAGGCACAATCCTGGAGAGGAATTAGGTAATGTTCCCTGTTTGGTGAGGACAAGGATTTAAATAAAGGGAGGGGAAGCCTCCCCAGCAATAAGCAGAGCCCATCCTGCTGCTCAGCCTACAGCTCTTGTCTGCTGGGATTGAGGCTGGAACCAAAGTTGAATCATGAAGTGATTCACCAAACTCCGAATTCCGCTGCGGTGTCAGACCCAGACAAATCATCTCTTCTCGAGGAGCTGGTTCCTCTCATCCCTCTCCTGCTGACAGCTGAGATCATCAGAACCTCTGGTGCAACTGGGAGTGCTAAAGAGCCCCATAAGCTGCCCTGAGAAGCATCACAGTCAGTGGTGAGACAGCGGAGATGGGCAATCAATACCTGGGGCTCTGCGGCACAGACCGACGGCGAGTTAATGCCGTGCCCTGTGCCACGGGACTGATGGATGCTGAGGGCCAAGAGAGGCTGTTTAGAGACTGAAACAAAGCTTTTATGGCTGTCCTTTCTGTGCTGTTCTTCAGAATACAAGGACACATTGTATTTTTTATAGGGATGTTTAGTTAGTCAGGAAAAATTGTGCACCTGGTTGGGAGCTCAGTAAAGAGTTGACAGGGAAAAGTGTCCAAAATATCAGATAGAGTTCTGGTCTGAGACTTGAATTTGTTGGGGTTTACCCATCATTTGGTATCAGATGGTAATTTTGGAGCACAGAATCCCAGATTCCCCAAATCCCAGGATGTGCTGAGTGGGAAGGGACTCCCAAGGATCATCCAGTTCCATTCCCAAGAGTCACCCCATGGGCCCCAGAGGATCATCCCAACCCTCCTGCAGCTCTGGCAGCCTTGGAGCTGTGCCCACTGCCCTGGGGAGCCTGGGCACTACCCAACCACCCTCTGCAGGGAAAAAGAAGAAAAACCTTGTCCTGAGATCCAACCTGCCCCTGCCCTGACCCAACTCCAGCCCATTCCCTGCCTCCTGTCCCTGCTCCCCCCAGAGCAAAGATCAGGGCCTGCCCTTCCTCCAGGAGAAGCCCCTCCCCAGGAAGAAGCAATAACTAAAATATTTACAGATGCTTCCTTTTCCTTAATCTTCCAATAAGTGTTCATTCTGGGTGCACAGATAAGATCAGAAATATATGTGCTATATTTTAAAATCAGGACAGATGATGTAACGGGAATCCCAGACACATGTGAATACTCTGTAGATGCATTTGCTGTCATGGAGAATGATCATCCTCTTGAAGGAACAGGACAAAAGGCAAAATGAACCAGAGTTGCCCAGAGAAGCTGTGGCTGCCCCTGGATCCCTGGGAGTGTCCAAGGCCAAGCTGGAGCAGCGTGGGAAAGAGGAAGGTCTCCCTGCTCATGGCAGGGGATTGGACTGAGATGAGTTTTAAGTCTCTTCTGACCCAAACCATGCCATGATTCCATGGATAAGGTTCTTCTGTGCAGCATCTCACCCGTGGGTGCCTCATGCAGCCCCTTTTGGGGCTCCTGGCACTGCTTGGGGCACCACTGGCTGTGGGGCAGGGATTAGTGATGGGGAATGGGATACAGTCTCCCACCCTTGTGCAAACTCCTTGAATCCTTTGCCCACAATCTCTCATAGTTTTTGTTATTGTTTTTGATGTAGCTTCGGGATTTTGAGTAAGTTTCAAGACTCAAATGTCACTTCCCCTTTGGGACCAGGTTGCTCAGGGAATCAACAGCTCCCTGAGACCTAAAGCCAGCTGTGAACACCAACCAGATGTTCCTCAGGATCCTGCCCTTTCCACCCTGCTCCCCTCCCCTGCTCTCCTGCAAGCCCCCCCAGCTGCAGAGAGCAACACCAGCAGTGAGAGGAGATGGATCAAAATCCATCCACTGGGTAGGGTTGAGACACTCAGGGCTCTGCCAGCACTCCCAGCCCTGCCTCTGGTCTGTTCCCCTGGTTACAACTCGTCCCTTCTCCCTCTCTGTGCTCTGCATCCTCCCAAGCCACACTGTGCCATCCGAATCAATGCATTATGCAGTGGCATCCCAGTTGTTTTCCTGTGCTGGGTCCCAGGAAGGCAGTGGCTGCAGAGGACTTGAAACCAAAGCCACGCTTTGCCTTCTTATCTTTGCCCCTTATTAAAAAGTGCACGAGGAAAAGCAGCAGAACAAACCCCTGCCTTGGCTTTTTGCTCCCAGGAGCATTAGTGGAACGGCAATTAAAAGGCAGAGCAGCTCTCTGCTCCTGGCTGAGCAGGTTTGATGGAGTTGAAAAGGGAAAAAAAAATGGCAAAACCCCACGGTGTTTCACAGGCCTCCCTGTCATTTTTCACAGGAGAATTCCCATTAAAAGTCAGAGCCATGGAAGGAGCTCAGCCTGGTCCTGCTGGGTGATGTGCTCTGTGCTGTGCATGGTCTGTACACAGCAGGAAGGAGGGAGGGAGGGAGGAAAAGAAAGGCTTTTTAAAATACTCCCAAGGATCTGCACAAGCTCTAAGTTGGTCCCCACACCCGTGTCCTCCCCCCAGGTTAGTACTGCCGAGGGAAAATACCCACAAGTTCATGCTGAATATTTTTCAAGCAAGTTTTGAATGCTGCTGGTTTTTCATGTGATTCTTTTCACGGGAGAAGAAGAAATAGGAACAAACCTTTGCCCTCTGTAACACATCCAATGGCCGGGTGTGCTACCAGCACATCCTGCCTTAAAAAAACCTGGAAAACGAATACCTTTGACTTCCATTTTCCTGGCCCAGCCCATTCCTCCCGTCCCTTCTTTTCACTGATCACAACCAGCTCAGCGGGAGGATTTTGCAGTTGTGGTTTTTCCCAGCAAGCCCAGCTCCAGCATGAAGCCCAACTAATAATCCCCCAGAAGTTATTAGCTCAGGTTTTGTGGAGTGTGTCCCCTCTAATGAGGATGTGCTTCACTGCAGAGGGAGCTCTGAGCTGATGTCCCCTCGGGGTGGGCTCTCCCAGCCCTCAGACCCCTCTCAGGATGATTTGTAGTGCAGGTCTTTCCACTGCTATTCAGGGAGTTGTCGCTGCTGTTAAAGTTGATTTACAACCATTTTTGGAACTGCTGGGAAAGTTTCCGAATCCTGGAGGAAAGTTGTTGGATTTGTAACGCAGTTAAAAAACCAAAAGTGGTGAAGAAAGTGCGAATTGGTGCAAAATTCCCGTGTGGATCCCCTGTGGAGGTGGTTTTCTGTAAGAAAAGGTGATGCAACATCAACATGGCAAATACAAAATGGAGCAGGACCTGGTGAGATATTGGGGTTCAGGATGGATTTAGACATTCCTGGGTTTAGAGGGGAATCAGGTGCTTGTGGTTATGAACAACTTCTGTGCCACCTTCTCCCATGGGGTTTGTTGTATTTCCTAGAAGGAATTACTAAAACTTGTGTAGGGTCAGAGGGAAGCTTGAAGAACCCCCATTGAATCAGATGCCTGAATGCAGAATTGTTCAACACCTCTTATTATTGTAGATAAGGATAATGTGGTGACGATCTAAATGAGAAAAATGGAGAACAAACCTAATAGCAGGTCATCTCTTCAAATCCCTGTTCATTTGGGGCCTTCTCATTGAAATTTTACAGGGAATAAAGGCAAGATTTTGGCTCAGCTCAATGGAGCTCAGTTGGGAGTGACAAGATTCCCAGAATAGGAACCTGGAGTAACTCATGGCTGGGGATGAGGCTCACGTTTAGCAGTGGAGGTGCAGAGCCACCACAGGTGGTTTTCAAGGGGATTGTCCCTTTTCCCAAAGGAATTCTGCTCCAGCAGGGTTTATTCTGGGCATTGGGGTGTTTTCCTCATCGGGTTGGACCATGTGCTCCTGCTTGCACAGGACTGTGGAGCACTGGCTGCCCAGCACCAGGTCACTCTGCTTTCCCTACCACCCTTGCAGGGGTTTAGACGCCACCTTGGCACATCTCCACAGACTCTGCCAAGCTTTCCTAGCACAGCTATTTTTGTGTGGAGAGCACGAACTGTGAAGGCAACTCACTTCTCCAGGGCTGTGGCAGAGTGTGGAGGCACGTGGGGCTCACAGGGGGTGGGTTGGCAGGAGCACGATGCCAGCGTGGTGACACTTCTGCAGCTCCAACAATTCCCCCAGCTGCCCGTGCATGAACTGCCTGGCACCTTGCAGGGACTGGGCTCATCCATCACGTGAACTCCAGGCTGCTGCAGACGATGAAATGCCAGGTTTTGTGACCCCCTCTTGGAACCTGGAAGTGGAAGGACAATGTGAAGAACCGTGTCCTGCTGCCCCGGAGCGAGACAGTGGCGTTTCAGTTTAATAGCCCGATTATCTCCCTTTCTTCTCCCTTCCCGCACTTGTTTTAATGCCTACAGTGACACACAGTGGTGATGGGCTTCTGCTGTGCCAGAGCTGTGCCTTGACATGGGGAGGTAGAGGACACTGTGGGTGCTGGAATGGGCACTGCCAAGCTCTCCTTGCCCTGGGCTGGGTCCACTTATGGATGTGACTTGGAAACTGCTCCTCAGCTGGCCCGAGAAGGAAGCTTTGGATCTCTTTCCTCTTCCATCCAATCCATTGCCCATTTACTACTGAGTTTCACCATCAGTAGAGAACTGCAGGTTTCATAAGCTGATTTGGACCATAAGTGCTGCACTCAAATCCTCTTTATTTTCTGTGACAATGCATTTTTTTTTAATCCTTGTGTAAGCAGCCACGAAATAAAAGTCAGCTTTTGGCTGTCGTATGTCCCCTGTTCCTCGGGCTCCCCTTGCGCCAGAGAGACCCGGAGCAATCCCTTATTCCTTAGGAGAACATTCTTCCTTGTCGCTGGGTGTGCTCATCCTTCATTTCAGGTGGAGTGTTTGCAGGGGAGGTGGATGGCAGTTTTCATCGGGATTATTCCATTGCTCCATTTCCAAAGATTTTTGGATTATTTTTTCACTTGCTTTGAGGAGGAAAACGATCAGATGATGATAAGTCCTGGGTTGTCTTCCTGCTTGGGCTGTTGCTCCACACTGGGTAGAATCCCAGAATCCCAGACTGGTTTGGGTGGGAAGGGACCTTAAAGTTCATCCCATTCCATCCCCTGCCCTGGGCAGAGACACCTTCCACTATCCCAGGCTGCTCCAACCTGGCCTTGGACACTTCCAGGGTAGCTCCAGGCTCTATTTCTAAATATTTCCCAGCTATTAACATGATAAACCACACTGTGATCCATCTTGCTAGAAAGCTCTGGAAGAAGGGGCAGCTCTAAACAAACACACTGAAANGGGAAGGGGAGCCGCTCCTCCCGATGGTTCCCGTGCCCGGGGGTGGCCGCGCTCCCCGAGCCGAGGATGTCACGGCCCCCCAGGTGGGCACCTGGGGATGAGCGGGGGACACTGCCGGGGGTGCCAGGCTTTGGGACCCCCAGCTTTGGGGACCCCACAGCTGATGGCGTTGTCCCCAGGGGAGCGGTGCCACTCCCGGGGTCACCGGCGCTTTGCTGTTTAGTGGAGGGCTCAGCTTTCTTTTTGCNACATTCTTCCTTGTCGCTGGGTGTGCTCATCCTTCATTTCAGGTGGAGTGTTTGCAGGGGAGGTGGATGGTAGTTTTCATCGGGATTATTCCATTGCTCCATTTCCAAAGATTTTTGGATTATTTTTTCACTTGCTTTGAGGAGGAAAACGATCAGATGATGAGAAGTCCTGGGTTGTCTTCCTGCTTGGGCTGTTGCTCCACACTGGGTAGAATCCCAGAATCCCAGACTGGTTTGGGTGGGAAGGGACCTTAAAGTTCATCCCATTCCATCCCCTGCCCTGGGCAGAGACACCTTCCACTATCCCAGGCTGCTCCAACCTGGCCTTGGACACTTCCAGGGTAGCTCCAGGCTCTATTTCTAAATATTTCCCAGCTATTAACATGATAAACCACACTGTGATCCATCTTGCTAGAAAGCTCTGGAAGAAGGGGCAGCTCTAAACAAACACACTGAAAATGCTTGGAAAAAATGGAATCATCTCTTTGGGAAGCATCAATCTTCCCAAAGGGGACCTGGAATGAGAACTGCACCCCTGGAGCTGCTTGGGGTGGGTGAGGGCAACCCCTCGGCGTGGCCTGGAGTGAGGGAACACCTTCCCTGGAGCACAGCAGATGTTCTGGGTCTCCAGCATCTGGAAAACGCTCCTCGCTGGCAGCACCACGCAACCGCCAGGGTCAAGGTCAAGTTGTTGGCAGCCTGTATCCCTCCGGAGCTGCTCCAGAGGGGCACAATGCCTCCGTAACCCCCCGAGCCCCCAGTCGCTGCGGTGCTGCCGGCCAGCCCCGTGCCCTCTGCCCGGGCTCTGCTGNGGGGGGCGGGGGGCTGGATTTGCTAAAAACCCCAAAATCCCACTCCTGGAGGAACGCTTTAATGCTGTGCCAGGGCTGCTCGGTTCAAACTTCCCAGCCTGATCCTTAGTTTGATGGGAAGCACTTGACAGAGCTCCTCTCTGCATGTCATTAACCCTCTCACACCCCCGGCTGGGACGGAAACTGTTAATCCCGAAAATTCAGTTGCAACAAATTTCACCCTGACATGGAGCGACCGTAGAACTCCCGGAACGGCATCCAGCGGCTGTTCCTTTTTATAATGACTTTGCATTTATCCCAGAGCTGGGTGGCAAATTTTCAGATTATTATTATTATCATTATTTTCCCAGAGGGGAGGGGGGGACCCACGACAAGAAATAACCACACAATAATCTTCCCGAAGCCAAGCCGGGAGTGCAAACCCCACCTCCCCCTGCCCCGACTGTGCCGTTGCTGCCGCTTTATTAATTTCCCTGCGCCGTGAGTGACAGTCCTCCAGAAGTGATAATTGGTGCGCTGTGTCTTTAAAAGGTTAAAACCCTTTTCAAAAAGGCCTAGACTCATAGTGGGAAAAGACAAGAGAGGCTTTGGCTGGCTTTGGATCCAGAAAACAGCTGCTGATTAGAGTCTGCGTCTTCGGGCTGAATTTATTACATATTTTTCAGCAGCGGGGATTCTAGGAGGAAGCTTCCGTTTGGGTTTCTTGCTCGTGGTTTATTTTTATTCAGAGGAATAACAGAGGAAGGATTTGTTCCGGCTGGAGCATGCTCACAACCTGCAAGACCTCCCATTATTAAACTGCCTACTTTGGGCTTTAATATACATGTGATATATATATTTTTTAATTTTTTTTTATTAGCGTTATTATTATTTGGCAGCGCGCATCTCTATTTTTTTTTTTAAATAATTTATTTTCAGAGGAAGCTGATCTCGTCATGAGCTTTCTCCTTCCTTACTTGAAACAGGTGCTAATGAAAGAATGCAAATAGCACCGGCAGAGCCGAACATTTCCTAAAGAAGGGAACATCCAGCGACCCCAAAGGCTGCGGGATCTGCCTCCTGGCCCCGGGCAAAGGTAGGCACTGGGGGGGACGGGGAGGGGGGGGATGGCTTTTGTTGCTATTTTTTGCCGTTGTTCTCTGCGGGGAATATTCCGAGCGCTCGCTTGTTCTCCCCCCCTCCCTCGCTGCGGGTTCACCGGCGGCCGCCGAGATTCCATTTTGCCTCCCCCGAGGTGTCGGGTTGCCCGGGATTTCGGGCAGCTCTGGGTGGCGGTGCCGGGAGAGCTCGGCGGTGTCACTCAGCGCCGGCCCCGCCGCGCTCGCAGCCACTTTGCCGCTTAATTAGCGCTGGCTGTCGCATGAATTTATCGTCGCTTGACAGCAACTTCATTTTCTCGCAGCGTGGCCGGTGATTTTTCCGCCGGCTGGTGGGAGGCAGGGCTGGGGGCGGTGGGAGTGAACAGTGTGTGTGTGTGTGTGTGTGTGTGTGTGACAGCGACGTGCCACAGGGACACACGCGCTCCCGGGGCATCCCGGCCACTGCGTCGCTGGAAAAATGGACGTGTTGCTCCGTGGGGAGCCTCGTCCTCCTTGGGAGCCTCTTCCCAGGGCCTGCTCCGCTTCCCAGCCTGCCTTCGCACTCCCTGCGGCTCTTACCTGGGATAAATATGAGCAATACAACGCTGTGCCCTCGTTCCGTGCCAGCCGCTGGCTCGCTCCCCGCACAATGCGCTGGGGGGTTTCTGTTCCCCCCTGCCCGGGTTAATTTGCCTGCCCCAGGGTTGGCATTTGGGCATCACGCTGCGGGGTCGGGGCTTTGGGGAGCCCGAGTTTTGGGGGAGGCAGGAGGAGGATCCGCAGTTCTGCGGTTCCTGCCCGCGGTTCCTCCCGCTGGAGCTCCGGCTTTTCGTGCCGTGTTCCCACAGCGGCAGCGACTGCAGTGGCCTCTCCAAGGGCCCAATCCAGCCCTCCTTGGGACCATCCGGCTCCTTCGGCTGGGGGAGGCTCCCAGGGCAGGAATTAGCCCTTTGTCTGGAAGTTCGCGTTGATATTTTGGGTTTTTTGAAGTGCGTTCGAGCCGTGTATCTCCCTTCCCTGGGTGCCTGCTGATGATTTGTAAGGGGGTTTTGCCTGGCTGTTTAGGAAAGGTTGTGCAAAAAAGTTTACCTTAATTAATTGTGCAAGCTGAGGGTGGGCAGCACATGAAATAAAATATTTGTTTTCTATAAACAGCCCCTTGAGGCTTCCTAGAAAGAGAACTTGCGAATGTCTAACCTGACAGAGGAAGAGTAACCAAAACTGAGTCTGGTCTGTTCCTCGCTTCCAAAAGCAGATAAATTTTAATTAAGAGTTTAATATGTGTGTGTGCAGGAGAACAGGATTAAAATTTGAAATCAGAGGGAGGGGAAATATTCCTCTGCACCTGGTTTTGGTGGGTGAAGGGCCATGAGCACCTTGTGTCCCTGGGTGGGACCATCCTGGGTTTTGCCTGGGGTTTTTTGCCTCCTGTTTTGCCAGAAAAGACAAATCCGAGTGTTGATAGGTGCTGGCAAACCCCAGACTCGTGCTTTGGGATGGAAAGAACGTGGATCTTTCCCAACCTCTCCCTCCCTGGTGCCGAGGCAGCGATGCCGGGGCTGCTGCTCCCGCGGGATGGGACTTTCTCTTTGGTTTTCACGTGTCCAGTGCTACTTTTAATTTTTCTTTTGGAGATTGTAAATCCTCTGAGCTGCACGAAAACGTGTGTGTGTGGGGGGGTGTCAGTGTTTGTTCCTTCCCCCTGTGGATGAGGCTGTGAGCTCAGATCTGTGCACAGCAGTGCCACGTGCTGCTCCTCTCCAGTCCCGAGCACTCGCTCGGCTCAGCCTGGTGGGAAACGTTCGGGATGAGAAACCTCCCAAGAAAGCCCAGATGGGTGGTAACTAAGGAAGGAGAGGATGGGAAGGTGGTGTTTTTCCTATCAAAACACCACCTAAATCCCGAAGGAGGGAGAAGATGGGAAAAGCGATGTTTTGATAGGAAAAACACCACCCAAATCCCCAAGCGGGGAGAAGAGGGAAAAGTGGTGTTTTTCCTCCTGTAGTGATGACTCTGGGGCCACAAACTCCTTCAATCAGCCCAAACCCTCATCCAGGCAGGACACAGTGGATTTTGGCTGTGCCACAGCCAGGGGTTTTCAGGGTGATGGCATCTGAGTCCTGCCTGGAGTCGTTCTGAGATCTCCCACCTTGAGACTGGTGGGAATTGGTCCCTGTTATCCTTCCATCACCTCCTGAAAAAGGGAAATGAAGCTGCTGTTTTTCCAGGCCCTGGAGTTTGGGTCATCCAGCAACATCATGCTTGTAAAGGCTGCTGTTCGTTATTTTGATTCAAACAGTTGTAAAATTCTTATAAACATATAAAACATGCGAAGTCGTGGCTTCCAAATGGTTCTGCAGCATCTTGGCTCCTTTTCTGGTGAGGATTGTGGCTGGTCTGCTCAGTTGAGTCATGGAAATGGGGATATTTGCTGGGAATTGAGATAGCTGTTGATGGGCCAAGAAGTTTTATGGAGTCCCGGAGGAGCCTGGATCAGATTGTTTCAAGGCCTCCTCCTCAGGTGCACTTGAATTCTGGATTTCCACCTGGTCCAGCAATTCCCAGAAGTGGATCTCTGCTCCCAGCGTGGGGCTGGTGAGGCAGGGATCAGTGCCAGGAGAGCAGGAACACCCTCCTGACCCAACTCCATCCTTTTGAATTGCCCCAGCTGGGACTGAGGCTTTCTGCCCTGTGCTGGTACGAGCACAAACAACTCTGGATTTGATTGGGACTGAAAAATACCTCTTTTCTCCATGTGAGCTGAATCCCTGCAGCTGGCTCTGTTCATGCAGAATGTGGGATCCATGGATGCACCATGGACCAGCACAGCCCATCTCACTGGTTTTAGTTGGCAATAACCCAAATTTAAAGGTGTGTCTTGTCATCTGAAGAGGATCATCAGAAATACCCCAGAGGGCTGGTGGTGGCTGGGCCATATTTAACCATATTAAGGACCTCCCGGCAAAGGGGCTGTCGGGATCCTTAGGCCAAATCCCTTCATTTAGGTCTTTAAAATCCTCTTTTATGCCACGAAAGGAAAGGCTGCAGTTCTGGGAGTCGTGGGTTTGCTGGGCTCTGATCTCGGTGCTTCACTGAGGTGTGTGGGGGGAGGAGCAGCCTGGCCTTCTTTTTTTGTTCCTATTTAACCTTTCTGCATCTTACTTTTCCTTCTGTGTGGGAAACGGGGAGGAGGGAGGGGGGAGCTGCTGGGCCAAGTTCTCAGTGTGAGTCCCTGGCAGATTGAAAACACAAGTAATAAGTTTTGACTCTAAGCTCCAACTGCAGACAGCAGCACTCCCTGCTCGGGGTTTTTTTTTTAGATCATTATTTGCTGGGCAGACTCTGGTGCTGGAGGGAAATGCTCAGGGAAACATATTTTCCTGTGTAGGTAATCCCTGCAGCCAGAAGTGATTTGTTGCTCTGAGGAGAAGCCCCAGAGGAGCTGCTGGGGCTGGGGGTGCCCTGGTGGGCTCGGGGAAGGTTCGGGGGGAATGTCCCAGCCTGTGGTTCTGGGGGCTGCAATCATTTAAGGAGGGCACGTTGTGTGTGACTCGTGTGGCCAGCCCGGGCTCTCAGGGGGCCCTTGTGTGTGAGCCCTGTGTGTCCAGGGCCATGGAATGCTGCTGGCATCCCCAGGGAGCTCCAGAAATAGCCGGGATGGCCCCCGGGAGGAGCCCAGCTGCTGGTCCCCGCCCGGGGCTGGGCTGGATGGGCTGACTCGGGATGCCCTGATGACCCTGACCCTGCTCCTGGCTCATCTGCCCGTCCCTGCAGCTGGGAGAGGAGGATCCCACAGCCCTGCTGCTCCAGCCTCTCTGCATGGGAATCCCATGGGATTCAAGCCCTTCTGATGGGTTTTCCACCCCTCAAAGAGCCCAATGCAGCAGAGAGATGGTCCCTGGCTTGCTCTGGCAGCTCCTGCTGTGGGACACTGGGGCACCTCTGAGAGGCGCTTGGTGAAGAAATGTGGTGGAGGAGACACAAGTGTCTGGAGCATCTCCTGCTTCCCTGCAGGAAGAGCCCAGGGCTCTGCTTTCTCACAGCCCTGATTTTTGGGGCTGCCAGGCACCAGCAGTGAGTAAACCCTGATGTAACAAGTGATGCACTGAAAACAAGTCACCACTTATTAATTGATCCCAGTTCAGGTCCCAGGGAGGAAGGCAAGAGCTGCTCATGGTTATGTCAGGGATGATCTCAGACTCCTCAAAAATGCACCTCAGATCGACCCAAAATTGTTGCTGCTTTTTTTAGTTGCCTTTAGAGTTCAAGAATATTTTAGGAATATTTTATGTACTCTGGTGTTACTGCTAAAGGATGGATGTGAAAACAAAAGGTTTGGGATGTTTGAAATAAGCGAGGGTTAAATTGAATTTTACATGGAATGTTTTAAGTGCTCAGGTTCCTGGGAAAGGCTCAGCTGCACAAACATCCTCCTGTGTCATCCCCGTCCATCCCATGGCACTTGTGTTCCAAAGGCATTTCCAACCTTCACCAGCCAATTCCCCTTTGCCTTTGTGTTTTAATCCATGAAAATAAGTTCATCACTCCTTCTCTCCCTTGCTGCAATCCTCCACTTTGCAGGCACGTTCATGTTCACCCCGGTTTTGGTTGCTTGGACTCATATTTTCACTTTTTTTCCCCCTCTGTACTTGTGGCATGGCAGTGAATTTCATGGGAGAGTGAAAATCACTGAGACAAACAGATTGTTTTGGTTTTAATGGCTGTTCCAAAGCAGTTTGGCCAGGTTTCTGCTGAAAACTCCCTGCTGCAAGGAATCTGTGGCAGGAGAGGAATTCTCCAGGGGTGTCCCCAGCAAGCCCAACATCAGCCTCACTGGTGCTTGTGTTTGATTAGAGCTTTGATTAGTTCCTTGGACAGGGATTCTCTGCAGGGGGAGGAGGTGTGTGTGCACCCCTGGCAGAGAGGAAGGAAAAGGTTTGGGATGGCTCTTGTGTCCCCAGACAAGGTGTGGTGCCACGGCAAGGGAAAGAGGTGAGGGAGGGGGTCCTGCAAGGGGAGAACTTGGGCTGGGGAGCAGGAAAAGCAGATTTAAATACATGAATAAGGTATAAGAGAAGGTATTTTAGCCAAGTGGGTTGTTTTTTGGATTGTTGAATATCTACCTGGCTTGGTTTGTAATGAGAGCTGGGGTAGAAATTGTATAATTTCACTCTTCAATTCCTCTGGATTAAGCACCAGTGGGATTTAGTTTTCCTTTGTTTCCCATGGGGATCTGGATGCAAAAACCCTGTTGAAGGTTGTGCTCCTTTTTTGCACAGCTTGGGGAATTTATTTATTTGTCTTCCTCCTTCCAACCCCTGCTCAGGTGTCCAGGAAGGAATTTCATGGATGTCACCCCCAGAGCAGGGGGTTGGTTGGTGGTTGGGTTGACGCTACTCAAGGTCCCCTTCATTTACCAGCATGTTGAGATAAGAAAGATTCCCTCTTTCTATTTTTATGGAAATATACCCCCTGTGAGGCAAAAATGGCTTTAGTTCCTCATTGGCACCTCAGCAAATGCCAGTGCTGTGGGTACTGGGTGGCACCAGCACAGCTGAGGGAGGAAGATGCTCTTGCTGCTGCTGTGGGACCCAACTTCATGGCCTTGGTGGGGATTTCGGGGTGTTCCACCACCCAGGTGATAAAATATCACTGTTTTCTCATCGTACTGGTGATAAAATCCCATGAGAGATGCCCTTTGGTGAGTGGCAGCACCAGGAAGGAGGAGCCCTTTGGGGAATTGTGCCAGGACAGTGATCCTGGGCACTGTGCCAGGCTGAGGGTGGGCAGGAGCTCCAGGCTCAGGTTGTAATTCCAGGATTCCATGCCCCAGTTCCAACACCCCTTTACCGGCTGGCAGGGGTGGATAATGTAAATAACACGGCATTGGCATAATGGAAATGACACCAGAACTCGAAAATATTCTGGAAAACTCGCCTTGGGAACCCCAGGAATGTGACCAAATTCCCAGAACAGCTGCTTTAGCTGGAATTCAGCTTATCAACGACGGCAGGAATGCAACAAGTTGTGGTAAAGCTGCACAAAAGCTCCGTGGGTTGTAGGCCAATATTGGAATTTTGGGAGCCTGTTTGTTCCCTCCTGGTGAATCAGCTCAGGGCTCTGGTTCTGCCTTGTGCTTCCCAGCGCTGTGTCCTGGAGGGATGTTCTCACTCGGGAAGATTTTGGGAGTCCTGGGTTAACCCTCAGATCGGGAGGGCTCCAAGGAAGCCGCAATTTCTCCGTATCCATTCTGTGCTTTTTGGGGGGGATGCTCTGTCCATTTTAAGGCATGAAGCCACCCCTGGGCAGCCTGTTCCTTCCGAGTGAAAACCCAGAGGATGTTTTTTCCCAGCCAACTGCACTAACAGGTTTCTGTTGCCATTTCTGTCAGCGTTTGCCCGTTCTCCCTCCGTCAGGCGGGTTTTTGCTCCAGAAGCTGGAATGCTGTTTGTGGGAGCGCAGTCCCGGGTCACAACTGCACGGGAGGATAAAAATCTGGACGAGGAACAAACTTTTCTGGTTCTCCCTGAGTGAATAACCATCCGATGAACTCGGGACTGCAAAGGTGGAGGAGGGGGCAGGACACCTGCGTTAATACCCCACGGAGCTGCGAAGTGAAGCGACCCAAAGCTGGAATAAGGAGCATTAGGTTGAATGTGTAATCACAACTCCCCTTTGTCTGCGGGGTGTTTAGCGGAGCAACTGCAATCTTGTGTCATTTACAACTTTCAATAAATAGATATTTAAGATAAGCTCGATGGGGTAATTAAAGACTTTTGACACATGGCCAGATGCTGCGCCTTTATGTTTGTGTAAATGAGAGCAGAGGGTGGCTCTGTACCACCACCGCCTGTGCTCGAGAGCTGAAAAACCAGCTCTTTGTCCCGCTGGAACTGCGTTTGCTGCATTTGGGTGGGAGGGAGGGAGGGATGGGACCTTCCCCTCCCCAGGGAAGCTGGAAATGGTTGTGCTCTCGTGGGCTGGAGGGAAGGAAATGTGTTGGTGCCCCTGTCTATTAAAGGTGTGCCCTCGAGCACCTGATTTTGCTGGGTTTTAGGAAGGGAATCCAAGCTCCCCAAGGGATGGTCGGTGACTCTGTCCCCGTAGTTTTGTGCTGAGGTTTGGGAGTCAAGGCTGAGCTTTGCTCTGAGCTCCTCATCTCGCAGCCTGGGTGGGATTTTTAATTTAAAAATGTGCGTAAACAGAGGGATGAGTCCAGACTGTGACTTGGGTTCATTTGGACATTCTCAGTTTTTATGGGCTCCTCCTCAGTGCCACAACCTTCTGCTGTCAATGAGGGTCTCATTCTTCCTTCTTTTTGTCAGAAGTAATTCAAACTCGGATTTTGGGGTGGGTTGTTTATTCCTAAATTAAATTAAAAGTCCCACCCAGGCTGTGAGATGAGCTTTTGGGGGCTGGACCCAAGGGCTGGAGCAGCCTCTGGCCCTGCAGGAGGGTGACACTGCAGAGCTGGGGCTGGGGAGGGGCTCCCAGAATCCTGGGATTACTGAGGTTGGAAAAGACGCCTGGGATCTCAGAGTCCAAGCTGTGCCCCATGCCCACCTTGTCCCCCAGCCCAGAGCACTGAGGGACACGTCCTTGTTCCTTGGGCACCTCCAGGGATGGGCACTCCAAACCTCCCTGGGCAGCACATTCCAAAGGTTCCTCCCCAGGGAGGCTCCTGCAGACCCAGAGCACAGAGCTCATGGAGAAAGGTGCCCGGGGTGTGACTGGAGCCCTGCTGGACCTGCCAGGGAGGACTTAACAATTAAAAACGCTCCTTGGAGCTCTGAGCTGGGAATTTCACAGGACTTGCAAAAAATGTGGTTCATGGGGTCTTGTCCTGAGCTTTTCCAGCACCACGTGGGCACCTTGGATTTTGAGTTCCCAGAGACACCTTTGGGCTGGCAATGGGTGCCATCCTGAGAGGAGCGTGAGAGGGGAAGGTGTATTTTGGTGTTACAAGGCTGGAAAGGAGGAGAAGAAACCTGATTTTATTGGGGTTTTATACTGGTTTGTTGTGTATTTTAATGAGGTGGGAATGTTACATTAATTTTTTGTGTAATCTTCTAATGGGGCTTTTATTTTTTTTTTAAAGACGAGCGTTCTTGGTGCTTTACTTCTGGCATTCTACTCCTCTTAAACTTAGGCCAGCAGAAATCATCTCTAAACTCAGTTTTTGCAGACTTGGGACTGACTTTGACTTTTAGTGTTGCAAAAAAAACTCTTTGACTCCCGTGTAGGAATTTCCAGCAGAGTGAAATCCATGCCATGGTACAAGCAGCTCCCAACAAACAACCCCACTTGCTTTTGGGGAAATGTTTTTTAGCAGCCTAAACCTTTTAAAACCTTAAAGCTGCATAAGCAGCTTAAACCAATCTAAAGCCTCAGATCATTTTAAACAGCTTGTGCCAATATAAGGACTTAGATTATCTTAAATGCCTTAAACAGATCTAGAGCTTTAGGGCAGGAATTTGGCCAGATTTGGTGGATGGTTTGATTTGGTTAATTTGGATTTCACGTTGGTCACCACTGGGTGACTCTGCCCAACCACTTCCGATGTGAATTTGCTGATTTTCTCTATCTTGTCGTTTCCCACTTTGCATATCTGACACCTTGACACGTGAACAGGGCAGGAAAATCTGAATTTGCAACTGAACTCTGCCCTGGTGCTTAGGTTGGGATCAGCTCTAACTCCTCCCCATGGCCCTGGGTTGTTTTAGTTTTTTAGTTAAACTCACGTCTGACTGAGGGAGAAGATTAATTGTGTTGCACTGCTCGAGGATTTTCAAAGGGTCCTGGGCACCTGAACTGCCCTTTGGAGTCTGGATTCCTGTAAATTGCTTATATAGCTTTGAAAAACCCATTTTAAGGTGTGGTATCTTAATTAAACCACTTAAAAATGTGCATAAACAGAGGGATGAGTCCAGACTGTGACTTGGGTTCATTTGGACATTCTCAGGTTTTAGGGGCTCCTCAGTGCCACAACCTTCTGCTGTCAATGAGGGTCTCATTCTTCCTTCTTTTTGTCAGAAGTAATTCAGACTCGGATTTTGGGGTGGGTTGTTTATTCCTAAATTAAATTGGATGGAGTTTCACTTCTACCCCAGCCCTGAAGAGTTATTTGCTTCCCATTAGCACACGGAGATTTTGGGGAGGAATATTTTCTCCTGGAGAAAAACTGGCAATAAACCCACCACAGTCAGGAGGAGACACCACCAAGGAAATTTTCTACTTGAACTCTTCAGCTGAGGAAAGGAGCTGATGCATTTCCCTCCTGCTGAACCCTGTGATGGGATTTGTCCTCCTGGGAAGTTTCTGCTGCGATTCCTGGGGCTGGGAACCAACCTTTGGGCAGGTTGGGCTTTGTTGTTGCTCCAGTCCTGTTTGTGTCATCACTGCTTGGGTCACACAGGGTGGAATTTCTCCTGACTGTGAGCTCAGTGGCCAGGGGAGTTTGTAGGGGGGGGGGGGGGCATGAAACCAAGAGTGAACCTTCCAGTCACTGAATAGAAGTGTAATTGTAATAACTGCTCTGGTTCCTCTGATACCGGGTGTAATGCAGTGGTGGAACAGAGCAGAGTAAGTCAGAGGTGAAAATCATGGAATTCCAGGAGCAGCTCTGCAGGGGGGTCTCACCCCCAGCAATCCCCTGGAGCTGCTGCCCAGGCTGGGGGATGAACTTGGGCAGAGGTGGCAGTTGTTGGAAGGACTGACCTGGAGCTGGGCTGGTGTCTCCAGCCTTGGCCTCACGAGCTCTGCCATGTGCAGGATCTGCCTCCCAATCTGTGCTGTGCATCACCAGAACAGATGGGCACAGATCTCTGACATTGCAAAGAAAGAATTTTAGGACTTTCACGTATAAAAACTGGTTTAAGTTGCAAGAAACTGTAGGAAACTAAGGGAAAGTTTTAGTTTCATTTTTAGATTCACAGGCTCGGGTGTCGTGTCTCTCACACAAGTTATTCACAGAGCAGCTGGTAGTAAGTTCTGGTCTCTTGAATTTTATTAATTAATTAATGTATTTATTATTTATTATTCATAGAAATAGGAGGTGAGTACTTGCTTGGAGGTGAATTGCTTTCTTTCATCCTTCCAGGCTCTGAATTCTCTTCAGAGTTACAGCAAAAATACTTGGTACCTGTGACAAATTCTAGTGGAAAAATCATGGATTTTTTTAGAAGTAAATTAATAAAACAAATATAAAATACACCCAGAAATACCGGGGGGTTGCACAGTGTTGGAGATTTCAGTCCCAGCCTGGTTCCTTGAGCAGCTCACCGAGGGTGCAGCTCTTTAGTGTGTAATTAATAAAGTTCCGTTCCTTTCTGAGAATATCCACCCTAAGGAGTTCAGGATTAAGTTTACTAGAAATGTAAACTCGTTGCAGCTGGGTAAACCACAGCTGAATCAGGGCAGGGATTTTAATTTAAATTAAATCAGATTTTCCTCCCTTTCTCACTGAATTCCCCCACCACTAACCCGGGGCAGGACAGGGTTTGCCTGTGCAGACACCCCTGGGCCTGGGCACCTTTGCACCCACAGTTTTGGTGCCCTGGGCTGCTTGGAATAGAGGTGATGTCTGGTCACTGCTGTGTTTTCTCCTCTTGCTCCCAGGCTGGGAAGGAGCCAGTGCTGGTTTTGGAGCTGGACTGGTGAATTTGTTCCCTCCAGTGGAACCACAGAGCCCTTGATTCCTCATCAGTGACAACTCGGTGCAAGGGCTTTTTACTCAGCTCGGCCATTTCTACCCAGCTTTACTCCTGGTCCCGAGTGCTTTATGCTCCACAGGCCTCCACTGGAGGCTCAGAGCCAAAATAAAGCTGGTGGTGGGAACAGGGGCAAGTTCAGGTCCAGAGGAGACACCAGGATCTGCAGCTTCCTCAGAGGGGGAGCTCCCATCTCTGTTCTCTGTGAAGCAGGACAGGAGGCAGGGAATGGCTGGAGTTGGGTCAGGGCAGGGGCAGGTTGGATCTCAGGACAAGGTTCTTCTTCTTCTTTCCCCCTGCAGAGGGTGGTTGGGCAGTGCCCAGGCTCCCCAGGGCAGTGGGCACAGCCCCAAGGCTGCCAGAGCTGCAGGAGGGTTGGGATGATCTTCTGGGGCCCATGGGGTGACTCTTGGGGATGGGCCTGTGCAGGGCCAGGGGTTGGAGGGATGATCCTCGGGGGTCAGGATATTCAATGATTCCACAATTTGAGGTAACCCCTGTAGCAGAGTCTTAAACTCAGCTCCACCCAACCTGCATTCTGTGTGTTGATAGGAACAGGAAAGAAACCTTTTCTTGAAGTCACTCTTAAGAGAGAAACAAGGGAAAGAGTTTTTTTCTTGTCCTGTCTTGTCTCCAGTGCCCTCTCACTCATCCATCCCAGCTGCAGAATCCACTGTGCCACAGAACCCTGGGCATGAGGATGGGCAGAGGGGTCTGCAGGACCCTTCCTGTCACTGCATCCCAGAGGGAGAGCAATAACCTCTTTGTTCCACTGCTGTCCCCAGCTGGAAATGAACCACCAGACAGTGCCCAAGCAAGAATGAATGGATTTACCAGAGACAGTGCAGTGTTTGGTGTAGTCCTGTCCCTGTCCCCCTTTGCTTTGCTGGGGCTCATGGTGGTGCCAGGCAGGATCCTGACCCTGGCATGGAATGCTGGTGGAGTGGGAATTTGAGGAAGAGCTTCCTGTGCAGTGAGCGAGCACTGAACAGAGACCAGGGAGGGTGTGGGGTCTCCCTCACTGGAGATACTCCAGAAACACCTGGATGTGATCCAGGATGACCTTGGAGCAGGGAAGTGGGACAAGTTGAGCCACTTGGTCCCTTCCAACGTGCACCAGTCTGGGATTCTGGGGATGTGACAAGCTGAGCTCTGCTCCAGCCAGGGAGATGCAGAGAATAACCCAGAGTACAGAGCTGCCTGCTGGAGGCAGTCAAGGTGAGAGGCTTCGAAATTCCTTTTCTCCCCAGTGTGTTCACACTTCTGCAAACCCCAGCAGCACAAAGTTGGTGTTAATCCACCCAGCAACTGCACCTTCCTTGGAAGGGGCCCCGATTTCCGAAAGCATCGCCCTCCACGCCAGCCCTGAAACATGTGCTGGCCTGTAAGTGTGTGTTTAATTGCCATCCTGGATCATGTTGTACTTAATCATCTTCCTAAACGTTCTTCTGAGTCAAGGCCAGTGTTGGCATCCTGCAATTTGCACCTCGGTGGGGCTGTTCCGTAAGAGCTGAACTCGATGATCCTTGTGGGTCCCTCCCAGCTTGGAATCTTCGGTGTGAAGAGCTGCTGGTGCTGGATGTGCCATCCCTGCCCCCTGGAGCTGTGGTGTGTGGGGAAGGAGGGTTGTACCCCCCTGGTAAAGATCTGTGTTATTTACTGGGGTGAACTGGGGGCTGTGGTGAGCTGGGAAGGGCAGGAAATCAGAAAACACTCGGCACTTGTAGCAGCAAGGGATTTGGAACGTCAGGAGATTTGGGAGAGGATTAATGAGCCTTTTCAGCTCTCAGGAGCTCCTGAGCCTCATTTGTTTGGGGAATCAGCAGCTCAGGGTTTCCTTGTGATTCCCTAGAAAGCTGAGAAGTGTCTGTGTGTGACCAGGAATGGGCACTGGAGGGGGGGTAGATGTGGGAGATGTGAAGCTGAGGGATTGTCCCTGCCAAGGTACCTGTGCCAAGGTACAAGCACAGGAGCATCTGCAGTGCCCACACTGCCCGAAAAACCCTGGGCAGGGCAGGGGAATGGGAAGGCAGAATATTTCTAGTGTCAACCTAAACTCCTCCATATTCCAAAGTGGGAAATTGTGCTGTGTGTACCAGGAGACGCTCAGGGTGTCCCAAGGAGCTGTTGGGGACCCAGGCTGACAACACCCGTGTCTGTGCCCCGGGCACCCAGCAGGAAACACCTCTCCTGACCTTCCCCCTCCTGCTGGGGGCTCTGCTGGGGGCTCTTCCCAGACCTGAAGGAGATGTGGTGCAGGACATGTCTGTGTGCTCTTTCCTGCCAATAACCCACCTCAGAACCCCCCCGGGTTCTCAGGGGTCCAGCTGTGGTGTCTGGGGTGAACTGGGGAGTCAGGAGATCAGAAAATCCCAGAATGGTTTGGGTTGGAAGGGACTTTAAAGACAGTCTGGCTCCAGCCCTCACTGATGAAAGGCTGGGGCTGTGGAGCAGCAACTGCATTTGCATCCCAGATTCCCAGCCAGGTGTTTATCCCGAAGAGCCCCTTCACTTTTCCATGAAGGCAGGGCACAAAGTGTCCTTTTATTTTTGCTGTTAGTCTAAATAATGAGAATTTAACCCTTGCTGGGCTTTCTGCCATTCTGATACAGAAAAAACACATCCTAGGAATAACATCCTGTACCTGAAATAAAATCACAAATCAATCAGATTGCAAAAGGCCTCCGAGATCGAGTCCAAATGACAGCCTGTCTTTTTTGCTACAGTGGAATTGGCTTGATTTCTGCCAGCTCCTGTCTCTGCAGGCTTTCCTTAGGGAGGTGCCCACAATCTTTTAATTATTGACTGTGTCACGCAGGGCAGAGTGACATTATTTGTCAGTAATACAATACCAGAGGAGCTGCCCTTCTCTCTCTCATTTCCAATAAGCAAATTGAACCCCTGTGTCCAACCAGCCCTTTCCTTCCCAGCTCCCCGTTCCCGTGTGTGGTGTTTGCATCCCTCCCATCCTGAGAGCAATTTAAGTGAGGCTTAGGAAAGCTCTGTCCTTCACCCCAGACTTCCCTGTGAGCCTCCCTAGGAAGGAGGATTTGTGGTGACAAAGTTCAGCTGCATCAGCTCTGCTGCAAAGCTGCACTGGTGGTGGGGGGGATGTTGGTTGTGTCCATGAGCATTGGGAAAATAAATCAGAGGAATCCCTGAACATGCAGAGTCACCTCTTTCTTTGTGTGGGGATTGAGCCTTGGAGGGGATAAATCTGTTCCTTAAATTAATTAGGAGACACCCTGTGGTTATTCCTGGGCAGGAGGTGCTGCATTGGTTGGGGGAATGGGGCTCCTCTGCTCTGGAGCCAGGCTGGGAGAGCTGGGGGTGTTCAGCTGGAGAAGGATCCAGGGAGAGCTTGGAGCCCCTTGCAGAGCCTAAAGGGGCTCCAGGAGAGCTGGAGAGGGACTGGGGACAAGGGATGGAGGGACAGGACACAGGGAATGGCTTCCCAGTGCCAGAGGGCAGGGAGAGATGGGAGATTGGGGAGGAATTCCTGGCTGTGAGGGTGGGCAGGCCCTGGCACAGGTTGCCCAGAGAAGCTGTGGGTGCCCCTGGATCCCTGGAAGTGTCCAAGGGCAGGGTGGATCACCCTGGGATAGTGGGAGGTGTCCCTGCCCATGACAGGGGGTGGCACTGGATGGTCCCTTCCAACTCTCCTTTAACTTTCCATCCCAAACCATTCCAGGATTCCGTGGCTGAGGTGTGTGAGGACACCCAGGACCTCCAGGGGGTGGTTTTGTTGGATAAGTTTGGTGGGGTTAAGTGTCTCTGTGGGAAGCTCAAGGAATTCTGGAAATTTCCAGGTGTATTTTCTAAACCTGCCCGTGGTTTTACCCATGTTTGTGACCCAGCCCTGAGAAGAGTCAAAGCACAATGTTTATTAGTAAGATTTTAGGGTTAAAAGAGAGTTTTGCTCCTCAGAATCCGGCACAGGTATTTGTGTTTTCTCAGGGTTTCCTGGGCTGAGCTGCCCCTCCTGGAGTGTGATCCAGATAAACCCCCACTCCCAGAAAATAAAACTTAAACAACGACCCACAGTGGGTAGAAAAGGTAAAGAAACAAGTAAAGGTTGCAAGGTAATAAATAGTTGGCACTTATGGATGAGAGTGGGGAAGGATGGAGCAGAATGGAAAAGGGAATATGGACCCCCTGGGTTACCTCAGAATATTTTGTAGAGAATAAAAGACGTAAAAAATAGTTAAATTCCCTGAAAAATGCATATTCTGAGGAAAAGATTTTGCCCACTTGGCCCTCTGTGTTTGCATGCCCTTAAATCTGCTTTGAACTTTGATATTTATTAAAATCCCAATGTTCCTTTTAGAACTCGTGTTTTCTGGGCAACTTTCTTCTCATTCCAGGAGCAGCTGCCACTTGTTTTTTCATCCTTGGTGGCTTCTTGTGAAAATTCTGCCGTGTTTCTCTCCCTTAATAAGCTCTTGGCTTTTACTTTTGGAGCAGTGCTGGCTAGTGGAGAACAGCACTTTAAAAGGAGGAAATAATAAAAAAGGATCCTTTTTAAAATACCTGACGCTGTCTCCAAGTGTTCTTCTCCATCACAACCCACTTTTTCTTATTTGAAAATAATTTCAACTATTTCTTATTTGAAAAATCAGGTAATGACGTGCCAGAGCACAATGGGATGTGTATATATATATATATATATCTATATATATATGTATATGAAATATTATATACACAGAAATATGCATATTATATAAAATATTATATACAACATCTATATTAATATATGATTATTATATTTATTTTTATATAGTAAAACAAGTATAAGTAAAAATAAGTATTTATTTAGTATAAAAAGTATAAAATATACTTCCCCCCCCCCATATTAAAAGGTTGGGGCAAAGGAAAGCAAAAATTTTTAATTTCTTGCTGTAGCATCTGGAAAGTTCATTGTGTTTTTGTGCTGGAGGTACAAGTTTTTTCAGAGGAAACAACAGCAACGGGCTTGTTCTGGAACAAGTCAGATCAACGTGGTGTTCTGAAGAAGTGGGTTTGGCCTCCAGCTGCATTCAAACCAGGTTATAAATACAGATATTTTAAATACAATGACTAGCTCCGTCCTCCAGGTTACCCTCACCAAAATCTTGGTGCTGGAGGGTGTTTTCGGAGGAAGCAAAAGCAGCTCCTGGGGCAGCAATTCCCAAGTTTTCTTGGGAGGATGAAAATGGGAGCAGTGGTGGAGCCTGAGGGTTGTTGGGGACATGAACCTCCTCCCTGGCACGTGTGCCCGGAGCATCTGCAGGACTGCTGGGAGAAAACAGGCTCTGGGGAAAACCCCTGTCCCTCCCTCTTTGGCCTTTTTGAAAATTCTTCGGGTTTTATTTTCCAGCGCCCCCGAGCTGAGATTTGCAAGACAAAAGATTTTTGCTTCGCCTTCTGCCTTTTGGTTTGTGCGTCTGGGCGAGGTGGAAACCCACACCTGCCACTTCACTGCTTCCTGCAGAGCATCCTGGCAGGGAAATGTCCCATCCCCTCAGATAAACCCTGTGCTGGGGGGGTCAGTTCTCTCTCTTTTCCTGCTGGAATGTGGCTGTGGAAGCACAAAGCTGCAGGAAAAACATCCAGTTGCCCTCTGGTGCTGAGGAGGCTCTGTGGGCTCTGCACTCAGGCTGCTGCTTCTCCCAGCACAGGCTGTTTGGGGAGGGTTGGGCTTTTTGTTTTCCTCTCCCTCCTTCCCCTCTCCGTTTTCCAGCACAGAGCCCCTTTCCTGGCTCAGTGCCCGCAGCCTGTGCTGGCTGTCACTGCCTCTGGCTTTCCTTGCCTTGGCAGCAGCAGGAGGTGCCACCTGCTCCCACCCCCCTGGGCTGCCCAGGACGGGGCTGCCCTGCTGCCCAAGGCTCCTTTCGAATTGATGTTTTTCTTTCTTTCTCCTCCTTTGCCATTAAGCCCCAAAGCCCCAGTAGGTCTGTTGCTCCTTCCTGAGGGGCAGCTCCAACCTCTGCTCCCTGTGAGCTGGGACAGGAGGCAGGGAATGGGCTGGAGTTGGGTCAGGGCAGGGGCAGGTTGGATCTCAGGACAAGGTTCTTCTTTCCCCCTGCAGAGGGTGGTTGGGCAGTGCCCAGGCTCCCCAGGGCAGTGGGCACAGCCCCAAGGCTGCCAGAGCTGCAGGAGGGTTGGGATGATCCTCTGGGGCCCATGGGGTGACTCTTGGGGATGGGCCTGTGCAGGGCCAGGGGTTGGAGGGATGATCCTTGGGAGTCCCTTCCCACTCAACATATCCTGTGATAATTAAGGATAAGTGAGATGGTCAAAGGTTGTGGGTGAGAAATTTCCTTGGTTTTGTTTCCTCAGCCCAGAGCCACAATGTGTGTGGTACGTGGACACCTTGAAAGCTGCCTGATACTGGAGTTTCACTCTCAGTTCATCAGGTGACTGCACAAAAAGAGGAAGGTTTCTTTCACGGGTAGAGAAGCAGAGAGGAGGAGCAGCCCCTGCAGTGGTGCAGCCCAGCTGTGCACAGCCCAGGGAGGATGTGGGGTTTGGAGGGTGCAGATCTGCACGTTTTCTCTCTGAGCACCCACTGCTGACTCAGCCCAGCAGGGCTGTGCTGGGGACTGGCTGTGCACATCCCATCATTTCGGGGTATAAAATCCCAGAATGGGTTGGATTGAAATGGTCCCTAAAGCACATCTTGTCCCACCCCCTGCCATGGGCAGGGACACCTTCCACTGTCCCTGGTCGCTCCAATCTGGCCTTGAACTCTTCCAAGGATGGAGCCCCCCCAGGTTCTCTGGGCAACCTGAGCTTTTGTGTGGTGGCCACTCCAGTCTGCAGGATGTGCATGAGGGAGGAGATATGTTCAGGCTTTATCACCTGAAAAATAAGTGGCCAAGGCACTGCAGAAACTTTGTTGTCTTTAAAATCATGGACAGGATTTCCTGCCAGCTTTTTTTCAAGGCAGAAAATTACTGAAGCTGATAATCCCCTCCCTGGAGGTGACAGTGGTTGTTTGGAGGTATTGGGTGGATTTGGGTCTAGTCACAGTAACTTCTGGTCATCGAGTGCTGTAATGGTTGATACGGAGAAAGAGAGATTTTTATGGGGAAGAAGGTTATATGGGGGTAAGGGTGGATTTGGAGAGAAGTTTCTTCAGGGGGATGTGCTGGAATTGAGAGGAACAGCGTGGCCAGGGAGAGAGAAGGACAAGGAGCCCCACATCCCTGGGGTGTCTGTGGGGCACAGCACAAGGGCTCTGCAGGCAGGCCCAGCTGTAGGGAGAGCACTGAGAAGGAGCTCAGGAGGTGTTTTGTAGAGAAGGGCCTGAGCACACAACTAGAATTGATGAAAATTACTGCTTAGTGAGGCTTGAGCTCCTCAAGAGGCTACAAAGCCCTGAAGGACAATCCTGTGTGGCGTCAAGTTCTTTGGAGTCACCAGGGAGGAGAGCTGAGGATTCCATGGTGGGATGGGCTGGGAGGCTGGCAGGGCTCCCTGGGGAGAGCTGGGTTATGCAAAGGAGCTCTGCAGGTGTGAGTGTCACAGTGTGTGTTTTTGTTGGCTCTGAGCACAGCACAGCGGGACCGGGACGTGTCTCCCCTTGCTGGCTAGAATTCCCCTCGAGGCTTCCTGGGTTCAGGTGTCTCTTCCCCAGAATTGCTGTTGGATCGCTGCAACCTGCAGCCGTTATTCCCCTTGTCCTTTGCTATCAGCTGGGACCACCCCATCCCACCCNCCTCAACACACCAAGTGCCCTCAGCTGCAAATCACACCTTCCCCTCCAGGCCCTTCCCCACCTTCCTTCCCTCCTTTGGACACTCTCCAGTGGCTCCAGATCTTTCCCAGGTTGTGGTGCCCAAAGTGCCCCAATGTTGCAGGTGAGGCCGCCCCAGGTCAGAGCAGAGCGGGACAATCCCCTCCCTGGCCCAGTGATGCTGTTCCTGATGCCCCAGGACAGGGTTGGCCCTCCTGGCACCAGGGCACTGCTGACTCGTGCCCAAATCCCTTGAATCCTGATCTCTCCTGCGGTAACTCCTGAGGAACTAAACCACCCTCTGTTGGCTGAGCCCTCGCTGGCCCTGAGCTGGCAGAGGCCAGACCTGTTTGCAATCACTGGTTTTCCTGAGCTGTGCAACCCGCTGAGAAGTGAAGGCTCATCTCTGAGTGATCACACGTGTCTTTCATTCCAGTGCCGAGGCTTTATCCCTCCACATGTGGGCCCAGCTCTGGTCTGTCTCAGTGTCTGCCGAGGCTCTGCCTGTCTGGAATTCCTTATCGTTACCCAGCTCTGCACGTCTGGGGCTGGAAGGTACAGGGCAAACTCTCCTCGTGGCTCTGAGACCCTCAGCAGTGCTGCCTTTGCCTTTCAATGCCTTTGGCCACTGGGAAATTGGGATGGTGAGAGGAAAGGGCATCAGTGGTGGGTGGGTTTGCCCTCCAACCCTGCCCTCCAGGAACACTGCTGGGCAATGGGTTTGACAGTCCCTCCTCTTCCCTTTGAGGAAATTCATGTTCTTGAAGTTCAGTTCTTATTCTGTTTCTAAAAAGGTCTCAGAAAAAGGAAGTGTCTCTATTTTAAGGATCCTTTATCCATTCCCTTTGTATTTTCTCAGCCAGGGAGTGATGAACCTGCTCCTGTAGGTGTAGAACACCTCAGAAGTGGCTTTCACCTCGACTCCTACTCAACAGTGATTAATTCTGGTTTCTTGTTGGAGTCTTGCAGACACCAGGAAAACACACCCTCACCCTCCCTTCAGCAGCTGGGTGTTCTTGGAGGCCTTTCCAAGCTCACTGACTCCAGGATTCTCTGATCTGAGGTGGCTGGGCAGTGGGTGACCCTGGTGCTCGGGGTGTGGAGGTGCAGCTCAGGCCATGCCCAGTGGTTTGCACTGGGAGTGTCACTGTCCCCCTTTCCTCATGAAGCTGGTCACATCTGTAAGAGCTGCAGTTGTTTACAAATCCTGTGAACATCTCTCCATGCCCTGAGCCCCTGCAGTGCCCTCTCAGACCCCTGAAGTGGTGACAAGCAGCTCTCTGTGCTCCCGGGGTCTCAACGCTGAATAATTTGCAAGAGCCTCAATGTCAAACGCTCTGAGCAGAGATCAGAGGCTTTTTTCTTCTTTTAATCATGTGCTTTCCGTGCCTTGTGAAAACATCTCTGTGCTGTTCCTGCTAATAGCAGGAATCCTCAGGAAACACAGAGAGGGATCTGCAGGG
This sequence comes from Pitta sordida, assembly GCA_013390025.1. Lineage (NCBI taxonomy): Eukaryota > Metazoa > Chordata > Aves > Passeriformes > Pittidae > Pitta > Pitta sordida. The sequence goes on along the minus strand of WEKX01006507.1, from coordinate 316,818 downwards.
AGGATCAAGCTCCTGGCTTGCCCAGGCAGCCCTGCTATCCCTGTTTTCCCTGTTGTCCCTGTTGTCCCTGTTATCCCTGTTATCCCTGTTTCCCAGCACAACAAACCTCTCCAGGGGGACTCCAGGAGCCTCAGCCCAGGTGATCCAGGGCAGATGTCATGTCATGGTGGAGTCACCATCCCTGGAGGTGTTTAAGAAGAGGTTGGATGATGGACTTGGTGGCTTGACCTGGATATCAGGGTAGTGTGTTATAGGTGGGATGGGTGTTGGCAGCAGGATGGCAACAGGTCAGGGAACAGGTGATAGGTTGAACTCGATGATCTCTGTGGTCTTTTCCAACCTTCCTAATTCTGTGATTCTGTGAATGGGCTGGTGTTCTTTTGTTCCATAGAATTATAGAACCACAGCATCTCCTGAGCTGGAAGGGACCCCCAAGGATCGTCCAGTCCAACCCCTGGCCTTGCACAGACACCCCAACAATCCCACCCAGTCCCTGAGCGTTGTCCAAACCCTCCTGGAGCTCTGGCAGCCTTGGGAATGTGCCCAAACCCTGGGGAACCTGGGCAGTGCCCGACCACCCTCTGGGGGATGATCCTTTTCCTGAGATCCAACCTTCCCCTGCCCTGACCCAACTCCAGCCATTCCCTAAGTCCCATCACAAGACCCAGAAACTTTCTCCCATCCAGTCCTCCATTTGGACCTGCTGTGATTTACACACTCACTTCTTTCTGGAGGAGGTGGATGAAATGTCTGGGAGCACCAGCACTCGGTGTTGGGGACCTGACCAGGGTGGTTACTGCTGCCAGCTGGAACACGTCCCATGTTTGCCCAGCATCCCCTGGCCTTTCCCAACATGCTGATTCCCCTTAACATGAACGACCTGCTTGAGGCTTTAAGGAAGTGTTTGGCACATCCCAGGCTGGAGTTTGGTGCCGTGTTTTCCCTCTTCTCAGTTGCTGGACTCATGAACAGTGTTACACGAGCCTGGGAAGCTCCTCCTGCTTAAAAATAGATGCAAGTGTTGGGATGCAGGAGCATCATCTTATCCACCAGCGTCAAGCTGAGGCTTGGGCCTCGGTGCCCTCTGGGGTGTGACCAGGTCTGACCTCAGGGTGTAATATCAGCTGGGGGCAGAGCAGGAATTCGGGCTCAGCTCCAGCTCCCACGCTGTTCCACGAGGTAGGGTTGCTAGACATCCGTGTAACGTGAGATTTCCTGGATTCCAGACTGCAAGTTGTATCGAAAGCACACGGGATGCTGCCCTTCCTGAATTTCCTGAGCAGTTTTAATGTGGGGTGTGGGAAATCCCACTGTCACTTGCCCCTTCCACTGGTGTGTTTCGGAGAATTTTTTAAATTATTTGTCTTTTCCCAAAATACTTGGATTTGGAGGCTTGTTAAGGACAAAGTGACCACTGGACATGTTTGAAGTTTCCCCTTTTACCCACTGATGGCAGAGTCACCCGAACTGCATCACGGTTCACTGCTCAGGCGAAAATCTAAGTGATGTCTATTCGATTATTATTTCATGACATAATCAAAGATGAGCCAAGACCAGGTTCTCCCAATTGCTCAGTGAGAGAGCTGATTTTTCAGACAAGGAAAGCACTTTGTGTGTCAGCCCTGCAGATCTCTGGGTGTGTCTGACAGCAGCACACGGAGAATTACAGGGGAAAGAGAGCAGAGATCACCTCATGGAGAATTAACAAGGAGGGGAAGCTGTGGAAGGAGTCCCCAAAGGTCACCTCAAGGTGGGCTGAGCTTCTCTCTAATGCTGATACTGGAACAAACTTGAGGAACACCCTGAGGAGATACCTGGACATCAGGTGCCTTCCTGAGTGGAAAAGAGGATGATGATGGGAGAGGAAACACTAGAGAATCTCAGCTCTACCAAATCCTGGTTTTCCATGGCCAGGAAGATGGATTCAAATGAGGATAAATGTGACACCCAGCGATTACAGTGAGGAGAGCAGAGCAATTTCCTCAGCAAGAGGAGATTAAGGGCCCATCTACATCATCATAAGGAGGGACAGTCTTGTCTTGGAGTTCACAGTCCAGCCTGGAGCACAGCACAGGATTGATAATGGTGGAGTTGAACCCGTTGTATAAATGTTCAAACAGACATTAAATAGAAACTATTATGGATGGATTTAAAGCTGGTCAGAATGCAAACCAGTGAGTAATTTGGAGTGTCTTGGGGCCACAAGTCCCCACAGCTGCTGTTGTATTGTTTAGAAAAAGAGGCTGCTTTTCTCTAGAGATGTACTTAATCAACGTCTTAATTTTGGGGTTTGTCTCGGCACGTTTGTCCCTGAACTTCTCAGAGAGCTGTGTGGGTTCTGTTTCCTCATCTCTGCCTGCAAGGACCAAGCTGTGCCTGGCAGTTCTGGTCAGAATCCATGAAATGCTGACCATGAGCTGCTAAATGATGACACGTGGCCATTTCCTTCTTTTAAACTATGGATGGGAATTAGGACCTTTCTCCTGGACGGGTGGGAACTGGAGCTGCTGTCTGGGGGAGCCGTGTTCAGCTCTTTTCACCCCCCAAACTGGATGCCACCCACTATCCCAGGTTGCTTCAAGCCCCATCCAGCTGTCCCTGAACATTCCCAGGAATCCAGAGCTCCTCTGCGAAATCCTTCCCAGGGCTTCACCACTCCCCCAGGGAAGAACTCCTTCCCAACATCTAATCTAAATCTACCCTCCTTTAGTTTACAGCCATTCCCCCTTGTCCTGCCACCATCTGCTTGTGCAAAAATCCCTCTCCCTCTTTTTTTATTGGCTCCTGCCAATAAAGTCCTGCTCAATTCAAAAGCTGAGCTCAAAGTCTTTGCATTTTAACCAGTTGGATTTTTAAATGAGGTTGAGTGAGAATCGCCTTTGGTGACAAATGAGAAGAGATGCAGCACTTGGAAAGTCTGGGAGTTCAAGAACCAAGAGTCTGGAGGCTGAAATCTCTCCCTTCTGGACTTTCTAACCTCTAAGAGTCACGTTTTGTTCTCTCTTCATTCTCGGGGGATGCAGAGGTGCCAAATCCAGCCAGTTTCTGGCTCTCTGAGCTGCTGAAGAGCTTCAGTGCTTTAGGCCAGCCTCGGGTGCTTTAGGCCAGCCTCAATTACTGCCTTGTTATCAGGGCGGAGATCAAAGCACATCATTTAAAGAACAAATGCTGTAAATACTTGGAATTTATGCCTTGACTTATTTGGGAAGGTGGGTTGTCACAACAAGCTCTTGGGTTTTGCATAAAGGATGAAGAGGGGGTGACATCAGTGTTACCTGGGGTGTCTGGGTGTGCAGGATGGGACCTGTTTTTGGGAGGACACCTCTGCCTGCTCTGTAATTCCCACCTCAGCACTGCCCTGGGATCTCTGTGCACCTGGAATATCCTCAGGATTCTGGGGACTGCAGCAGTTGAGTCAGTGCTCTTTTCATCTTGTAAGCACAGAATTAGGTGTTGGAGATTTATTTTTCTTCTCTGGATTGATTTTGAGCGTCTCCTGGAAAGCTGCACACCTCGGGAAGGGGAAGCTGTGGGAGTGGCTGTTGAGGTTCATCTGCTCCTCCTCTCTTGCACTTTGGTCCATGGAAATGTGTGATATGTACATCTGGAGGAAAAAGTGTCAATGAAGTGTCACCCAGACAAAACCCTTTGTCATTTTAGTGCAATCTGGAACTGGGGTAAAGACAGGGAGCAGAGGAAGAGAAAATCCCTGACAAATTGCTCCTGTCTCATCCAACTAATCTTCCCTGACATTAACGTTGCCATTGTTAATCGAGATTAACGAAGAGCAGCAGCAAGAGATAGACACAGCCAGGGTGGATTTAGAGATGCAGCAGCCGTGGATGCAGCTGAAGGTTTTTGCTGTTGTAATGTCTTGAAATCCCAGCAGGCTGCCCTTCTATAAATTAAAGTTGTGTAATTTAAATGTGTTGATGAAACAGTGCAAGATAAAACCAAACGAGGCGAGAGGAATGACAACACAGGAATGGGGTTTGTGGCTCTTATTGAGCCACCTGAAAGATATTTTTCTCTTAAAAATATTTAGTTGTGCTGTAACCCGGATGTTTTAATTATCTTGAAACTGCTGGACTTGAATGTGGTGGGATTGCTATTGAGGTGTCTCCACAAGGAGTTTTATTATCGCCTTCAGTGGAAGTTTCTGAGTATAAAAGTGACAGTTTGCACATGAGATTCACCTTGTGCTTTAACAGGAACAGCTTTATTGGTGTCTGCAGCTTCCTCCTTGTCTCTGCTCTGGGGGGAGCAGGGACAGGAGGCAGGGAATGGGCTGGAGTTGGGTCAGGGCAGGGGCAGGTTGGATCTCAGGACAAGGTTCTTCTTCTTCTTTCCCCCTGCAGAGGGTGGTTGGGCAGTGCCCAGGCTCCCCAGGGCAGTGGGCACAGCCCCAAGGCTGCCAGAGCTGCAGGAGGGTTGGGATGATCCTCTGGGGCCCATGGGGTGACTCTTGGGGATGGAACTGTGCAGGGCCAGGGGTTGGAGGGATGATCCTTGGGGGTCCATTCCAGCTCAGCACATGCTGGGATTTTATGTAAAGCATTGCATTTTCTTTAGGAAAGGAATTGTTCTTGTTGTCCATCAAGACACATGAAAGTTCTCCCCGCAGCTTGCACAGAAAAACACAAATCAGGTAATTTAAACACTTAGAATCCCAGGCTGTGCTGAGTTGAAAGGGATCATCCCTTCAACCCCTGGCCCTGCACAGTCCCATCCCCAAGAGTCACCCCATGGGCCCCAGAGGATCATCCCAACCCTCCTGCAGCTCTGGCAGATGTCCCTGGTGTTGTCCCATCTTCAGTCTTGCATTTCCACAGGGAAGTTTTAAGGCCCAGGAGGTGACCAGAGCCATCAGCAGGTGCCCTTTGCCAGCACTCAGAGCATCCAGCCTTGCCTTGAGACCAACCTGCAGAGAAAAACTCATCCCTGGTGGTGCTGCAGCCCTGGACAAACATTTACACCCTCAGCCCTCGGTGACTGCCGGGCTGTGGCCTCTCACTTTTCCTTTCCAATGGGATTCAGAGGCTGCTGGTGAATTGCTGCTATTTTGAGCTTTCTCTCTTTCCACCTTCCTTTTGCGGCAGATGGGAAAAGGTGAAAAGCCATGAACTCTTCTGTCACAGCCCTTCTGAGAGCAGTGATTTATATGCTGTTTATCCCAAATTCTCTCACGTGAAAAAAAATCACAAAGTCTGCAGAAATCCCAGCTCGTGAAACAGCTGGTTCTGGATCCAACAGGTGGGGCTTGAAACGGAGCTGGTTGGAGAGGAAATTGTTTTGAAGGACTTGTCCTTTACTGAATCCATGCACCTCCTCTTTGCCCAAATGCCATGAATCCCCAGCAGTGCCCCTGACATATCACTGAGCAGTTTCTCGGGGGGTACAGAGGAAAAAAGGCCTCTTTGAGCCCTGGGATCATTTGAATCAGGTGTCTCCTCCCATGTGGATTAAAGAATCCTGCATTTCTCACTGTCTGAAAGCAAAGCAGGATGAAGTAAAAAGCTTGAGGTGATGCAATGGGAAGTCTGCAGGTCTCCTGCAGGTCACTCTGCAAAGGGACAGCACTGCAACACGTTGTTTCTGTCCTCGGCTCCACTGCAAAATCAGGCTTGGGTGGGACACAGAACCATAAAATCTCAGAGTGGTTTGGCTTGAAGGGACCTTAAACATCACCCAGTGCCACCCCCTGCCACGGGCAGGGACATCTCCCACTGTCCCAGGCTGCTCCAGCCTGGCCTTGGACACTTCCAGGGATGGGGCAGCCACAGCTTCTCTGAGCTGTGCCAGGCCCTCTGGAATCACTGCTGCAGCCCTGGTTTTCCCCTCTGTCCCACTGGATGTGGTGAGGCACCCACTTGTATGGGGAGGAGTCCAACTCCAGAGCTGGATCATCTGGAGGCAGCTCCCCAAGGGCACCTCCAGTTCTGACATGTCAGGGGTGGTTTAGGTTGAATTTTGGGAAAAGGTTCTTCCCCAAGAAGGTGGCTGAGCACTGAACAGAATCCCCAGGGTTTGGGCACATTCCCAAGGCTGCCAGAGCTCCGGGAGGGTTTGGACAACACTCAGGGACAGGGTGGGATTGTTGGGGATTGTGCAGGGCCAGGGGTTGGTCTGGGTGATCCCTGGGGGTCCCTTCCAGCTCAGGACATTCTGTGATCCTGTTGCTCCTGTGCCTGGAGGTGTGAGCAGACCCTGCGTGTGCAGACCTGGGCACTGAGGCTTTTGAGGGCTGGACTCGAGGGCTGGAACAGGCTTTGACCCACAGCTCCTCAGGCCCTGCAGGAGGGTGACACTGCAGAGCTGGGGCTGGGGAGGGGCTCCCAGAATCCCAGGATTATTGAGGTTGGAAAAGACCTCTGGGATCACAGAGTCCAAGCTGTGCCCCATGTCCACCTTGTCCCCCAACCCAGAGCACTGAGGGACATGTCCTTGTTCCTTGGACACCTCCAGGGATGGGCACTCCAAACCTCCCTGGGCAGCACATTCCAAAGGTTCATCCCCAGGGAGGCTCTTGCAGATCCAGGGGCTGCAGCAAGACCCAGAGCACAGAGCTCATGGAGAAAGGTGCTCCAGGCGTGGCCCTGTGTGGCCAGTGAGGAGCTCAGTGACATCCATGTGACACTGTCCTTGTCACACAGCCCAGCCCAGAGCCAGGACAGAGCCTGGGAGTGCCCTGGGGTGACACCTCTGTCACCTCATCCCAACACCCAGCACGGGGAGGCCAAATCATGGGAACCAGGGCTGTTGTTTTCCTGTTTGCTGTCCCTAATATTTAGCTCCGACTCTGTCAGCTGCTGCTCGAAGTGCATTAATGTGTTCTGCTTTATGTGAGCAGCAGATTTGTTTTTCTTTATTGGCTTCAAACTAAATTGTGCAGCCCCTACTACTGAAGCCTCTCACCAGGCTGCTCCCTCAGCCGCTGGAGAGCCTTTCTCAGCTCTGTGTTGTTCATTTAAACTCGCAGGTCCCACTTTATTCCACCTCCAATTTACATGTTCTCAGGATTTTTGGTGTTATTTTCTCTGCCATCCTGGCATCCCCTGTGCTTACTGAACTTGCCCTGGGTTTTCCTGCTAGGCCAATGCATTAGTACCTGTTTCATGGTGATCTTTTATAGTCTGCTTGAATTAACAGCATAATTAATAATTGCCCAGCACAGGATCTACCTGGTAACTCTGGTACAGGGAGTTTTCCTGACCTTCCACAGACCAACTTCCATCTCCATGTTTCTCATGAAGAAAGAAGAAAACACCCTCTGTGCCCCAGGCCAGAAATCACACATCCACATTTATTTTGGGAGCATTATTTCCTCTTTAATCCTGTGTCTCCTTCTGGTTGGTTTGGATTGGTGTTGATTCCTCTGTGGGGTTGGGGCTCAGCTGCAGAGAGGCTGCTCAGCTCAAAGCGTTGAGGGGATGAACCTTTGACTTAATCCATCACTTTTCTCTTTCTTTTTAAATAACTATGCAATGATTTAAACTCCAGGGACTCCTCACAACCCATATTTCAGATATCCTGGAGATATTAAAGCCACCAAAGTTTTATCTGAGTTGTTGCTTTGGGGTTGGGCTCAGAGCTCAGTGCTGGGAAGGAAAGGGTTTGGGGTTTGGTTGGGAAGTGAGCTCTGGGTCTGGACCTGACAGAAAACTTCTCCTGGACCTTTGCTCGTTAGGATTTCCCTCCAGGGAGCCTTGGCTGGGCTCTCAGGGAAGAAACAAAGCCCCTGCAGCTTCTCTGGGAAGGTTTGTTTGGGCTGGTGGCTCTGACAAGTGTTGAAGGCTCACACAGGAACCTTCAAACCGCATCCACTGCCGGCCTTGGCTGCATCCAAAATGACAAACCAACCATGGGACAGGGAGAAACTTTCACACCTTCTCTCCAGCCAGCCCCAGATGAGCAATCAGCTCCACTTTTGGCTGTTCTGCACCTAAACCCACCTCGGGACAGCACTAAAGAAGCAACTTTCCACCACTTCACTCCCTGTAGGACGTCAGGAAAAAAAAAACACCAGAAGCTCTCCGTGCAGTTTCCCCACTTGGAAAATTGAATTAATTGTGTTTGTATGCATTCATAAAGTGTTTTGTGCTCCAAGAATAGAAGTGTTGTGTCAGTGCTGTGCGTTGTCATTATTTATTATCTGGGAGCTGCTGGGATGCAACACAAAGAACGCGGCAGGATTTCGGAAGCTGAAGGCATGTCGTGCTTCCTGATGACAATGTGAGTGATTGTGGCTTTTTGAGGTGCTGTGAGACATGGGATTTGTCCTTTGGAATGAGGAGGAATCCTTCATTGTTGCTCCGAGCCAGCCTCGCCAGGAGGGAGGTGTTTTGTCTCGGCCTGGAAGGACGCTGGAGGAATCTGAGGAAATTGCTGGTGTAAATTTGTGGTTTCAGCAACATGAAGAAACTGTTGACACGTTGTTGGGAGTAGCATTTCAGGGGGTAAATGCATGAGAAAAACAGTGAGGAGATCCTTGAGTTCCAGAAGTGTTTCAGCCTTGAAAGTCGTGCTTGGAATCCCAGAATGGTTTGGGTTGGGAGGGACCTCAAAGCTCATCGTGTGCCACCCTCTGCCATGGGCAGGGACACCTCCCACTGTCCCAGGGTGATCCAGTCTCACCTTGGTCACTTCCCGGGATCCAGGGGCAGCCACGGCTTCTCTGGGCACTGTGGGGGCACCTCACTTGACCTAACTCCAGATTACCACAGGATGTATTTTTGATTTTTAACTCAAAACTCTTTCAGATGATCACAAATGGCTGCGTCCCAAGCTTTGGGGCGGATTTATGACTTAGATTAGAGGCTTAATTTGGAAGCAAATATTTCTGTGAAGTTTCTTTCCTAAATACTCGTGTCCCTTCACAGTGTCTTCACCAGCACCAAGCTGGGCCTGTCTCCTCTTACACCATAAACTGCCTTTAGATCTTTCAAAAGACAAACCATCCAACTGTGTGTTAAAAAATGCAACCCCCCCCCCCTATAATTTCAGATAATTAAATACATCTTTGCATATTTGCAGGCTGCATAATCAGTTGCTCAAACATGACAATCTTAAATATGGGTTGTGAGGAGTCTCTGGAGTTTAAATCATTGCACAGTTATTTAAAAAGAAAGAAAAAAAGAACCTGTGGCCAAAGAACTGTCGTGTCACACATCCTGGCTGACCTGCTGTTGTCTATCAAGGTACGTTTGAGCTTTCAGATATTAGAACTTTTCAAAGGAACACACATGGATCCCACCTCTTTCGTATTAATATTTCCTGAGTGCTTTTCCTTTCAAGTGTTTCTGTTTTCAGTGGGGGCCTTTTTCAAATTAAAAAGGCTTCCCAAGCCTTTAAACACAGCATGTGTGCAAAGTGTGGAAAATTCCCTTTGAAGAGTCACAGTGCTTAAAAAAAATAATAAAAATAAATAAATAAAAAAAAAGGAGGTAAAAGAGGAGAAGAGCAAAGGCTGCCTGGTGTGGGGTGAGGGGCAGCTCGAGGTTCAAACCAGGCATTGCTGATTAGACATGGGCTGGGCTGGGGTCACACATTTTCCACAGGAAGAGGAATATGCACCCAGGGACCCTTGGAAATATTTGTCTAATCCGTATTAACCCAGGAATAGAACAGGATTGTTGGGATGGTTGTGCTGTTGCAGCTGAGGCTGGATGCAAGGCTGAGGTTCCTGTCTCTGGAAGGTTCTGTGTGAAGGTGGGGACACTTTGCAGTGCTGACAGGAGGGGGAGGGAGGGAAGAAGTGGAAAAGGAGCTTCACCATATATAGATTTCTTTTGGATGTAATTGTTTCCATAGGCCTTGGACACTGCTCTGCATGGTGTTGGTTTCAATGAGATGCAAAGTGATCTGAGATGAAATACCAAGTGATGCAGAGGGTGGTTGGGCAGTGCCCGGGCTCCCCAGGGCAGTGGGCACAGCCCCAAGGCTGCCAGAGCTGCAGGAGGGTTGGGATGATCCTCTGGGGCCCATGGGGTGACTCTTGGGGATGGAACTGGATGATCCTTGGGGGTCCCTTCCAGCTCAGCACATCCTGGGATCCTGTGCTTTTGTGATGCAATGCAGTGCTCACAGTGTCACACTGACCTCACTCCTTCCTGTCCCTCCCCTGTCCCCTTTCAGCAGCGAAACATCCAGATCAGGCCTGGGCTGGTTGTTGCCAAATCTCAGCTGCTCCTCACACCTCCCCCTCCCGGCCCTTCCCCACCTTCCTTCCCTCCTTTGGACACTCTCCAATGGCTCCATCTCTTTCCCAGATTGTGGTGCCCCAAGTGCCCCAATATTCTCCTCAGGGCTCACGTGTGGAGGGTCCCTGGTGTGCTCAGCTGTCCCTGCAGCCCCTGAGCTGGGTGAGGTGGGAGTTCACAGGCAGATCTCATCCTCCTTCCCTGACTTCAGGTGAATCCCAGAATCATTGAAGTTGGAAAAGACCTTTAAGGTTCAAGTTCAACCATTGACCAGCACCACCATGTTCACCACTAAACCATGTCCTCAAGTGCCACATCCACATGTCTTTTGACCTCTCCACGAGTGGTGACTCCACCACTTCAGGTTGCACTTGTGAGTGCAGGGAACAGAACAACAGCTCAGAAATCCCTGCTGGCCTCTAATTGGCAAGGGGCTGTTATGCCCTTTTTAATCTGTGCAAAACTTGCCTGGAAACCAGCTTAGATGGTTATTTGTGGTCTGTCATTATCTGATTATCACAATGCTGATTGATGGGCAGCAAATGGGTGAACACCTGACCCTGAAGCTGCTGCAGAGCAGCATCTTGATAACCTGTGAAAGGGACAGGTGGTGTGTCCTTTAGCAATTATTTATCAGCAATGAGGCATCTCCACGTTACTGAAACATCTGCTGAAACTTGCAGACTGTTCACTTGGTTTATATCTCTGCTTATTTGGTTTATTTCTCTCTATCCTCTTTTTTTTGTCACTACCTTGTATTGCTTGTGCAAAATGCAGAGTCAGCCTCTCCTTGGGGGGTTTGAAACTGGGAGATGTGCTAGTAAGTTCTGGCTCTTCTAAGGCAGCGAAATTCATGGCAGGAGCTGTAAAAATATTGGGAGAGGAGGGGCAAGTCCATAGTTTGAGGGATGATATTCCATGTAGCAGATACTTTAATACAGAATCCCAGAATGTCCTGAGCTGGAAGCAACCCCCAAGGATCACCCAGACCAACTCCTGGCCCTGCACAGACACCCCAACAATCCCAGCCTGTCCCTGAGTGTTGTCCAAACCCTCCCGGAGCTCTGGCAGCCTTAGGAATGTGACCCTGGGGAGCCTGGGCACTGCCCAACCACCCTCTGGGGAAAGAACCTTTTCCCTGAGATCCAATTACTAGGAAGACAGAAAAATAAACCCATTTTGGCTCGACATGACATTATTTTGATGAAGATCCCAGAGCATTTTAAGGCATCTCTGACACATGCACAGGCTATGATCTGGCACTATAGGCACCTCCACAGATTGAGAAAAGGTGCCTCATCCCCAACTGGGTTCACAACTGGGAGGAGAATTCCTGCTTTGGATCCCCATCCCCTCCCTTTTCCGTGGGTTGGCACTTCTTTATCCTCCATCTGCTTAGCTCTGGAATACACCCAGAGGACATAAATTGTCCTTAAAGCTCCCCAGATGCTTGATCAAAGGTGCAGAGACAGCGCACAGGTTAAAGGCCAAAAGGAGACCTGTGGAAAAGCTGCTGCAAAGCCCAAGTGTCAGAGGCACCGTCGTGCTGGGTAACCAGTTTGGGTGCTGGGATGCACAGCTGGGGGAGCAGGAAATACAGGGGGGAAAGTGGATTCCTTCACTGGGGACTTGGGGTACTGTGACAGCACAGTCTGTTCTTACTTGAGTTGGTTTTATGGGGAGGTGCTTTTGTGGTTTTTTGGGGTTTTTTTCCCCTTGTTTTTGTTCAGGTCTGAAAGTTAAATCTTAGGAGTGAGGATATGTTTGCTCACACACACACAGGGCAGGTTTACTTGGCTCCTGGGAATCCCTCCCTGAACACGAGCTTGAACTCGAGGGATGGAGCTGCTGGCCCTGGAGGAGGGGAATAAAATGCTCTATTTGCTGTATCTTAGCTGGGCTTTGCATTTCTTTTTTGGTCCTTTGAGCTGTTCTGCTTTGTCTTCCCGGGCTGGTTCCTGGCGCTTAGAGAAGAAAAGGGCAGCAGTGAGCTCTGAGAAGAGATTTGTGCTGTAATGAGAAGCCTCGGCTCTCATTAGCACTATTTGCATGGCCTCGGAGCATGTGGGAGATAAGAGGCTTAAGCTGTTAAGGGCAGGGAAATGTGAGGTAATAATGAGGTTACGGAGGAAACCCTCTGCTCAGTGGCAGTGCCAAATGTGGGTACAAAGCCGGGCAGAGCCCAGGAACTGCCCCTGTCCTCCGGGATGAGCAGCCCTGGATTTTGCCTGAGCTGCTGCCTGGTATCGCAGCCCTTTGCTCCAGGATTATTCCGCTGCATTTACAGCCTTTGCTCCTTGTTTGTTACACGGGAGCATCAGAGAATCCCAGAAGGTTTGGGTTGGGAGAGGTTCAANAGGGGGGTCTCACCTGTGGGGGCAGAGGGACATGGAATCTGTTTCCCAACCAGCTTTATCAGGTGGTTGGAAGATTCCCAGGTCACTGCCAAGAGCAGGAGAAGGTCGGGGGGTTGTGCCTAACGCTTCAGAATGATCCAGGAGCAGGAGCAGGTTGGATGTTCCTGGTGTGAGATGGGCAGATTTTCTTATAATGCCATTTATTTCAAGACCTGTTTTGATGCCCAGCTAAGAGCCCTTCACAGGGATTGGTTCCTCCTTGGAATATGTCATTTTGTGAAGCTAATACACCCAATTTTTGATACATATATACATAAATAGATATGTGATATATCCATGTAGGATTGCCCCACTGATGGAGGACAGCAGGCTGGTAGAAAATGCAGTTATTAGCTCTTGAGAAACATCCCCTTTCCATCCCAGCTGTTTTTTAATTAAACGGAGATGTCAAGTGCAGCTGTTCATTCAAAGGACATCTTTTATTTCAGTGCAAAATGCAGCGTTTTCCACTGTTCAGTCCCGTAACTCAGTGCAAGAAGGAACATTTTTAATAGGTCTTATTCACATCCTTATTTAATTCTCAAATATTCATTATCACAGCTGAAACTGGACTTAGCTTGGGATCCATTAGCAAAGGCAAGATAAACTTTTTAAGAATGGGGGGATAATTCATTTTATTTGCTTCAAAAATATTTTTTTAGACCCTGGTCCTTTAAAAAAGAAGGGAAAAGAAAAGAAATGTAATTTTTGAGGAAGCACAACTGTGTCTTGTTTTGAGGCTTTCCAGAAACCTGAAACCCAAGCAGTTGTACAGAAGTTGCGAGTAAATTCGAAATGACTGTGATTAGTGCTGAAATGTTGGGACTGACTGCTCAGGAGGACAAAACTCTGTGCCTGAACCCCAAGGATTATCCCAGGACAGCCCTAAATGGCAGGAGGATGCTCCTGTGCTGGAATTCACTGATGGGAGAAGAGCAGCAATGGTTTTGGAGAGGATTTTATGGGCCACCCGTGATTCCATCAGCACTCGATGATGTTGATTGTTAATTAATGTTCCAAACCAGGACGTGCTGCCTGCTCTGATTGGGAACTGTGGTGTCCTTCCTGATCAATTAATTGTGTTTGCACTCCTGGTTTTCCCTGTCTTGCTATTCTTTTTCACTCCCTAAACGTTCTGTTTGGATGTTAACAACAGTCCTGCTGGGAGAGGAGTTAAAACAAGCTCTGCAATCGCTGAAAAATGCAAACAACCCCTGGTCAGCTCCTTTTTTTCTGCTCCTTGATGTAACATTCGTGTGGTTTCTGGGAGCTGAGAAAACTCCTGTAGAGCTCCCGGGTGATGTGCTCAAAATATCCGAGTGTTTCACAGAAATCCTTCTTCAAACATTTCATATCTTTGCATTTGCTTTCTCTTCTCCTGGGCAGGATGAGAGGAAATGGTTTCAAGTTGTGCCACGGGAGGTTTAGGTGGGATCCCAGGAAATTTTTATTCCCTGGAAGAGTGGCCAAGCATTGGGATAGTCCCTCCCCGGGGCAGAGGTGGAGTCACCACCCCTGGAAGTGTTCAGAGGATGAGGAGGTGTGGAACTTTGTGATGTGGTTTAGTGACACGGTGGGATTTGCTCCAAGGCTGGAGTTGATGATCTTGGAGGTGTTTTCCAACCTTAAGGATTTCATGATTCTGTGTTTTTTCCCAGTAAACCCACCTGGATGGTCCGTGTTTCCTTTAGGGTCCCCCTGGTCTGTGCAGAGGCTCCTGAGCTGTAAAGAAATGATAAACACAATAAAATATCAAAAGTCATATTTTACTGTAACATCAAACCCCAAACACTGAGTTCCACTGTTCATTTTTCCAGGGGTGCTTGAGAGCCCTCAGGATGCTCTTTAACTGGTTTGATTTTGTATATGTGCTGCCTCCTTTAAAAGAAACCCAGCGTAATTTAAAAGTTTAAAAGAATTCCAGGTGTGTTTTAGCCATGTTTGTCTCTAACTGAGCTGAGCTGAGATGGTGGGTTGTAACTTTTGGGCAGAATCTGGAAGCAAAATCCGGGGAGTATTTTTCCACAGTAATGACAGGGGCATTTGTAAGTGATTCATGAATTCCTGGTGGAAATATGTGAGCAGGTGGACGTGCTGTCTTGGCATGGATGAAGGAAAATAAGTCCTGCCATGTCTGACTTGTGGTGAAAGTCCCACTGGGCAATGAAAATTTTATGCCACTTTTTGCTTCTTACTCGTGATCTTCCATTTAAATTTCCTGGAGCGCGCCAGGTCCCCCAGTGCTCCTCCCCAGTGGAGAACACAGGGTTGTTTATGGCCTTGCAGGAGCTCCTTAAATATCTTTTCCCCTGTACCAAGGCAAGAGGAAGAATTCCAGGTAAGGGAAATTCTCCTGTCCTCTGTAGAGTGAGTGTGAGATCAAGTGCAAAGGTGTGAGATCAAGTGCAACGTGGAGCATCCCAAAGGTTGTTCCCTGCAGACAACAGGTTATCCAGGAGTTGTAGCTCCACATTTGTGGCTGTGTTGGCTTTGCCTGTTCTCATTCCACTTTTACTCATTAGCACCAATTCCCACTGGAGCCTGGGCTGCTGAAGGAAAGCCAACAGCTCCTCCTTCCCACAGGTGGAACTGGACACTGGCACAGGGAGCCCAGAGAAGCTGAGGCTGCCTCGCCCCTGGAAGTGCCCAAGGCCAGGCTGGAGGAACCTGGGACAGTGGGAGGTGTCCCTCCCCATGGCATGGAATGAGATGAGCTTTAAGGTCCCGTCCAACCCAAACTGTTTCATAATTCCATGATTCCTTTGGGTTTGTCCCCAGAGAAATGAGTCCAAGCAGCAATTCCAGAAGCAGGGCTGGTGTCAATGCCCCACTGTGTCCTCCCCTGCCACCTCCAGGGACAGAAGGGGTGAACACCACCCACACCACCCATGGACACCCATACCTGCACTGCCTGGCACTGCTGGATCTTGTGTTTCTGTGCCAAAGGAGGGCTGGGGATTCCTCGGTGCTTTAGTGGCACATTATCCCCAGTTAACACCAGTGCAGGCGATGACACGGGGTCAAGGCAGATGAGACCATTCCATCTGGGACACTAAGACTGGATAACAGGAACACCAGAGCTGCCTCAGGCTTTGACCCACTGATGGCTTAAAGGTGAAAATCCCAAGGTCTCATTCCTGGTGCACCCACAGCTGAGCTGTCCCTGGCAGCTGGAAGCACTGGAGGCTCATCCTGGACACGTTGGACATCAACCTGCCCAACCCTGACTTTGTGCACACCTGGTGTGACAGGGAAAGCTGCAGTTTCAACCTGCAAAACTATTTTTGGAGGGGAGTTCAGTTCATTAAACCTGCAACTCAGTATTTTTTGTTTTTAGGGGGAGAGGGAGACAGAGCACTTTGCTACAGTTCATTTGACCTACTTGAGGAAAATATCAAGTCGCCTCAGGCGAGTAATTAATTTGTACACACTTCCTCCTGCCCCCGGCGAGGTGCAGGCAGCCAAAACCTTGGGCAGGTGAGGATGAGGGGCCTCCCAGCTCACAGGAAACCTGCCTGGATTTGCAGCTGCCTTGTGGTGTGTTGGGTAGCTCTGACATCCAAAAGGAACAGCAGCAGGAGAGCTCCAGATGGTCTTTATCCCAGAACTCAGCAGCTGACTGGGGATGATGGAAAGCTCTCCCTGTTGCTTTGCCTTTGGCAGAGGAGCTGCCTCTCAGTGGCACTTCCAGACTGGCTGTCAGGGTATTTCAAGGGTATTTTTGC
The DNA here is from genome assembly GCA_013390025.1 of Pitta sordida. NCBI lineage: Eukaryota > Metazoa > Chordata > Aves > Passeriformes > Pittidae > Pitta > Pitta sordida. Next base: position 300,498 of record WEKX01006507.1, on the reverse strand, counting down.
TGGTAGTTTGAGAGGCCTCTGTGCAAAGGAGGTGCTCAGCAAGCTCCCGGTGCTCAGCCCCAATTCACCGTCAGCTGAGGGGAAGATGATGCTGTTGGTCCCTGTTCCCCTTCAAGGTGACTCCAACCCCACCAGCTGCTCCTTGAACACGAATCCATCCTCTCCCAAAGCCCAGGTCTGGGTCATTTCATCCCCTAAAGCCTGTCCTGCCCCACACTGTCCATGTCTGCAGCTCAGCTCTGCACCTTGGCTTCATTTTTGGAACAGCCCCGAGCGCTGTGGGCACGGGGCCAAACCACAGAGGTGGGGAGGGCACAGCAAAGCTAAACCCCTACTACTAAAATAACTTGTTTTCAGGCTCACACTCAACACCCTGGTGGAACCCTTTTGAGGGGGGGGAAGCCAGTTTTTAATATTTGAGTGTCTGAAATATGAAATTCTTGGTTGTTCAGACCGATGTGGCCACAGGGCCATTCCCTGGGGAAGCCACTGGTTCCCTGGATTTATTCAGCCACACTCTTCCCCATATCCTGTCTGCAGAGTGAGGGATGTCTGGCAGGGAAAACGGTCCCTGAAACCCTGAACTGACAGTGAGATGCATCTCAAACTCTCGTCTGGTTTGTGAGGTATTTAAATAAGAAATAGAAAAGGTATTTTGTTGGTAGCTGTGAAGATCTAAATTAATGACAAATCATTAAGAAAACTGAAACTTCTGTGCCCTGACACAACATGAAAAATTGTTTTTGTATTAGATTTCCCTTGTTGGGGCACTGATGGTGATCAAAGGGCTTTAAAAACACACACAATATGAGCTGGGGATAGCATCAGTAAAAAGTTAGGAAATTAATGTTGCAGGTCCGAGACAAGGAACAATTAGGTCACAACTCCTCCTGCTGGGACCAGAATTCCTTGTGCACAAGTTCGAGTGCTTTGTTCCATTTGAAATTATCCAGCTTGCAGAGTTTCTCCCATGACCTGTCCAGGACTGAGAGAGAGAAATCACGGAATCATCACAGAATTCCAGAATAGTTTGGGTTGGAAAGGGCCTTAAAACTCATCCAGTTCCACCCCCTTCCACCCAGCTTCCACTATCCCAGGTTGCCCCAAGCCCCATCCAACCTGGCCTGGAACACTTCCAAGTGGGAGATAAATATTTATAGATATTTTAATATATATATTTATATATTTATATATATTTCATGGAATGGGATGTGGAGGAACTGTGAGTTTCTTCCTCAGCATTCCAGGTGGCAGATATGCTTAATCTAATATTTGGTTGTTAATCATGTTTGTTTGTCCTGTTTTCCTGCCTGGAACGTTTCTCTTTTCTTTAGACCTGTGTGGTGGATATTTTTTCTCGTGCTCAGCATAAGGTTGTGATCCTGAAACTTCAGCTCTGAGATAATGGGAGTGGGACTATTTTTATTCCTTCCACTCCCCAGAACTTGCCTGTTAATTTTTTATTTTCCCAGTGGAAAAAAAAATCTTGTTCATCTTAAAACTGCAGCATCATTTCTTTTAAGTGGAGAATAACCTGGAATAAACAGAGTCCTTTGATTTATGTGTAAAGGCAAAAGAACCTAATGGACATCAGAGGACAAGTGATATTTGTTTAATGTACCCTTTGATCATTCCAAGTGGCAGTGCTGGGAAGCACAGGGAGATTTTTTTCTGCCTTTCTGTAATTTATTGTGTTTTGGGTAAAAGCCTCACTGCTGATGTGAGTTGCTGAACAAGGGGATGGATTTGAATAGAATGGGAAGCACCGGGAAGGGCAGGAGTGGGAAAATGTCCCGGGAATGGGAAAGGACAGGAGCAAGAAATCCTGGAGAGCTGAGCGCAGCTTTGGGCGCAGATTGGCTGAATAAAGAGGTTTTTTTCAAGCAAAGTGAACCCCAGGATAGATTTTCTTGGGGAGATTCCTGCTCTCCAGAGCCAGCCCTGCTGGCAGGAGGCAGGAGGGGAATTCCCAGCTCCCCAGAAATGGAAATGGGAACCTGCTGAGGCAAGTGCTGCTCTTGGAGGTCGTTCAGGCTCTTCTGGGAGATGATTATTTGCATTCAACTCTATTAATTTCCTCTCCTAAAATACGCCCCGTGGGCCCCAGCATTGCTGTGGCTGCTCAGCCCCAGCTTTCCTTGAAGCCTCTTCAATGCTGGGAGGATGCAGGAGAACAATTTTCACCAGTTAAACATTATCATATTCTTGCAGCTCCGATTTATGAATCAGCTTCTCACTTCAGGGTTTTCTTTCATCCCAACACCCCCTTCCCAACATTTTCCCTTATTTCCAAACAGCACCAGCTTGGGATGAGGGAAAAATGATAAATCAGAGGTATATAACTCATGAAAAATGGTTTGAAAGCCGTGAGGTTTTCAGAATAACGCAGCTTGAGATTTAAGGCTGTTTATTTATTTACTTCTTGGAGGTTTATCCCACGGGTTTTGAGGATTTAGGTTCCAATTTTCTTTGGGCTGTGGCTGTTGAAGCAAAAGGAAACTCTCACTGAAAAGCTCCAGGAACTGGGCCTTTAAGGGAAACAGGGTCGGGATATTCTGGGGGAAATGCTGAGTTTGCAACATTCAGATAAATCTCAAGGAAAGCAGTTTAAGCATCTGAATGACGCCGTAATCTGAGCTCTGCTGGTGGGATCACTTTTCCCTCTGTCCTGTTCAGTGGGATCCTGTAGGATTTTAACCCTGGCTGAAGGGAATCAGCCTGGGAGGCAGGAGTTATCACATTCAGCATCTTGCCCTGAGCACTTGGCAGAAAAGTGCTGGTGATGGAAACACTCCCACGTGTGGGTATGGACAGTTTTATGTACATCACATGTCTGTGTTCACCTCTCATGGAATTCCAGACTGGTTTGGGTTGGAAGGACCTTAAAGCCCATCCCATTCTACTCCCTGCCATGGGCAGGGACACCTCCCACTATCCCAGGGTGATCCAACCTGGCCTTGGACACTCCCAGGGATCCAGGGGCAGCCACAGCTTCTCTGGGAAATCCATTCCAGGGCCTCCCCACCCTCACAGCCAACAATTCCTTTCCAATATCCCATCTCTCCCTGCCCTCTGGCAGTGGGAAGCCATTCCCTGTGTCCTGTCCCTCCAGCCCTTGTCCCCAGTCCCTCTCCAGCTCTCCTGGAGCCCCTTTAGGCTCTGCAAGGGGCTCCAAGCTCTCCCTGGATCCTTCTCTTCTCCAGCTGAACACCCCCAGCTCTTTCCTTTAATCCAAGTCTTTGCAGAGACGGGATGTGAAGCAACCATAGACACTCTTCCCATTTATCCCAGTCTGATGCTGCCTTTGTGATGGGGACAGATGGTGTGGGGCAGCCCAGGGGGACACTCAGGGCTGAGATTCAGCACAAGAAACCCCAATGCCGTGATCCTGCCTCAGAGAGGATGCTGCTCTGAGGAGGGGACGAGGAGGGGATGAGGAGGGGATGAGGAGGGGAGCTTTCAGCTCTGTGTTCTGAAGGGTTTTGGAGGCTCAGCTCAGCCTGTAAAATACCCTGTCCTGGGGGTGCTGAGTGCCCTGTTTGGTGGGGCAGTGGTGCCTCCAGGGCTGTGCCAAACCCACTCAGGGCCGGAGCTGAAAACCCATGAGGAGCTCCGTGGTTTTCCCTGGGTTGGTGTCAGGGATAGGTAGAGCTGTTGGGCTGCGTTTGACTGAACTCCCAGTGAACTGTGTGCGTGGGCTTGGCTGAATTGCCTGGTTCTTTCAGATCCTGCAGCTGAAAAGGAGCCTGTTGTGTTTGAGTGTCAAGAGGGGCCAGCGCTGGCAATTCATGTCGTAGCTGTGCCTTGCTGAGGGCAGGGCCGTGAGTGAGGGTAAGATGAGAGAAAGTGTGGGTGAACTTTCCAGGGAAACCAATAAAATGGGTGTTTCTGCTCGCAGCAGAAAGCAGGGGTTCGGTGATTAAAAAAAATTTAAAAATCAAGCATGAAAAGCGCTTAAGAGCATGGGGATTAAATAAAAGAAAGTTGCTGCTCCTGTGGGAACTGCTGTGACCCCGTGCAGATGGCACAGCTCAGAAGCAGCTCAGCCACGTGCCCTGGGATGGATTTACTCCATCAGTGCTGACAGTGAGTGACTCAGTGCCAAGGAAAAGAGTTGTGGCCTCAGCAGGACCCAAAAGGTTGTGGGAGTCCCTTTGCACAGGGAGCACCTCGGGGAGCAGAGCCCTGTCCACGGGTCAGTGAGTGCCAGGCTGACACACCTTCTCCACACAGAACCCCAGGATGTGCTGAGCTGGAATGGACCCCCAAGGATCATCCAGTTCCATCCCCAAGAGTCACCCCATGGGCCCCAGAGGATCATCCCAACCCTCCTGCAGCTCTGGCAGCCTTGGGGCTGTGCCCACTGCCCTGGGGAGCCTGGGCACTGCCCAACCACCCTCTGCAGGGGAAAAGAAGAAGAAGAACCTTGTCCTGAGATCCAACCTCCTCCTGCCCTGACCCAACTCCAGCCCATTCCCTGCCTCCTGTTCCTGCTCCCCCCAGAGCAGAGATCAGGGCCTGCCCCTCCTCTGCCCCTCCCCAGGAAGGTGTCACTGCAATGAGGTCTCTCCCCTCAGGCTCCTCTGCTCCCCCTCAACACCCCAAGTGCCCTCAGCTGCTCCTCACACCTTCCCCTCCAGGCCCTTCCCCACCTTCCTTCCCTCCTTTGGACACTCTCCAGTGGCTCAAGATCTTTCCCAGGTTGTGGTGCCCAAAGTGCCCCAATGTTGCAGGTGAGGCCACCCCAGGTCAGAGCAGAGCGGGACAATCCCCTCCCTGGCCCAGTGATGCTGTTCCTGATGCCCCAGGACAGGGTTGGCCCTCCTGGCACCAGGGCACTGCTGACTCGTGCCCAACTCTCAACCCACTGCCCTGGGACGTTCTGTGAGGGCAATAATGTTAAAAACATGACTCCGAGGCAGATTTGGTTCAATTTGCATCTCGTCTGTGCTGGGATGTGTCTCCAGGCCAGGAAATGGGCTTTCCTTGGAAGCCTGTCCTGACCCACCCGCCGTGGCACAGGTTGGGTGCCCGGGGTGCAGCCTGGGCTCCCACCACAGGTCAGGGCTGGGGGCAACAACTTTGTGCTGCTCAAGCATTTCACAGAGACGCATCCCAACCCGCCTTTGAAGTGCACTAAGAAAATTGTAATTGGCCTAATTAGTGCAGGAAAATGAGGTATATAATAAGTAGGACTAATAGCTGAAAAAAAGGCTTTTGATTTGGAGTCCTGTAATTCTTGTTCTCGCCTGAAATTACACAGGCAAATGCGGGATTTTTCAGCTGTCAAAGCCCCGTGCCAAATAAAGAATGAAGCCATCCCAAAGCAGAAGTCATTTGTGGGAATACGAGCCTTAATCTCTGTGCTTAATCCCCTTGTGTAACACAGATACCGCTGCTCACCCACCCACCAGCCGAGCATCCCTTAATCCGAGGGGGGGGGGTTTGAGGAGCTGATTTGTGGCAACTACCCCACTTGAAACCCTTGAAAAGCAGAAATACACGTGGCCACTTCATCCCTAATCCCTGCTTCCCTCTTTTGTGCCGGTGATAACCCAGCGCAGCATCGGGGAAGCCCGAGGATTAACATTAATGCTCGTGGAGTGATTGGAAAACAAGAGCTCCGGAGCAGTTGTCTCCTTTTGTCAAGGGGGAAAAAAAGGATTAACTCCTTTCCTGAAAGCACATTGATTTGGCCAAAACAACATCGGGTCACCTCAAACATGTCACAGGGGGTGTGATGGAGTGTGTGAGTGGCTCTGGGACCTGCTGCTCCTTTTTTCAGTCGAGTGTTTTCAGGGCTCCTGGAAGGCAAAGTGTGGAGGTGGGGCTTCAGAAACCACTAGAATATGGGTTTGCTTTCAAAACTCAAAATAATAATTTAAAAAAAAATTAAGTAAATGTGGTTTTCTAAGGCCCCCTGGTTGAATCTTGGGAGGGAAAGCAAGGCAAAAAATATTTATACCCCTGACAAAGCACCTTTCACTAGAAAATCTGTAGCAATTTTCTTTCCTTGACCTTGGGAAGACGTGGGATTTTGGGGAGGGTTTAACGGGCATTTGTTGAGGTCTAAGGAATATAGAAACTCTCCATAAAAGATCAGCTTTGCTGTTCCGGGGCATATTTAGTTCTCCCAAGAAAATTCCATCGAAACATTTGCTTCCAGTATCATTCCATGACCTCCCCCCACACACCACCACCAGAATATGGTTGAGATGAATAAACTCTGATCTCCTTGGAGTCTTTTTTTCCCCTTTTTATTCCTTTTTTCCCAAGCTCTGTCAAGCCTGTGCTGGGTCAGCCCGTGGGGTTTCTGCATTTCCAGGTCCCTCCTGGGTGTGCTGGTTGGTGCAGAGCACAAAACTCCCCCTGTAATAAGGTCATTTAACATCGAAGGGAGGAGAAGAGCTTTTAATCCTTCCTAGATCTGCCTGGGCCGGATTCAGGCTGGAATTAACAAAGCCTTGAGGCATCCAGTTTCATCTGCAGTGCTATTTTAAAGGAAGGAGGGAAGGCACGGCCAGGGAAGGTGCTGAAGAGCTGCACAGTGGAAAAGCCCAAGCCAGGGGTTGTAAAATCAGCTTTTAGTTTGCAGTTCATGCAATAGGTACATAACATACATCTGGATATTTATGGTATTAATACATGGATATTTGATGTGTCCATATAATGTATATATTTATATATATATTGTTTATATGTTTATGCAATTTTAGTATTTAGAATAGGATTTTATAGTATGTTGTATGTAATATTTACGCTGTGATTATAGCCCGCTGCTATAAATAACATTATAGTGTGTTATATCTATAATGTGTATAAAAGAGTCCAAATACACGTATTATGTAAATATTATACGTATAATAGAATTATTGAGGTTGAAAATGCCCTTCCAGTCCATGGAGTCCAAGCTGTGCCCCATCCCCACCTTGTCCCCCAGCCCAGAGCACTGAGGGACACTGACAGTCCTTCCTGGGACACCTCCAGGGATGGGCACCCCAAACCTCCCTGGGCAGCACATTCTGATGTCTGACCCCCTTTCCAGGGAGAAATTCCTCCTGATGTCCAACCTGAGCCTCTCCTGGCACAGCCTGAGGCCGTTCCCTCTCCTCCTGTCCCTTGTTCCCTGGGAGCAGAGCCCGACCTCCCTGGCCTCACCCAGGATTTCGTATATTCGGGGTGAGCCCCTGGCTCTGAGCACAAAGCAGGACTAGTCTGAGCCCCAGCAGCCCCTGAGCCCGTGTTTAATTTGAACATCTCCTGTCAGGCTCCAGCCCCAAGCCCTGTTCCCAGCGGTGCCTTTGCACAGCTCCCTATTTTTAGCCTGTGGGTGCATTTTGGGAAGGACGAGGACTCGGGGCCGTGGCCAAAAGAGGACTGAGCTGATGGCACCCAAGTCAGAGCAGAAGGGCTGAAACCAAAGCTCAGCTTGGCTCCAAACCAAGCCCCAGAGCACTTTTGCAGCACACAAAGCGAGATGTTCGCAGGGCCCAGCTCGTGGCCAGATGGTCACGGCGGGGTCGGTCCCTCGCCGTGAGCAGCAGGGGACTGGAATCAACTGGTGAGCGCAGAAAGTGATTTGAATTTCTGGAATCATCACCGTCGTGTCATATCAATTCTGTACAGAACAATCAACATCTGAATCTGATGGGACATTTTGCAGTTGCCATTGGAAACGTTCACGGCTCCTTCGAAAAAACCCGGAGTCTGGGGGAAGGCTGGAAGCGCCCAGAGCCAAGTGCTGAGCTCAGAATTCCTCTTTGGTTTCCAGGAGGGATTTTTTTATTTTTGGAGGGTCATTTAAGGATAATAAGGGAGTGATTGATCAGGGGCAAAGTGGCTCCATCTGGCTCAGGAATCCGCCTGTTCTACTCTGCCTTCCCAGGTAGTTTTCTCGCTTGCTGTTAAGGAGCTCGATTCAATCCTTAAAATAGAATATTATATTTGTGAAAAAGGCTCCAAATCCCCTGTGGTTTCAGCACAGAGACGTGGTAGTGATACAGTAACATTGTTAATTGCAAACCTCTCCTCTTAACAGCCCTTTATGCGAGGGGTCTGGTTTTTATGAATCTTTAAAACACTTCTTTTCCAATGTCTTATGGCAGAAATGACTCATCTCACCTGACATGAATAGTAAGAAAATCAACTTTTTTTTTTCCTGCCTCATTTTTTTTTCTGATTTCAGAATTATTCAGAATGAATAATTTCTCTGCTGTGCTTCAAAGCTCAGCAACCTTTGAATTACTTCATAAGGAGAAAAAAAAAAACCAAGCCTCACTGTGAGGTGGGGAAGAGGAGGGTGAGGAAGGACAACACAGTGGGGTCCTTGGGGGTTTTTAGGAGGTGCTTCTGCATTTTTAAGGTCAGGTTTGGGGCATGCTGTGTTTAGGTTTAATTTTTTTCCCTCCAAAACTCCAAGTGTAAGGTCACTCGCTTGGCCTGCACTTATGGAATCACAGAGGAGCTTGAGCTGGAAGGGTCCTAAAGGGTTTCACAGTCCCGACCCCTTGCAGGGACACCTTCCACTATCCCAGGCTGCTTCAAGCCCTGTGCAGCCTGGCCTTGGGCACTTCCAGGGATGGAGCAGCCACAGCTTCTCTGGGCACCCTGTGCCAGCATTTGACCACCCTCATTGTAAAAGCCCCTTCCTTATATATAAATTTTCTCACTCTGCTCCTGCATTTCCCCTCCCTTCAGCTCAAGCTGCTGACAGACAAAATGTGCCTTTTTTTCCCCTCTTCCCCCTTTACCTGGCACCTTTTGATTTGTGCTCCAGTTGCCTGAGGGCTGAAATAAAACCATCAAATCTCTAATTTCGTGGCTATAGATCAGCCTTTCCTCCTGAGCCCTTTGCAGCAGGGTCATGACCTCCCCTCTGCTGTGGGTGACAGCAGCACCTTCCCCGTGGGTGACACTCTTGGTGTTCACCCAGGAAATGCCCAAATAGCACCAGGGACTCAGCAAGTTCCCAGTTTCCTTGCCTCCCTCTCAAAAGTGCCTCAAAATTATTCCCAGCCTTTCAAATCACTGCCCTTTGCTGGCAGAGGCTGATTGGTAGAGAAGTCGTAGTTAGAATATTCATCATAATTCGATGGCTAATTACTGCTTTAAACAAGTGCTGGGGGCGCTCAGCTCTTCTGCTGGGCTCTGCTGGACTTTGGGAGCAAAAGTTTTCCTGGGAGAAGCAGGGAAGGTTCAGAAGCCGCATCTCACCTGGGTTGCTGTCGGTGCAGGGCTGCAGTGGCTTTGATTCAGATTTATATTTAAATATATAGAATGTGACAATCCTGGGATGTGCTGAGCTGGAAGGGACCCCCAAGGATCATCCAGTTCCATCCCCAAGAGTCACCCCATGGGCCCCAGAGGATCATCCCAACCCTCCTGCAGCTCTGGCAGCCTTGGGGCTGTGCCCACTGCCCTGGGGAGCCTGGGCACTGCCCAACCACCCTCTGCAGGGGGAAAGAAGAAGAAGAACCTTGTCCTGAGATCCAACCTGCCCCTGCCCTGACCCAACTCCAGCCCATTCCCTGCCTCCTGTCCCTGCTCCCCCCAGAGCAGAGATCAGGGCCTGCCCCTCCTCTGCCCCTCCCCAGGAAGGTGTCACTGCAATGAGGTCTCCCCCCTCAGGCTCCTCTGCTCCCCCTCAACACACCAAGTGCCCTCAGCTGCTCCTCACACCTTCCCCTCCAGGCCCTTCCCCACCTTCCTTCCCTCCTTTGGACACTCTCCAGTGGCTCAAGATCTTTCCCAGGTTGTGGTGCCCAAAGTGCCCCAATGTTGCAGGTGAGGCCGCCCCAGGTCAGAGCAGAGCGGGACAATCCCATCCCTGGCCCAGCGATGCTGTTCCTGATGCCCCAGGACAGGGTTGGCCCTCCTGGCACCAGGGCACTGCTGACTCGTGCCCAGCCCTGGATTTCTGGGGCACAGCACAGCCATGGCTGAGCCTTCCTCCTCTTCCACCAGCTTGGAAAGGCCTCTTGGCATCTTCAGGTGCAAGAGGAAGGTGAAAGTGCCTTCAGGTGAAGGTATCGGTGGCAATGTCCTTCCAGGAATTTTTTACTCTTAGGAGGTTGATGTAATCATGGAATGGAGATTGGATTGGGTTAGAAGGGACCTTGGAAGGTCACCTAGAGCATGGACAGGGACATCTTTTACCAGATCAGGTTGCTCAAAGCCACATAATCCCCGCTCTGAGCACATTTGATGTGTGTGATGACAGTTCTCTGCTCTGGGAATTCCTGGGATAATGGAGCTGGAGCCTCCAACCCTCACCAGGCCAGAGAGGGATGGATATTCAGCAGGAAGGATTTCTGCATAGGAAGGATTATGATTTTGCCTTTTTGGACATCTGTCAGTGATTAAGAATGTTACTAATGGCAAGTTATTTATAAATGTTTAAAGCTTTGGGGGTGTTTGCATTAAGCTCCTTTTTATTCCCACTGCTCTTGGATGTGGAACAAACTGAATTAATCCTCGAATAGAGCCAATACCTTTTCCCTGGTAACACCACTCCACCTACTAAGATGTTTTTCCATGGAAATATTCCAAATGTTGTGATGGTTTGACCCCCACGTTTGTCCCTTTGATTTGCAGCTACTTATGTGAAATGTGTCCTTTCAGTTTATTACTAAAACTGCTCTGGGAAGTACCAGCACCTCAAATACAGGTCAAAATTCAAGGTTTTGGGGCAGAAAGTGTGTTGTTGTCTGTCCTCTAGTTGGAAACAGAGGTGTAAAGAGAAGCCCAGTGGGTTTTTTACAGTTGAAAGAGCATCGAGGTTTCTGGAAAGTGAATTTGTAACTCTGGAGTTTGGATTCTGAGTGTCAGACACGATCTGTGCTGTGCAAACACAGAATCACAGAATTAGTAAGTAACACACTCATTTGCACTCCTGCACACAGGGAGGGGACCTTCATCCACTTGTGTTTCTCATTTTAGTCTCAAGAGTGAGCAGAAACCACTGAATGTGTTGTGTTGGGTTGGGTTGGGTTGGGTTGGGAGGGAAACTTGGAGATCATTGAATTCCAGTGTTGGAGATGCTCATAGAGCTGCATCCCTTCATCTCAGAGAAGGACCAACGTGCTCCAGCTGCCCTGGAATCACCTTTGCAGGGATGAAATGCATTGACTTCACCATCAGATGCTTAACTGGGAGCTGCTCTCCCTCCTGATGTTGAGCTCCACGGAGCTTTTCAGCTCCAGCATTTATTTAATGGAGTACGAAGCCGCCCACGGAAATATTTTCCTCTTATTCAGTTGGGTGATCCCAGGCCAAATGTGCAGCAAATTGTTGGCTTTTGTGATGACTTTCCCTAACCTGATTGCAGATCCTGTGCTCAGCTCAATGATTTTGCAGTGGTTAATAATGGAGAGGGGGAAAAAAATTGCTGACTCCTGGAATGGATGAAATCTCTTTTCCAATAGATTTGTGTCTTGAACTCTACTGGCTTTTTAAGGAAATTAAAAAAGGTTTCAGAGCATCAGAGGCATCAGAGACTGTGCACTGGACAGGATTTACAAATATTCCAGCAGGGCAAGACAAGCTTTGACTGGCTTTCCAAACAGATGAGACATGAGAGGATCCCCCTGGGAGGGGACTCCTCACTGAGGAATCTGTTCTCTGCAGCCTAAAACATCCAAATAAAGCTGTGCAGCAGATTGGGGAAGGAAGAACATTGTTCTCCCCTGGAATCAGAGGTCTGATAAATCCATGTTGATGTTTTGTGTGGTCCCATAAAGGGTCACTGGTTTTTTTTCCTTTTAACCTGGTTCCATGAAGTTTGTAGCAAAGTCGTAATTTTGGCCATTGTTTCCTGTGCAGTGGGTAGTGATGGTTTAGAGACTCAGGGAGACATGGAATCACAGGATCATTAAGGTTGGGAAAGCCCTCCAAGGTCATGGAGTCCAAGCTGTGCCCCATCCCCACCTTGTCCCCCAGCCCAGAGCACTGAGGGACACATCCAGTCCTTCCTTGGGCACCTCCAGGGATGGGCACTCCAAACCTCCCTGGGCAGCACATTCCAATGTCTGACCCCCCTCTCCAGGGAGAAATTCCTCCCGATGTCCAACCTGAGCCTCCCCTGGCACAGCCTGAGGCCGTTCCCTCTCCTCCTGTCCCTTGTTCCCTGGGAGCAGAGCCCGACCCCCCCCAGCTCCCCCCTCCTGTCAGGGAATGGAGAGAATTCCAGGTGCCCCCTGAGCCTCCTTTTCTCCAGGCTGAGCCCCCCCAGCTCCCTCAGCTGCTCCTGCTGCTCCAGCCCCTTCCCAGCTCTGTTCCCTTCCCTGGACACGCTCCAGCCCCTCCATGTCCTCCCTGTCCTGAGGGGCCCAGAACTTCCTCCAGGATTTGGGGTGTCTCAGCAGTGGCAGCACAGGGGACAGTCCCTGCCCTGGTCCTGGTCCACGCCATTTTTGATACAATCCAAAATGCCAGTGACCTCCTTGCCCACCTGGGTACACCTGGACTCACCAACACCCCCAGGTCCTTTTCCAGCCGCTCTTCCCTCACCCTGGAGCTGCAGGGAGCTGTGGTGACCCAAGGGCAGGAAGATCCAGATGTATCCAGCAATCAGATTCCCCTGAGCCCCCCGTGGGAGCTGGGGGGGACCAGGGAAAAATCCAAAATCTCCCATCCAAGCAGCAGAGGAGACTTTCAGGTGAGACTTTCAACCAAGCACAGAGGGCTGGGAGAGACACAAAGTGGAAAATCCACGCTGTGAGGGTTTATTTTCATAAGGAATACAAGAGGGATCAGGGCATTGAGTGGAGCTGGGAGACTCCAGGAGGTGGAGGATGTGGTGGGAGCTGAGCAGAGCAGTGCAGGACACAGGTATAGGAGAGTGGTTTCATCCCCTTTGCTCTTCATAGAATAATTTCTTGCAAGCCAGGAGTAAATTTATGCAAAATTCGAAAGCTTTTGAGAGAATTAACAGCACTTCTTTGTGCTGCTTTTCGAAGTACTTCACGGTTAGGAGCTATGGAAGAGATTAAATTAAAATAATGAGGTTACTGTAGTGAGTGGGTTGTGTCAGGGTGAGGAACATAGACCTGGCCACTGGGCCTTTAGAGGAATAACTGTTAAATATACAAATACTTGTGAAATGTCCTTTATCCTCTCGTGTTGGGGAACATTTGGGATTGAGTGGTGGAAGGTACAGGGGAAAGGGATGAGAGCTCTGCCCAGCCCTGAACTGGGGCAGCAAAAGGGAAAAACGAGGGGGGTGTTGGTTTGTCTCATTAACTCCTGGCTAATGAGAGGAGAAGGGCAATTTTCACTGCTCACTCTTCTGGAGGATGTCAGAGTAAGCAGGAGGTCCTGGCTGCTCCGAGGGGGGACTCAGGAGGCTGGAGGTTGTGATCCCTTTGGGATTGCAGTGCTGGCTTTGGGCAGAGCTGGGGCACAGCCAAGGAAAACTGACACTGCCTCAGCGCAGGGCTCCCAACACGCTCGGTGCCTCTTGGAAGCTCCGGGTGTCACCAGCTGGGGACACGGAGTTCAGGAGGTGGGAACAGGTCACCCAGCCAGCAAAACACCCTCAGGGCCTCAGGGGAAAAGTTGGCAAAGCTTCGAGTTTTCTCTCGTCTTTGACTTCTCTGAGCTGATGGACTGGTCTGTGACAGTTTCTCTGAGTGTCACCAAGGGTTTGACAGATTTTAAACCTAATAAATGTTGTCTGTCTGCTCCAAGCAGCAGAGATACCTCGAGGTTGGGGAAGGGCTGTGCCAGGGGTGGGGGTAGAGCTGCTGCTTCTCCTGAGAGCAGTTTCCTCTTCATCCACAGGGTGATGGAGAAGGGATTTGTTTTTTGACTCTCTCCCACCCTCCTGGTGAACAAAGCTCAGGAGAATCCAGGGAAGCTTTGGGTTGGTTTTGTGTGGTTTTGCCAAACAGAGGCTGATGCTTCAGGGCAGCACAAGCACAAGGCTCAAAGCCTGCACTGATTCTTTAATGAAGCATCTTTTTATATTTTATCATAAAACCATCCCAACAGTACTGCAGGGAACAGCTGAAATTGCTGCAAAGTGTTTTGTTTTACAACTTCAGTCCTTTGTTTTACAACTTCCCCTTGTCGAGAACTTTGATGAGGGTGTCAATTCCCATTTGTAAATTAACCATTTATTAATTCACTCAGGAGAATTTGAGCATCTGGTGCCCTCAGCTGTGCCAAGGGGCTGCTGGATTCCCCTTCCCCTTCCCCTTTCCCATTCCTTTCCCACTCCACTTTTCCAAACCTTTCCTTCCCTCACATCCATTGACTGTGGATGTGTGGCTGTTCCTCTGTGGTTATTTTGGTTTCTCTCATTTCTTTCACATTTTTCTCTTTTAAATTTTATTTCCTTCTTTCTTGATGATGGAAAACTGAATCTTGATGACGGAAAACTGATCTCCAAAGGCTCTGGCAAATGTAGGCTCCAGGAGAGCTCATGTTTTCTCCCTCTGCCACTCAAATAAATTAAAAGAAAGGGCAGGAAAGGGTGAATTAGGTCTGTAAGGGTTCAGTGTTCCGAACTGACAGCGTTGACTGTCTGAAGGCTCCTCCATTCTGCGAGTCACTCCTGATTTTCCAGTTTTTCCTGGCCAGGGACCCAAACCAAGCTCAGTTTTCCCACTGCTCATCCTCTCCTGCTGTTGGAGCTGGCTCAGGGCAGCCTGGGCTGGAAGGAGATCTGCACCAATCCCTCCCAGCAAGGGACCCCCCGAGGTGTCTGGTGTCCCAGGGCTCTCCATCCCTCCTTCCCAGCCAGCATCTGCAGCTGTCCCAGGGCCATTCCCGGGCTGTCCCGTGCTCGGGGATGCAGCTCAGCAGCTGGAATGATTCACCAGCTGGAACCGTCCTTGTGGTGCAGGGTGAGAGATTTAAAGGCTGGTTAAACATTTGTTTCCTACTGAAGTTTCTCCAAAAGAACAAACCGTTGCCAGGCTGAGGAAAACTCCCAATCCCGTCTTTTCAGCCCCGGGCGGGAGGGGAAGTGTCTCATTCCCCGCTCTGGCTCCCACGGGTGACACGAGCTGTCACCTCCCATGGGCTGCTGGCACAGGCACAAACGTCCCTCCCTGGTTTCCAGGCAGGCAGGAATGTATGGAATGGGAGGTGCCCTGGAGAAAACAACCCCCTCCCTGTGTGCCAGGGCCCCGGGCTGTGTGTGCCCGAGGGGGAGCACAGGGACACCTTTTCGTGTCCCATCCTGCCCAGCAGCAAGTCCCTGCGGTTGTTTTTGGTTATTGGGCAGGTGATTCCTGCTTTTCCTCATCTCCCACCTGTGTCTCATTCCTTGCTTAGGCACCAATGGGCTCATTAAGTGACCTGTGTTAATGAATACTATGAACAGAAATAGAAAAGGCACCTTTCACAGCCAAACCCTCCTTTTTTTATCCATTACTGACAGGGTTTCCAGCGCCCCACCAGGGACCCCCTGCTCTATTCCTCCCCTTCCCTTTTAAAACAAATCCTGCATCTCTTTCCTCCTTTTCCATTGAAGCATTTGACAATTTTTACTCCTGTCCTTCCCTTGTTGTTTCTGTTTATCCATCTGTCTGTCATTTTGTAGACGCTGTGCTGGCTTTAATTAATGAGAATTGTTGCTGTAATTGCTGCTCAGTGCTCTTTATTTCTGCAGAAATTGGGTTTATTTTTTTCTCTTAGTTTTCCATTTCGAGGCAGCCTTTTCCAGCACAAACCCCGCTCAGTTTAAAGGAGTTTTGCTGGGTTAAGCACTTGCATTCAGCCCAGGAAACACATTTTTTAATTCTTTATTTTCACTCTGCTCTTGACTGAAATCTTCAACTTCCACCCTGGGAAACGACACTGGGTGTAGGACAAGGAGTTTTGGTGGGGCTTAAACCCCAGTTTGGTGCCTACATCTGGTTTTAAGATGATTTCCAGGCACTAAGAGAGAGCTGAGCACATATGAAGGATGGCAGGGACAGATCCAGGAGCCTTGGCTGTGCCCTGGATCTGGCCCTGGATCTGTCCCTGCCCTGCTCAGGGCTCTCAGTGCCTGGGGAAGATGCTGCCTGGAAACCACCTTGAAACCAGATACAATCACCAATGCTGGGCTTTAATGCAGCCCAGAGCTCCTTGTCCTTACACACAGTGTCATTTCAAGAGTCCAGTTAACCAGAAAAACCTCCAAAAAGGCACCACTTTATCAGGGTAAGTGGGCTGTTCAGGGTAAAGGGTGAAGGCAGCGAGGGCTGCCGAGGCTCCTGGTCCAGGACTCCAGCCCTGAGGTTTTGAATTCCAGCCGTGCCCGTGGGAGGGATGCAGAGCGTCCAAGCAGTGCCAGCAGCTCTCCAGGCAAATCCTAAAGGCCCCAAGCACAGAGTTTGCTGGTGGTTCAGTGCAAAGCCCCAGAGTTTCCTGCTCTGTGTCCCAGGTGCCTTGGCTGAGCCCTGGCTCTGTCCCTGGCTCTGTCCTTGGCTCTGTCTCTGGCTCTGTCCCTGGCTCTGTCCTTGGCTCTGTCCCTGGCTCTGTCCCTGCCCATCCTTCACGTGTGCTCAGGTCTCTCAGTGCCTGGGGAAGATGCTGCCTGGAAATCACCTTAAAACCAGACACAGTTCTGGGATTTAATCCATCCCAAAGCTCCTTGTCCTACAACCCAGTGCCGTTCCTCAGGTGGAAGATGAAGGTTTTGGTTGGATGTTTTTCACCAGGTGCTTCTTGACCTCCAGGAGGGGATGATGCAGCTCCTGTGCCAGGGCAAGGAGGGGCTGGGCTTTGTTTAACTTCTGAAGCTACAGAGGCCCCTGACAAATGTAGGGTCCAGGAAGGTGCAGGTTTCCCACTTTTGCTACTCAAATAAAATAAAATAAAGGGCAGGGAAGGTTGAATTAACTCTGTAGGGGTTCAGTGTTCAGAACTGACAGCTCTGAGTGTCTGGAGACTTCAGGCAGTGCCCAAACCCTGGTGCTGTGGGTGCCCTCCTGCCACCCCAAACCCCCTGAGCTGGGCTGGGAACCAGATCCATCTCACAAGTGGCAACTGGCCTCAGATTCTTCTCCTCCTGTCCAGGGTCTGACTCATTGGTTTCCTCACTTACTGGAAGCGCAGCTTATTATTGCAACATTTAATAAAATCATCAGCCAAAGCAAAATATTGACATGAAAAATGTTTCAATACTAAAGGCAAAATTGTGGCACGTTGGGATGGGGGTTGTGCACTCTGCTGCCTCTCCACTCAAATGCTTTCTGTATCTTCTGGATCCATTTGTTTCCATCATCCCTTATCTCTCCTTGCCTTGGCTCCTGGGTGGAGGTGGGAATTCTCTTGTCCTGTCCTTTCTTCGGAGCATTCCTTTAATTTGGTCAGTAAAAGGGCAGCAGCAGCACCTTCCAGGTGTTTGGAGGGGTGAGCTCTGTGCTCCCAGGGAATTCAGCTGATGTGGGCTCTGGGAAATGTGATGCTCTGTGTTAATTATCCTGGGCTTTGGTTCTGCATTCAAGTCAGATTTCTGTCCGAGGAAGTGCAGCCCTGGCAGAGGTTTGTGTTTGCAAGGAGAGGTAATTGTGTTCAGACTCCTGCAGCCCTTCTGTTTGCCTGGCTAATTGAATCTGCTTGTCTCTGTCCATCTAATTGGGGACACGAGCAGCCTGTGACTCCAGGAGTTATGATGGTGTGTCCCAAACTCCCACCAAAGCCAGTGTGGATCCAGAGCCTCTGGTTTCTTCCTGGCACTGCCCACAGCAGCACAGCTCTGCTGGATCCTTCCTGGGAACAGGGATGGGCATGTACCAGAGCACCAGAAAGCTGAGATGCTGCAGGGAAAGGAGGGGGGGCTTCAAAAAACCAGGTCCAAAACGTGAGGGAGGTACCTGGGCCCTCTTGGAAAGGGCAGCTGTGATGGACAAGGAGGAGGAAAGAGGGAAGATTTAGGGTGTTGGGAAGGAATTCCTGGCTGTGAGGGTGGGGAGGCCCTGGCACAGGTTGCCCAGAGAAGCTGTGGCTGCCCCTGGATCCCTGGGAGTGTCCAAGGGCAGGTGGAAGGTGTCCCTGCCCATGGCAGGGGGTGGAACAGGACGGGCTTTAAGGTCCCTTCTATCCCAAACCGTCCTGGGTTTCAGGTTCATGAATCCAGGATGAAAACCACAAGTGCTCTGGGTTCCAAGAAATGTATAAACTAAAGGAAAGGAACTGGGCTGTGGCTGTGCTGTAATTAATTCCCAGTGGATCTGGGGCCAACAGGGACCAGCAGGACCGTCCTGATGTGGCTCCATCCAGGTTTGGCACCTGGATGGTTCCTGGATTGTGGGGCCACTGACTTTGCACTGGGTGAGAGGACAGAGAGGAGAACTGATGGGGTTCAGATCACTGAAACAAAACAAAATAAAATGAAATTACCTGAAGTTTTAAGTGTCTCAGGTTGGGTGAGTCCATCAGGATGCAGCTGCAATGTGGTTCCTGGGCCCTCGGGATCAATTTGCTTCATGGACAGGGGCTCAGTCTGGAGGGAGATCTCAAGCAGAGAGTTTTAATTATTTCATGTTTATGGATCACTTCACCCACCCCTGTCAGGGTGACCCTGAGGCCTCCAGGGGATGTTTTTTGGAGTACGAATTTGTGGTGGGGCACTTTTGTGGCCGAAGTGTTTTAGGCGCATGTCACCTTCCATCATCTCTGCACTACAAAACTGCGTCCTGGGTGTTAAATTTTCCTTTATTGCTGCTGATATTTCTCCCAACACCCCCTGTCCACTGGATCCTGGTGTGTCCCATGGCATTTAAATGCCAATGGCTCCAGTGCCATCCATCCTGAGTGATGCTGGCTCAGGGGAGGCAATTAAGGCCTCATTTAGGGCAACCTGACCGAATAAATCCCGCTCAATTTGAGGGGGAAAATGCCAAATCAGAGCCTTGCCTTCACTGAAAGTTCACTCATCTGCTTCTCTTTCAAGCTTGAAGAGTTTTAGGCAAAACTTTGCTGGAAGAAGTTGCATAAACGGGTTTTGCTGTTCAAATCATGCTTGAATTTACGGCAGCAATGTGTGTTTTGAATCAGTGTTGCCTATTCTCTGCATACAAAGATTTTTAAATCGGTTTCACTAAATAAAATCCTTTTATCTGTTGTGTACTTTGCCTCTGCCATGGCAAAAAACTCCACCTGTGGGAGCTGGAGCTGCTCCGTGCCCTCAGCGGGGATGTTGTGGGGCTCACATTGGGGATGAGGAGGAATTTCCTCGTGGAAAGGGTTGTCCAGGTTTGGAACGGGCTGCTCAGGGCAGTGGCGGATCCACCATCCCTGGAGGAGCTCAAAAAAACGGGGATGTGGCACAGAATCACAGAATATTATGAGTTGGAAGGGACCCACAAGGATCATCTAGTCCAACTCACCAACTAACACCCTTACAGAGACCGAAAGCACATCCCAGAGCGTAACACCAACCTAGATCCCTCACTTGAGGCCTTGGCTTAGGGGTGACCTGGTGACCTTAGAGGGCTTTTCCAAACTTATTGATCCTGGAATTGGGTGAATTTCAGGCATTTTTGGTGCCCCAGTAGTGACAGGAGCGTGACCTGAGCCACGGCCCGGGTTTGAAACGAGCCCAGTTTGGCTCTCGGATCCTGGAGGGAATTTAGAGCCTCTGCAGCACAAGGAAAAACCCTTTTTTTCCTTGGAAATCTGGAGGAAGCAACTTCGCTTGAGCAGTGAAGGAATGCAAACAGCTGAAGAGTGTTTTCACAGTCACTTCTTGGAGTGAGATCTTGGGCTCGGAAGCGAGTTTCCAGTTTTTGCTGCAGGGAGGGAATTAGGGCTCTCCAAGACGGGAATTTTCCTTTCCAAGAGGTTCATTCTGGCACCATTTTTATTAGCATGAAAATTCGGTGTAAACCAGGTTTTTTATAGGAATTATGAAGTGTCTCCAAGGCAGGACAAGCCTGAACTCAGGAGCATTTTTCTTGGAGGCTCCTGTTTCCTGAGAGCATTACACACGCTGCCCTCGCTGCTTTCACCCTTTACCCTGAATAACCACATTTAACCTGATAAATTCCTGACTTTTTTGAGGTTTTTTCAGGTTAACTGAACCCTTGAAATCACTCTTTCTAAATAGTAAAATTTACTTTTATGAAGAACCTATTTATGGTTATTTTTGAGTCAATTCTTAGGGTGATTTCCACATTTTTAATTTAATTTTTAATATGCCAGTTGAAATAAAATAATTCTGACAAAGTAAAATAATTTTTCTCTCCATGAAATGAATCATGATAAAATCAAATGGGCAAAACTCCCAGGCACAGGGTGGGAATTTTGGGGTGTCCTGGGTTGGAAGTAGGACTGGATGATCCTTGTGAGTCCCTTCCAGCTCAGGATATTCTGTGGTTCTGTGAAAATCCAGCTGGTTTCAGGGAACATAAAAAGGGGTGAGAATAATCAAAGGGGATAATTGGAGCCAGCACAGGATCCACGTGGATACACAGGAAGAATTCTTACATTTTATATAGATATATGTGTCCCATTTTATATATATATATTTATATATTTCATACCTGTGAAATCAACCCTTTCATGAATAATTTATCCCAGCCTGCTTGGCACTTCATGTGCATTATTTGGAATTCATAGAAGGCTTTTCACAAAGAGTCATAAATCCAACTGATTAAAAAAAAAAGCGCCTTCAATGTCAACAGATAAAGCTGTAGAGGAACAACAAACACTCCTTAGCTGCAGGGAGGTGGTGACAGCCCTTGAACTGTCACCACACACAGGTGACACCACTTTTCCTCTTTTCCCTCTTCCTCTGTTCCTTTCCCTGAGTGGTGGGAGGTGGTGAAGTGCTGTCCTTCCAACCTCACCCCCTGTTTGGACACTTTGGTATCACCTGTTGTCACCTCAGTGCTGCTGTTGCTGTTCCCTAATCCCAGTGATTCCCAGCACCAGCCACCACGTCACCTTCAGTGCCAAACTGACCCCTGGAACAAGAGGAGAATTAAATACTGGGATGTGAGGGAATGGGCTGGAGTTGGGTCAGGGCAGGGGCAGGTTGGATCTCAGGACAAGGTTCTTCTTCTTCTTTCCCCCTGCAGAGGGTGGTTGGGCAGTGCCCAGGCTCCCCAGGGCAGTGGGCACAGCCCCAAGGCTGCCAGAGCTGCAGGAGGGTTGGGATGATCCTCTGGGGCCCATGGGGTGACTCTTGGGGATGGAACTGTGCAGGGCCAGGGGCTGGAGGGATCATCCTTGGGGGGCCCTCCCAGCTCAGGATGTTCTGTGATTCCATGAACTCTCTGGTGGATGGGACCTGATGGAGTTGTGGCTCTCACTGTGCACATTGGGAGGTATCAGCAAAACACCCCATAATATGGATGTGGAGATTTAATGAGTAAAGGATCTTTAAAAAGTGGCTGTGAAGGTGTTTTCCATCCTGAGCACTCAGGAGTTTCTAGAACACAGAGTTGCCTGTGCCTTGTACCCAATGATCCAATGGACCCCCTCTGCTCTGGAGCCAGGCTGGGAGAGCTGGGGGTGTTCACCTGGAGAAGAGAAGGATCCAGGGAGAGCTTGGAGCCCCTTGCAGAGCCTAAAGGGGCTCCAGGAGAGCTGGAGAGGGACTGGGGACAAGGGCTGGAGGGACAGGACACAGGGAATGGCTTCCCACTGCCAGAGGGCAGGGACAGATGGGATACTGGAGAGAAATTCCTCCCTGTGAGGGTGAGGAGGCCCTGGAATGGATTTCCCAGAGAAGCTGTGGCTGCCCCTGGATCCCTGGAAGTGTCCAAGGGCAGGCTGGAGCAGCCTGGGATAGTGGGAGGTGTCCCTTACCAGGGGGTGGCACTGGATGAGATTTAAGGCCCCTTCCAGCCCAACCCATTCCATGGTTCTGTGATGCCATGTCCTGGTCCAACACTGCCCCTCCCTTCCCCTACAAACAGCAGCAGGTCACCTCCAACTTTTGGGCTGATCTCTGGTACTTCCATCAGTTCAGTTTGCTTTGGGGGAAGTTTTTCTGCAAATCCAGGCAGGTCCATCATCCCTTTTTAATATCTGAGTTCTCCAGCTCCCTGATGGGCCAACCCAGCGACGTTTCATGTTTGTCACATGTTGGATAAATGACTTGAATAAAGTCCTTTCTCTTGGTTTTGGGTTGCTTTTGGTTTAATTGGTTTTGTTTATCTCCTCATCCTTTGCTTTAAAATTATGGAAATTGTGTATTTCAGGTCTGAATTTTCACTTGGATCTCTCCCCTCTCCCTCCCTGTTTCTGGATTTCAGTGAATCAGAAACAACCCCCAAACATATTCCCAGCTCAGTTCCGAGAGGCTGAGCTGGGCTGAGCCTTGGGACTCTCACTGAACATCATCTGGCAAAAGCAGCAAGAAATCTTTAACCTCTTCAGCGTTATTTTCCCCCAAGATTCCTTATCCCTGTATTTCTTAAGCTGCTCCCAATCCTAAACCAGCAGCTCAAACCTCAACTCAGATACTGCTCAACTGGCTGGGTTTTATTAAAGATAGAAGAAAATTAAACACAGCTACAATTCCCCCATCCAAGCTTTGCCTTTAAATTTAATTATTTATCTTTCCTCTGTCATGTTCCAGAATTTTTGTGTGAGAAGGAGAAGAAACATTAAACACTGATGTGTGTGATAGGGCAGAGATGGAATTGAGTCACATAAAGAGCTTCATATTCCACTTAACATTCAAATTTAACGCTCTAATTTAATTAGTGAAGTATTTAGCAGCTCAATTAATAGTGTGAAAGGGAGGATAAATGGGACATTACTTTGAGTTTCAAATGAGATGATGTTTGGAAGGTCTATAAATTAAAATAATGGCAGAGAAATCATATATTCAAACATAGAAACTGAGCATCAAGGCAAGAAACAGCAAAGTGGAAGAATGTAAATTAATTTAACTGAAATACAAAATAATCTGAATATACTCATGGCAAAGGAAAAAACCACTTGAAATGGAACAGCACCAGAGACTGAGCTGCAACAGGCAAAAAACCCCAGCTCTTTTAATTTAAGGTTTAATTTAAGAGTTGGTCTCACTTGGGATAAAAAAAAATCTCTTTTTCAATAAATAATTTGTAATTAACCAAAATTAATTAATAAATAGATTAAAATTAAATTAATGAATAGTTAAGAAATTTAAGAAATAATTTTTAATGAAGGCATTTATTTTGTAAATGAAACAAATGGATAAATCCAGGCACAACCTGCACGTGCAGGTGTAAATCCTTAAAATATTAAATCTTAGAAGGTGTAAATCCACCTTAGATGACATTTACAGGTGCCACTTACACACCCAGATCTCTCTGTTTTGTACCCAGAATTTCCATCCCCAAACCCGTCTGTCCCGTGCCCACAATTTTGTACCAAATTTGCCTTTCCCGTGCCCACGATTTTTGCACCAAACCTGTCTGATCTGTGCCCAGAATGAGAGCCCCCAAATCAGTATTTTGCCTTTTGCAGTCGATACTTGTGCAGAAGGACTGATAAAATTCCTGTTCTTTCCCTGCCTTGTCCGGTCCCTTCTTTAGATTTTCCTGGGAAATCCAATCCAGTGGATTTTCCTCCCGTGTGCCCAGCCCAGCTGAGCTGAGCTTTGCTGAGCTGAGCTTTGCTGAGCTGCTTCAGCCGAGCCCTTGTTTCTCTCCCCCAGAGTTGGGAGAAGAGTTGCTTTCACAAATAGAATTTACACTTTCTGTTTTACTCCTCCTTTTTCCTCCCCCACTTTTGAGAAGAGGGGGAAAAAAAAAGGGGGGATTTCAGCAGCTGTGGTTGCAAAATCAGTTCCAGTCCCTTCCAGCTTATCCGTATTTTCTCCCCAAAATAAGATTACTACTAGTTGTAATATTCTCTAAAAGAGTATCAGAGTTTTTCTATAACACTCCCAGGCTACTGGAGGGCTTTGCTGTGGGACAAACCTGCTCTGACCCAGCAGAAACTTCCACCTGTATCACCTGTGAGGTGATGCCACCAGCTCCTACTGCTGCTTCTCCTCTCTCCCTTCCTTGAAATTCCCTCTGAGTGTTGGACAGAGCATCTTTCATGGAGATGCCTTTGTCTTGATCCAGCTGCTCAGCTTTGTCAAGGACAAAACCGAGTTTAGTAGATTTTTCCTTCTCAATTCTAATTTATCTGGCCCTGTGATTATTGTTTTTCAAGTGCAGGAGCTGTAATGGAGTTATTTTCAGGTCTCTTTGCTCTGAGTACACCAGAGGGGTGTCACAACACCGGGAAGGGAGATGGAAAGAACCCCAAAATCTTCATTCTAATGCTGGAAATACCTTCATTAAAAGTTCAACAAAGATCTTCATCTGCTTTCTGAACAGACCATCTATCAGCTGTCCCTGTCCCTGTCTGGGGAGTCACTGAGCAACACCAGGGTGGCAGTGAGGGCACTGATTTGGATTTATTATTTTTTTTCAGACCTCAAACACCTCCTGGATGTTTCCCAGTCTCTGCCCTGGAGACCCCCCAGCCCCAAGGCCAGAGCTCGGGGGGCAGAGGATGAAGTAAGCCTTCGCTTCTTCTACTTCCAACCAGAACATTCCCAGGATAAAATACATTTTGAAAGGGGAAAGAAGTAGATTTGAGCTGTAAAGTGAGATGTGAGTGAGGGAGGGGAGTAATGGGAACTGCACCCTGTGCCAGGGGCTCCCTGAGGAGCCGTGACCCTCGTGGTGTGACCTCATCCCATCCAGCTGACTCTGGTGGATGGGAAAAGTTGTGAGGATCATTTGGGTTTCATTTCACTCATTAAACAGACTTTATTTTTAATGTTCTGCTGAAATGTCAGTTGGAAATTGAAGAGGAAACTTTGTTCTTTAGAAGTGCCCTGTTTCCTCTGGCCCATCCTTTGGGAATCGATTCTGCTGAGGGCACAGATGGGACCTTTCCTTTGGGAGCCTGTTTTAGGGTGGTGAAGTTTGGAAAGAGGGTGGGAGAATCCCAGAACCACAGGATGGGTGATTGGCCTGGGAGGGACCCCAGTGGCTCCTCTGCTCCCACCTCCCGGCAGTGGGAAGCCATTCCCTGTGTCCTGTCCCTCCAGCCCTTGTCCCCAGTCCCTCTCCAGCTCTCCTGGAGCCCCTTTAGGCTCTGCAAGGGGCTCCAAGCTCTCCCTGGATCCTTCTCTTCTCCAGCTGAACACCCCCAGCTCTCCCAGCCTGGCTCCAGAGCCAAGTTTCTCCTCTCCAAACAGGTGAGATGTAGAATCCAGCCCTCTCTCCCCCCAGAGGTGGGCCCAGCCCAAACCTGTGCCCAACTCCCAGCCCTGGTTCTAGAAGTGTTAACAGCAGAGGAGGAAGACTTTTATTCCCTCTTCCCCCACTGCAGCTTTTAAGTTTGGGAAGCATGTGCCTTGATTTTAATATAAAGTAGCCATTGATGGGCCACGCCGGGAATAAAAGGAGCTTTTCTTCCTTGCCTGGCACTGGGGCATTGTCCAGTTGGGGCTGGGGCTGTGCAGTTGTGAATGCGTTTGTGTGTGAGCACGGAGGGGGTGTAGGAACAGGCACCAGCAGCACAGGCTGAGTTACAAACTGTGAGATTTTGGGTTATCCATCCTCTTTCTGCCCTCTCAGATTCTCAGCCAAACTTCTCCTTGGGATTTTCTCCCCGAGGCGTCTCCAGTGATGAACAGCTGAGAGGACACTCGTGCCCAGGGAGATGAGAGAGAGAAAATTCTTCCACACTGCACTATGCAAATGGCCTAAAGCCTCTCCCACAGCACTGAAAGGTCCATTGTTGCACAGTTTGGCTTGGGAATGTTGTATCATTCCAGTGGTTTATGCCACTGCTTTCCCTCCATAAATGTAATAACCATAATTGTGCTTTTCATGAATTCGTACCGAAGAGGAGCATAAACTCTGGGGGAATATAAACCTCCCTGAGCAGGGAGCAGAGACCCAGGGGGAGAGAAACGTGTGTAGTTCCAGAGTGAAGGAACTTTGCGTAGCTCCAAGGTGAGGGAACCTTGTGTGCTTCCAGGATGAGGGAACTTCATGTAATTCCAGGATGAGAGAACCTCGTGCAATTCCTGGGTGAGGGATCCTCGTGCAGCTCCAGGGTGAGGGAATCTTGTGTAGTTTCTATGTGAGAGAACCTTGTGTAATTCCAGGATGAGGGAACCTCATGTAGCTTCAGAGTAAGGGAACTTTGTGTAATTTCTGGATGAGGGAACTTCGTGTAATTCCAGGATGAGGGAACCTCATGTAGCTTCAGAGTGAGGGAACTTTGTGTAATTTCAGGATGAGGGAACTTCGTGTAATTCCAGAGTAAGAGAACCTCATGTAATTCCANTAATTCCAGGATGAGGGAACCTCATGTAATTCCAGGACGAGGGATCCTCGTGCAGCTCCAGGGTGAGGGAATCTTGTGTAGTTTCTATGTGAGAGAACCTTGTGTAATTCCAGGATGAGGGAACCTCATGTAGCTTCAGAGTGAGGGAATCTCATGTAATTCCAGGATGAGGTAATCTCATGTAATTCCAGAGTGAGGGAACCTCATGTTGCTTCAGAGTGAGGGAACCTTGTGTAATCCCATGTTGAAGGAACCTTGTGTAATTCCAGAGTGAGAGATCCTTGTGCAATTCCAGGATGAAGGAACCTTGTGTAGCTCCACAGTGAGGGAACCTCATGTAATTCCAGAGTAAGAGAACCTCGTGTAATTCCAGAGCTAAGGAACCTCATGTAGCTCCAAGTTGAGGGAACCTCATGTAGCTCCAGGGTGAGAGAACCTCGTGTAATTCCAGAGTGAGGGAATCTCATGTAGTTCCAGAGTGAGAGAACCTTGTGCAGCTGCAGGGTGAGGAAACCTCATGTAATTCCAGATTGAAGGAACCGTGTGTAACTCCAGAATGAGGGAAACTCATGTAATTCCAGAGTAAGAGAACTTCGTGTAATTCCAGAGTGAAAGAACCTTGTGTCATTCCAGGGTGAGGGAACCTCGTGTAGCTCCGTGGGTGAGCAGGTGGTGATTGGTGAAACACTCTACCCCTGACTCAGCAGGAAAGATTTATTTCTCATGAAAAATGTATAAATATAAGAAGAAATGTATAAAATAATGTCACAATAAGCAATACACAATAAATATAACAATATCAATAATAAATATAACGACAAATGTGAATAATAGCGAATATATAATTCATAAATGTATAAATAATGTGTATTAAATCAGTGTGGCTGCAATAAGTGACTGAGCCTTGCCTGCCTCTGGGAACTCCCACATTCCTGCTCCGTGTCTCCAGGCACATCCCTTCCCACGACAGTCACCCCAGGCCTTTCCTCCAGCACCAGCTGCTGGGAAGGCAGTGCCCTGTAAAACATGGCAGGAATTGTTTAGTGGGGAAAAAGAGATCCTTGCAGGGAAAGAAGGGACCTTTTGGCCTTGGATTCCTTAATTCCCACCACCATCACTTCCATGCTTTAATGGGCTTCCAAAATCCACTCCTGCTCCTTGTTTGACACGATGTTCGTGTGTCTGGCTGATATCTGTTGATATTCCTGGCTCTTTGCCTTCCATGGGGGAAAAAATATTAAGGCTTAATGGGATCTTTGCAGCTGAAGCCTGAATGAGCTTAATTTGGACTCTTTTTTATTATTTTTTTTTAGCAGAAATAATGTGTTTAGAAATAAAGGGTTATAGACATTCTCGTTCTGATGTTATCAGCAAATTTCGGTGACAATTTTACAGCTCAGTCACGTTGACAAGTTATATTTCAGCTCAACACAACAATGTGTTAAATACTGAATCCCTGTGTCATCCATTCATTCCATGAAAATCCTTCCACCTGCTGAGCACTTCCTGGGTATTTGAAGATATTCCAGAAAGCCAGAAGTGTTTGCAGTGCCTTCCCTGGTCTCCTTAGGGCCATGGGGGTGTTATTTCCAATTTCAGTGCGTGGCTTGGCAGTTTAAAATCGTGGAATCACAGAATCATTCAGGTTGGAAAAGACCTCCAAGGTCCAACCTGTGGTTCAACGCTCCTGTAAATCCCATTTCCATTTCCATCCCGGTGCTTGTGCACTTGACTTTTACAAAAATGCAACTTTTAAACTCCCTCTGGGGTCATATGAGCAGCCTTGGAAGGGAATTCCCTCTAGGGCAGCATTGCCTGTGGATGGCAGAGAAATGCTCAGGTGCCTCAATGCCCATCATACCCTTTTTCTGGCAGAAAGGGGAGAAAAAACCCACATTTGAGCCAAAAAATATTTCTATACTCTCACAGCAGCTGGTGTGAGCTCTGTGGGTCATGGCAGGGATTGCAGAAGGGGCAGCATTTGATTTTAAGCTCCCAATGGCTTTGGAAAATAAGTCTGGCTTAAACCAAGCTGGTGATTCTGGAGTGTTTCTTGTACTCCCAGATAATTTTCACCTGTTCTCTGGGCTGGCCTGGGAGGTCTCTCGAGGTGATTTGTTGTGTTCCACTCCAATACAGGAGAGAAAAATACTCAGGGAAAGTTAAAATTAAGTAAAACCAGGTAATGAAACAGGGCTCGGTCAAAATATTGC
Source organism: Pitta sordida (assembly GCA_013390025.1). Taxonomy (NCBI): domain Eukaryota; kingdom Metazoa; phylum Chordata; class Aves; order Passeriformes; family Pittidae; genus Pitta; species Pitta sordida. The sequence continues at coordinate 272,047 of WEKX01006507.1, read as the reverse complement.
GAGAGTTGGCGACAGCCCTCTAATAACCAAACCGAGATAGTAACAGAACGTGCTGGTTTTATTTGCACAAGAAAACAGGATATTTTTTGAGCAGTTTGCTGGCTCGGGGCCTCACTGGAAGGCTCCATAATTGCGGGTTAACCGGCTGGTAAACAGCCCCTTGTGCAGCTCGGCTCTAATTGAGGGGGGGGTGGGTCAGGCTGGTTAATTGGTGGCTGTGCCTGGGAATAGAAACCTTCCTCTGCCACCGAATTGTTCAACGAGGGAACTAATTCCCGGCCACTGAGCTGGGGAAGGATCTGCTCCCTTGGGAGTGCAGGGCCAGGGGAGCAGCTCAGCCCCTCTTGGCTCATCCAGAGGGACGGGATGGGATGGAACACCCGAAGGAATCTCTGGGAGGAGCAGCTGTGATCCTGCTGAGAGATGGGCTGGGAAGCTCAGGAGCCCAGGATGTGCTGAGCTGGAAGGGACCCCCGAGGATCATCCAGTCCCATCCCCAAGAGTCACCCCATGGGCCCCAGAGGATCATCCCAACCCTCCTGCAGCTCTGGCAGCCTTGGGGCTGTGCCCACTGCCCTGGGGAGCCTGGGCACTGCCCAACCACCCTCTGCAGGGGGAAAGAAGAAGAAGAACCTTGTCCTGAGATCCAACCTGCCCCTGCCCTGACCCAACTCCAGCCCATTCTCTGGTTCCTGTCACTGTCACATAGAGCAGGATCAGGGCTTGTCCCCCAGAGGAGGGAGGATTGAGGCAGCTGGGAATGGGAAGGGCCCTGGGCCATCCTGAGTCTCTCCTCCATCACTCTGTGGATCTTCTGTGGCTGTTGGTGCTCCTCAGCATTTCACAGAATCCCAGAATCCTGAAACAGTTTGTTTGAAAGGGCCCTCAAATCCCATCTCATTCCACCCCCGGCCATAGGCAGAGTCACCTTCCACCAGACCAGGTTCCTCCAGTTCCTGTCCAGCCTACAATTTACACAACGTTTTATGAGTTTATGAAACATTGGAGGGAAGTCCAATAAAAGTTCATATTTTCCTACTGAGAGTCCAGGCAGGAATTTAGAGAGCAAGCAGAGCCATCAGCCTCCTTGTGACGCTGGATTTTGTGATTTGGTTGCAGTGAGGGCTCTTGGAATCTCCTGATCCTGTCGTTTGGAAAGGCAGTGCAGCTTATTCCCAAACCATAAATTAAAATCAAAACAAACATAAAAGGGCAGCAGGATGTGTCTGTACTTCCTCCTTCTCCCTGCCAGGCTGATTTTAATACCCTCTTCATCACCTTTTTATCACCTTCTGAAGCAGGACTCTTTACTACACTTCTCCATGGAATTTAGGGGCTCTCCTGAATCTCAGGGTCTATTTAGAGCCCTACAGAATTTAGGGGCTCTCCTGATGTTCAGTGTCCATGCAGACTCTGTAGATCTTAAGAGACTCTTCTGAATTTCAATGTCCCTTTGGAGCCTCTGTAGAATTTAGGGGCTCTCCTGAATCTCAGGGTTTATTTAGACCCCACAGAATTTAGGGGATCTCCTGATTTTCCCAGTGTTCATTCAGACCCCTTGATTTAAGGGACTCTCCTGAATTTCAATGTTCCTTCACATCCCACAGAATTTAGGGCCTCCCCTGAATTTCAGGGTTCCCTCAGAGCCTCCTCGAGCCATGTTCCTCTGGTGATGTGTAAGAAAATCAAAATGAAAAACCTTGGGATAACGAATTCCTTGAGCCCCCGTGGTGCCCAGAAGGCAGCACAGCACCACCAGCACCACCTGCTCCCTACCCTCCCATTGCTCCCAGTTCCTCCCAGTCACACTTGGTGTGCTCTGCCTGTTGGGAGAGTTGGGATGCAAAGCAATTCCTGGCTGGTTTTATGGCTCCATTTTGGCTCTGGGATGGGAATCTGCTCTTTGGAGGAGACACTTGGTGTTTGTTGTGTGCTCACACACTCCTGGTGATGGTGAGATACGAGCTCACAGCCTGGGGCTGCTTTTTGAGATTCTTCTACCCCAGGAGCTGAGATTATCCCCTATCTGGGGATGTTCTCCAGCAACTGGGAAAACATTTGCAGTCTAAGATATCACAAACACCGAGGAGACACTCCAAGATTTGGCACCTCTCAGCCACCTCCAACTCGAATTTCTCTGTACAAGGAATAAATTCATTTGAATAAAGCAGGGACTTGGAGAAGAAGCTGTTTCCCGGTTTAACATCCACCCTGAAACTGCAAAATTGCTTCAGAGCTCAAACTCATAAACTTGCAAAAACCAACCAGCAGGGAAAGAAAATTTTCCAGCTGAGGAATCGTGGCTGGGTTTTTTCCCCTCCCTTGGTGGGATTTGTGTCTGGGCACGATTTCAACCCTTTCTTCCTATTTAGAGGCCCAAATTGCAGTGGGTGTGAGACCTGCCCAGCAAGGGGAGACACGGAAAAGGAGCAGAGCATTTCCAAAGGCACTGAGGTGGGTTGGGAGGTCTCTGGGAAGGTGTCCCTTCAACCTGTACAAGAAAAATTGTGCTTAAATTCACCTCAGGTTTTAATGGGCTGTGGGAGAGATGGATGTTCTCTGCCCCAAATTGTTCCCTGCCCCAAATTGGTCCCTTTTGGGCGTATTTAACCAGAGTTAAGCCAGGGCTTTACAGGCCTTGTCTCATGGAAGGGTTGGGGACTGATGGGGCATCTTCAGCTCACACCTGAAATGGAAATTTTTCCAGGTTTGATGTCCTGAAAGGTGGGAAAAGGTAATTTTTTTTTGGGGGGGGGAGATATGTTTTTTCCTTGGGCAAGTGTTGATAAGTGGTTTATAAATGGTATTTTAAATGTCAGGAAACACCGTCCCAGTGATCCCAAGGTTTTCTCCTCTGCTCCTGGTCCTCCTTCAAATCCATGTGGAAGAGGAAGCAGGAGGAGAACAGCTCTGTGTTCTCAGGGCCTGTGCTGTCCCAGAAACAACCTGGATTTTAGGCATGAGGAGCTTGAAGGCCCATCCTTTGCCTCCCTGATAAGTCTTTCCAAAGAAGAAGGAGCTGAAAACCAAGGAACCCTCTGGAGAGGGATATTCCGGAGGTTTACACCCAACTTGGAGTTCAGCAAATTAAGGGTTGTTTTGTTTTGTTTTTTTAACTTGGAAAAACAATTAATTTTACCCAATTTAATGGTCTAAAAGTTTGGCACCTGTTCAAGGCTCCCAGGAGCTGCTGGAGGGTGAAGGAGCCCATCTGTGCCAAGCCTTATCCTGGAGGGAAAGGATCCCTCTGCAACCCTCCCCCAGGGAACAGGGATGACTTGGGTTGTGAAATAATTGATGTCAAGCAAATCTCCCCCAAACAGAAAACAGAAAGCATTGTCTGCTGCCCTCCAAACTCTCCAAACGGCAACCTGCCCCTGCAAAATTCCCAGATATTAATGGACACCAGATTTGCCACAGCACCGAAGTGAACGGCAGCTTTCCTTGTCCCTCTCACAGGGTTTCTTTAAAGAGCCCCTGGAACACAACTCTGGGGGATGTTTGTTGTGCTTAAAACTCAGTTGATTTCATCTGAATTTCTTATACCCATCTTCTCATTCCTTTATTGCTAGGGAAGTGTTCAATTCAAATGAGATTTCTGGGTTTTAGGGGTTTGCCACTCCTGCCTGTTTCCTACCTGAGGCTTTCAGTCTTTGTTCAAGGTACAATAATTGGTGTGAACAGGAAACAGCCCAAAGGAATAGCAGGCAAAATTTCATGATGTAACTCCATTTTTCTAAAGTTAAATCAGGATTAAATTTGGTTTAGTGTATTATCTTGGAGACACTCACTGTTTTTTCCCTTGGAGATAGTGTTTTAGAAACTCCTGAGTGCTCAGGCTGGAAAACACCTTCACGGTCACTTTTTAAAGATTTTACTGATTAATTCCTCATTAAATCTCCCCATTTGCTGATCCATCCCAGTGTGCACAGTGAGAGCCACAACTCCATCAGGTCCCATCCATCATGAATATCTTGAGCTGGAAGGGACCCACAAGGATCATCCAGAATTGTATTAAATATTTTGAACTCCTGTAAACACAAGAGATGTAAACACGTGTTCAACATCTTAATTAGGTGTTACCATGTATTTTTCCCGTCTTTCAACATTTCCAGGTTTCCTGAAACAGTTCTCTTATTTTGGGTGTCTAAGAGGAGCTTAAATAGGTTTTTTAAGGTGCAGTTAATTGGATTTATCTGTAAACAAAGGAGTGCAAAGGATCAAGTTCTTAAATTTATCCTCTCCCAAGAAATCTGCTGCTCTTCCCCCGTTTTTCAAACACACACATGCTGCTGATTTGTAGATGAAAATATTTGTTGTTCAATGAGGGATTATTTTCAGGAGTCTTTGACTTTCATCTGTGTAGGTGGCCCAGAAATTCCTTCAAGTCGTCAGACAGGCAGGAACTCCCCAGGCCTCCTGCCCTGGGTGTGCCACGGAAAATTAAGGTCATTTGTGGTGGGTTCAGCAGAATCTCCAATCCATGCTCCACATGAGTCCTGGGAGGATANCCCCTCCCCTCGCCAGAGGTTTCTGGGCAGATCCTTCCAGCCCCACATTGGTTGAGAATGAAACTCCAGAGAATCCCACCGCAGGACTATCCTGTGGAATCTGAGATGCCTGGAAGGAACACCAGAATTAGTGGGATTGCTTTGGGCTCTGCACCCTCAGACACATCTTCCAGTGCCTTGGGTTGTGCAGGAGGTGGATTCACTGCCAGGGTGGCAGAGGGATGGGTTTGCCTGGCTCTGGAGATCCCAGTCTCAGGGGGTCTCTCACTTGGGTCACGTCTGTCTCTTCCCACCAGGTGTGTTTCCTCCCAGCTGGAAAACATCTCCCTTTGTGGGAATGTGTTGTGAGAACTATCAGTGCCATGGTCTGGGTGATGGGAGGCTGGATGGATGGAGTGTGGTGCCCAGGGCTCTGGAGTCGTGGGTGCCCTGGGTGGGCACTCACTTGGGAGTTGGACTTGATGATTCTGTAGGTCCCTTCCAACTCAGAATAACCTGTGAACTCTCCTGCCTGGAATCTCTGATGCTTTGAGAACATGAGGGTTAATTAATCCCACAAACACCGTCATTAGTGTTTGCTCTGGCTGTTCCAAGCAGTCCCCAGCAATGACCAGAGACACTTCTCTGTGCTTCCCATTTTATTCCCATCCCTTCATTTCCATGGCTGGGGAGGCTTTGACTGACCTGGGCAGTGTTTATTCAGGGAGGAATTTACAATGGACCCTCTGCCTTGAATCACAAAATCACGGAATATCCTGAGCTGGAAGGGACCCCCAAGGATCATCCCTCCAACCTCTGGCCCTGCACAAGCCCATCCCCAAGAGTCACCCNCTGTTCCAAGCAGTCCCCAGCAATGACCAGAGACACTTCTCTGTGCTTCCCATTTTATTCCCATCCCTTCATTTCCATGGCTGGGGAGGCTTTGACTGACCTGGGCAGTGTTTATTCAGGGAGGAATTTACAATGGACCCTCTGCCTTGAATCACAAAATCACGGAATATCCTGAGCTGGAAGGGACCCCCAAGGATCATCCCTCCAACCTCTGGCCCTGCACAGGCCCATCCCCAAGAGTCACCCCATGGGCCCCAGAGGATCATCCCAACCCTCCTGCAGCTCTGGCAGCCTTGGGGCTGTGCCCACTGCCCTGGGGAGCCTGGGCACTGCCCAACCACCCTCTGCAGGGGGAAAGAAGAAGAAGAACCTTGTCCTGAGATCCAACCTGCCCCTGCCCTGACCCAACTCCAGCCCATTCCCTGCCTCCTGTCCCTGCTCCCCCCAGAGCAGAGATCAGGGCCTGCCCCTCCTTTCCCTCTGCTCCCAGTGTCTCAGCTCAGCTCCAAAGGCTGGCAGGTGTGTTTGGGGATGGCAGAGCACAGATGGCCTCCCCAGTGCCGCTCTCCCCAGGCCTGGTGGGTGTTGTTGCTGCCCATCTGCTCCCCTTTGGCGAGGACTGAGCAGCCCTTTGTCCTTCTCTGAACACCACTTCTTGAGAGATGCCACAAAAATGCCCACCCTGGGCCCTCCGAATTTTCCAAACCCACTGAGGGATTTGCCCCTCCCGATCCTGCTCAAGGTGTTCCCAAGGCCCAGGTGTCCATGTCAGTTCTCCCAGTGGAATAATAACAACAACAATAACAAATATCCTCTCCTGGATGTTTTTTTGGTGTTGATTCTCCTCCTTCCTCATTTTCAAGGTGCATTGTGCAGGCTTTGTTGCTCCCTGGGCCTGGTAAACACTTCCCTGCCTTCCGTGAGCCACCAATCCCTCACGTGGCTCAACAAGATCCTCTGGTGCCTCCTTGGATATTCCCTGTTTATCTTATGGACATGAGTTTCTCCTGATCCTTTCTCTTGCCATTGGTGCTGGAACCACCCTGGGGGAAAAAAACAGAAGAGGTGAAAACCACTTCCAAATCACTCACCCCAAAGGGGCATCTCCTTACCCTTCAAAATAAAAAAAATCCCTCAGTGAAACACAAAAGCTCCTCCTGGTTTTCCAGGCTCACCCTCCGTGTTCCAGCTGGGAATCCAACCCTCTGCACCCCAGCTGGGAGCAGGAAAGAGCAGTGGGGAGAAGAGGATAGGCAGGGAAAGCTCCCCAGCTGACTTCAGAGGCTTCGAATTTAAAAGCTCAATAAGAAGAAAAAAAAAAAGAAGAAAGAAAGAAATAGAAAATTCAATGGGCATTAAGGCAAGCCCTGGGTGAAATTTCAAATGGATGGCCTTTCCTCCTCTATTTTGTAGGGGAAAAAAAAAAGCCTTTAATGAATGTCCCAGCTTGAAACTCGTTTTTCATCTCAGACCAATCTGGATTTTCCATCAAACATCCTCTGAGCAGAGCTGGAGGTACCAACCCCAGCACCTACAGGGGCCCTGCAGCCCCTCCCAGGCCCTCAGTCCAGAGATGGAAGAGCAGAAGGAGCTTTTTTGTTGGGGGTTTTTTTCCCTCCTTCTCTTGCACCAGCAGCCAACAGGCATCTGCATTTCATCCAGAATATTGTCTGTTTGTTTGGAGAATTTGGTATGGCTTAAACTCCAAGTTTTCTTTGGATCTGGCCTTTAGGCTTTGGTTTGATTTTTTTCCAGTGACACTCCTGAAATGCAGCTTCCTCCTCTTTCTTTTTTTCCATCTCTGCCGACCTGCTAAGTTAAAATAAACGTTATGTTTTGATGTATTTCTTTATTTATTTTAGTCACCGCAGAGGCAAGAATGTGGAGTGAGAAACTTTGATTAAATTTCAAATGTAATCAGATTAACTAGGACAGGTGCCAGGAGGCTTTGGTGCCCTTGTTCCTTGGGATGTTTGACTTGTGTTTTTAGGGTAGTTTTTCACTGGTTTTGGAGCCCTCAGCGAAGTGAGTTTTCTCCTGGCCCTGTCTCCATCCACAGACACGTTTGACAGGACCGTGGTGGTGGTGAAATGAGCCTTTGGCACTGCAGGGAAGCAACTGCATCTTAAATAAACAGAGCAAGACACCGAGGGGCTCGCTGAGCGTGGATGTGGCTTTTGTCTCCAGGGGAAGGATCACAATGGGATGTTGTTGCTAAAATCTCATCCATTTCCAGGTGTTGCTTGTTCCTGGCTGGGGTGTTCAGGGACTGCTCAGCTTGGATGGACAGGGAGTCCACATGGTCCATGGAATCAGAGAAACCTGCACATGAAGATTTGAGGGGAGCTCCGTTGGTTGGAGTCTTTTCTCCCTGGTCTCTGGAGACAGGACAAGAGGTCACGGTCTTAAGCTTCAGCAGGGGAGGTTTAGACTTGATATTGGAAAAAGGTTTTTCACCAAGTGATCCGGATGTGGAATGTGTTGCCCACAGAGATGGTTGAGTCGCCAACCCTGGAGATGTTCAAGGCGAGGCTGGATGAGGTGCTGAGTGACATGATCGAGATGGAGATGTTGGGTTTAGTTGGATTATAGGTTGGACTTGATGATCTTTGAGGTCCTTTCCAGCCTTATCTATACTGTGAATACTGAGTAGGGTGCTGAAAAAGCCAAGGTTTCAACTTCAACTCCAGGATGGATGATTTCCTGAAGGGTTGAATTTGATGATCATTGGGGGTCCTTTTCAACTGTGTGATCCAAGAACTTGACCAAATTCATGCTCCGAGTTCAGTTCCTGTGCTGGGAGTGTAACCAATCAAACCAGCCTTGGGGATGGGGAACAATCCTGAGTTTTCCAGCCGCAAGGAATAAAGACGATGAATTTTGTCCTGCAGCTCCATTGGTCTGCAGGTCTGTTGAGCTGGAGGAGCCTGAGGGGAGAAACCTCATTGCAGTGACACCTTCCTGGGGAGGGGCAGAGGAGGGGCAGGCCCTGATCTCTGCTCTGGGGGGAGCAGGGACAGGAGGCAGGGAATGGGCTGGAGTTGGGTCAGGGCAGGGGCAGGTTGGATCTCAGGACAAGGTTCTTCTTCTTCTTTCCCCCTGCAGAGGGTGGTTGGGCAGTGCCCAGGCTCCCCAGGGCAGTGGGCACAGCCCCAAGGCTGCCAGAGCTGCAGGAGGGTTGGGATGATCCTCTGGGGCCCATGGGGTGACTCTTGGGGGTGGGACTGGATGATCCTTGGGGGTCCCTTCCAGCTCAGCACATCCTGGGATTCTGTGATGATAAAAGAAGGCTCTTGGATGTTCCTGAGTGGTGCCTGTCCTGTGGCCCACCAGGGCAGAGTTGCTCTCCTGTCCCTGGGGCCCTGAGGCTGCTTGCAGGCAGCGTGGGCAGGTTTTGGGGTGCTTTGGCACTGCGGGTACCCCTGGTCCAGGCAGATTTTGGTACACACTGGCATTGTGTGTGTTCCTGATTGGGGCAGGTTTGGAGACATTCCGGCATTGTGTGTGTCCCAGGTTTGGGGACAGTCTGACATTGTGATTGTCCCCAGCCTGATCGTGTTCCTTGAAGATCCAGCTTTTGCTCCAGGCAAGAGCTCCTCCTTTTCCTTTGCTGCCCACAAATTATGATGCCCAAAGGGCTCCGAACTGGGAGGACTAGTGAGGAAAGACAATATAAACTGGTTGTGTTTGAAATACTGAAATATTTTCTGAGGTTTGGGAGTCATCCTGCGGTCCTGGAGCAAGCAGGGGACCTCTGGTATTCATGGAATCATGGAATGGTTTGGGTCAGAAGTGACTTTAAACATCCAGTTCCATGGGCAGGGACACATTCCACTGTCCCAGGCTGCTCCAACCTGGCCTTGGACACTTCCAGGGATCCAGGGGCAGCCACAGCTTCTCTGGGAAATCCATTCCTGGGCCTCCCCACCCTCACATTCAGGAATTCTTTCTCAATATCCCACCCAAACCCACACTCCCTCAGCCTAAAGCCACATTAGTTCTGCTGAAGTAAATTTGGAATAATTCCGTGCCAGTGTAAGGGGTGTGTGGGGGGGTGGTTTTTGGGAGCCTCTCCTGTCAATAATAACATTTTGCCCTCATTTAACCTCTTTAATCTATGGAATATAAAAAATCCCAAACATTTTACATGTTAATGAATTCACATCACAACGAGGAAGGGAAGGACAACTTGGCCTGGAACAAATAAACACGGAGAATGATTCCATAATATAGATTGAAAGGGGGATAATGTGGTTTTTCCAGGTTAGGAATTACAGCAATTTTGCACACGTAAAAAAGAGATTAGAGGAAGTAATTGACTTACTCAAAGCCTCAAAATTCAGAGGGGATTTTGGGGATTTGACCCTTGAATTTTGTGCTCAAATTTCTGGAACAGATAACCCTGGATAATCACCATGGGGAAGAACCCACCAATCTCTGCCTGCTTTTTACACTTCAAATTGAGCCCCGCTAAAGGAGTTAATGCAGAGAAAAAATGAAATAAATTCAATATACGTACTTTCCTCCCCCTTTTTTGAAGGACTCCCTCTCTTCCTCTCTCTAGGAAAGTCCCTTTACAAACATCCAAGAGTAGCAGGAATTGCAAACTAAGCAAGTTGAGGGTTGGGTGCCCCAGATTTTCCAGCTGCACTTCCTGTGCTTCCTTTTTCCCAGTGGAAAAGGCTGGTCTGTGCGGTAAGGACCTGTGAGGTCCCAGCATCCCACAGCTCCAGGATCTTCTCCTCAGAGGAACCTTGGGCCTGATTTTAAGTCACCAGGGAAGGTTTTAGGAGCTGGGATAGAGTGGAGTTCAAGCGATTTCTCATTTTCATGGATCAGCAGCTCTTTCAATGAAACATTTTCCAAACTCTTTCCCTTCAAATGATCCTTGTGGGTCCTCCCAGCTTGGAATATTCTGTGATCACCACCAGGGTTTTGTTCCTCATTCCCAGAGCTGCTGAGAACATTCCAATCCCAGGTGAACTTTTTGGCTCCTGGAAATCAGGATTTGTGTCTTTACCTCTGGGTGGGTTTTGTGGCTGGTGGTTTTGGTGCCACAAAGGCAGGATTGGGCTCAGAGAGTCTTTATTCCACTGTTAGAAAAATCTGGTCAGGAAAGAATGAAAATTCCCTCCTTGACTTTGGGATAAATGTGGGTTGGGGTTGCTGAGATCCTGCACACCCAGAGCTATTTCTCAGTTTCATGGATCAGCAGCTCTTTCAATGCAATGTCTTTCCCCTCGAATCCCAGACATCCAATCCAGCCTCCCACCAACATCTCTCCAGAGGCAGGAATTTGGGTAAACTCTGCATTTCCCCTGGCTCTTCCCTGAGGTTTGGGCTGAGCCCAGGGGTTGGGAGAGGCAGGAACAGGGATTTTTTTTTTTTTTGTGATCCTTCTTCCCTCATTTGAAACATTTGTTTGTCGCCAAGACCGTGTGGAAACAAATCTTGGGAATCTGGATTCCCTCCCCTCATCTGTCCTTCCCAGCAGAACCCAGGGCAGAGGGAACATGATCCCAGAGGGAAATTCCCCATGGAAATAACGACCTGGGAATTGCTGAGCCCTTTCCCCTGGAGGAGCAGGTCGTGGATGTGCTTCCCATCATGGCTTCACTCCAAGTATTTCATGGAGCCACACACTTCAAGTGGAAAAAAACAGGTTTAGGAATGTCACAGGACATGTGCAGGGGGTAAATATTTGGAATGTTGGGGTTGGATTGTCCCTGAATGGGGAAAATAGAATTATAGCATGATTTGAGTTTGGAAGAGACCTTAAAAGTCACCTCATTCCAACCCTCAGTGGAGGTTTTCATGGAGAATCTGAAGGAAGAGCAGGGATTGTCTGGCAGCTTTTAACTTGCTTTAAAAAGTCATGTCAAAGTGCTGTTTCTGCCTGGGATTATTTCTGTTTAGCACCTTTCTGGTAAGAATTATTTTGATTGGCATGAAGTGAGGAACCAGACAGGACAGGGGTGAGTCTGAAATATTCCCTGGCTGGACTTTATTGAGGAATTTGGAGACAGAAAGCTGTGGAATGTTCTCTCCATTGTTCTTTCCATTTCTTCAGGGAAAGACCTGGGGAACCTTGTTATGGCCATGACCAATTTGAATCTCTCTCAAGAGCAAAAATATCTCACAGACACTCAGATTATTTGTTCAATTCCACCTCTGGACATTTTTTCCTCCTAAAGTCTGTTCACAGAAGTTGTTGTTGGTTCCAAACCTGTTTGACTTTGCTTTAAGAAAGGCTTTACTCACCCCCCCGTTGGGATATGGCTTCCCTGGGAACCACTGGATTAAAGGTTAAATCAGAGAATTTACTGGGGTCCTGTTTTGGGGATCCAGGCATGACAGAATTTTTGGGGTAAGATTGGGATGCTCTGACAAGAGAATTTGTTTGCCAGGTATTTTTCCAGAGGATTATACCCCTTGGAATCAGTCTCTGACTCACAGCTTTAAAACCTGAAAGCCATCAGCTCTTTTAGGGTGAAAACCCTTTGAAATATTCAATTTATTTTAATGGTTTTTTTTTCATTTTTCTGAGCTGGTCTCAGGATTCTGCACTCGATGCATGGGGTTATTTATGCAGAGTGCAGAGCTAATCCCGAGCCCCAGGCAGAGCTCCAGGTCCAGGCTTTGGGAGGCTCAGGTTTCTCTGTGCCCGTCTCACGCTCCCTGCGTGGCCCTGGCACTGCCACGTCTCCAGGAGCCCATATGTCACCTCAGAGCCACCACCAGATTCACTTGGAAAATCACTTTCTTACAGCAAGCAGTGAAAATTTTAATCTTTTATAGCTGCTCCACTATTTATGTGACTCGGCTCTTGCTTTATTTCTATTCTGCTCTCGGACTTTTAGGAGTAAGAACAGGGATGAAGTTGATGGGGANGACACCTTCCTGGGGAGGGGCAGAGGAGGGGCAGGCCCTGATCTCTGCTCTGGGGGGAGCAGGGACAGGAGGCAGGGAATGGGCTGGAGTTGGGTCAGGGCAGGGGCAGGTTGGATCTCAGGACAAGGTTCTTCTTCTTTCCCCCTGCAGAGGGTGGTTGGGCAGTGCCCAGGCTCCCCAGGGCAGTGGGCACAGCCCCAAGGCTGCCAGAGCTGCAGGAGGGTTGGGATGATCCTCTCAGGGACATGGTTTGACTTGTGGGAATTGTCCTGTGCAGGACCAGGGGTTGGATGGATGATCCATGTGGATCCTTGCCAGCTCTGAACACTTACTCCCCAATGCGCCAAGAAACGCTTTATGTTTTTTCTCTTTTAAACCAATTTCCTCCCAGTTTGCTGAGCTCTCTGGTTCTCATCTGATGAGATTTGCTGACTGACAGCTCTGTATTGACCTTTCCTGCTGCCTCTGTGGAGCTGCACCACAGCTTGAAGTGCCCGTGGATAATTTTTGCAGGAATCACAAACCCCTCGTGTGTAAAGCAGATAAATTGTGTGAATTTTGTGTTCCTTCCCTGAATTTCACCCTGAACCCCTCCTACGCTGCACTTTAGGTAATTATGTACTATTTTGGATCTCATCCTAATTCTTTTATTGGATCTCTTAGCTTGGCTCTAATCAGCCTCAGTCAACAGATACACGGGGGGGAGAAAATGGTTGTGCAGGTACGAGGAGGAAAACATTCCTGGCTGAGAGACTGCAGCATTCCAGACTAATATCCACAGCTGAGGTGGATTTATTCCTTCCTCTGGTAGGAATAAACCTGGACCGTGTGGATGCTGCCCCAGCTGATGTGCTGGGACTCACTGGGAACACTCAGCACCAAAAGCAGCAGGTTTTCGGTTGCCCTGAATTCCAAAGTCAGACTTGTAATTCAGGGAGAAGGAAGAGGCAGTGCTGTAAAGGAGGGAGATGGTGCTTTGTATGTTGGTTAAAATAAACCCAGCCATGAGCACATTTCACCTGGGGCTCGGCTCCGCAGCACCAATACTTTGGGGATTATGGAATTGCCTTGTCCCAAATTCCAAAGCCAAAGTTATAGTTCAGGGGGAAGGAAAAGACATAAAGGTGCAGCACAACAAAGGAGGAGTGATGGGGCTTTGTACCTCGATTAAAATAAACCCAAAACAAGGCCACTTTTCACCTGGGGCACTGCCACACAATTGGGATCACAGAATTCCCTTGTCCTGAACTCCAAAGCCAAAATTATGGTTCAGGGGCAAGGAGGCGGGATGAGGATGCAGCACCATAGGAAGTGGTGGTGGTGCTTTTTATTTTGGATAAAATAAACCCAAACAGGAGCAGTTTTCACCTGGGGCACTGCTCTGCAGCAGTGACACAAATGGGATCGTGGAATTGCTGGGAGGGATTCCTGGAGCTCCTCAGGAAGAGACACCTGGGGCCAGTTGATGAGGACATGAGACACAGAAATGTGGGAGTCTAATCCTAAAATTCCTATAGAGATGCCTGTTAAAAAGAGTTTCCCAGAGTCACTGAATATCCTGAGCTGGAAGGGACCCACAGGGATCATCCAATCCCACTCCAGGCCCTGCACAGACACCCCAACAATCCCAGCCTGGCCCTGTCCAAGGAATTCCCAACAAAAATCAGACCCCCAGAAGAGACAATGACAGGGGGAAACACCTGAGGGGTTTTGTTCTCTTTCAGAACCCGAATTCTCCTCCCAAACGATCTTTTCCCGGCCCCAGAGGATCCCCTGGAGGATGGGAAGTGGCTGCTCCACTCAGAGCCCGCGTTATAAATAGAAAGGCAGAAAGTCAATGCAGGGCACTGACACAAGGGCAGCTCTGTGGAGGGTTTCTCGTGCCAACTGCCCACGTTGTGCCAAGGGAGAGCTCTGCTGACAGGGGGCAAGTCAGGACTCCCACGAGTAGCAGCAGCCACGGGAGAATTTGGAGGTGAAAGGCCAAATTTGGGCTGTGATGCCCCTTCCCATCACAGCTGGGGAGCTGCAGTGCTTTTGCTGGACAAAATAACTCCTGTTCGCTGGGCTAGGCTGGGAGGATAATTATCCTGAAGTGAAGTTCTTCGGAAATCAAACAGTTCAGTTTGAAATTCCAGATTGGAGTCTGGATCTTGCTTCAGCTGTGATTTCAGTGTGGAGGAAAAATTAGGGATTGAAAGATACAACGGGTTTGAAGGGGGAATATTATTAAAGAGAATTTTGAGTAGCATGAAGTGGCTTTTATTAAGGATTCAGGTGTCCAGGCCAAACTGCCCAGGAGGTGTTGGGATGCTCTGACAGCCTCTGGATTCCAGAGGGAGGTTGGAGCCGTGGGATGAGCGGAAATTCAGTGTCCAGGATGTTTTATTTCCAGCAAAGCCAGAAGAACAACATCTGGCTGAGCACATGAGCACAGGGACTCTTTTAACCCCTCCCTGGGGGAATTGTCCCCTTGGCCAAGGTCACCCTGAGCAGGAGCACAGGGCACAGGGACCCGGGAGAAAGGTGGAAAAGAAACATTTGTGTGGAAATCTCAGGGTGAAAAAGGGAATTCTTGGTGTCAACTGTGCCTCTGTCCATAGAGGGCCCAACTCCTCCAGTCCAGGAATGAAATTATTTGCTAATGAAGTATTTTGCTAATTGGTGTCAGAGGCTGGAAGTGGCTGTAACTTAATAAATCCTTTCCCAATCCTGGTTGTTGAGAATTTTTAAGGAGGATTTTATTTCAGTGTTGTATTTTAATGAATATTTTATTTCAGTGTTGAATTTTACTTAGGGTTTCTGTTGCAACTTGTTTAATACAGAGTTCAGCAAAATAATACAAACCTTTTTTATGGAGTTTCTTGTGCTGGATTAACAGGGGGAGAGTATTCCTGCTGAACCCTTTTCTTTATGGAATCATGGGATGGTTTGAGTTGGAAGAGGCCTAATAATCTTTATTATAATATTTATTATTTATTTCACCCCCTGGCCTGGGCAGGGACACCTTCTACTATCCCAGGCTGTTCCAAGCCCCGTCCTTGGACACTTCCAGGGATGAGATATCCATCTAAAAACCAATGTTTTCCATATTTTCAATTTATTTAAGACACTTCCCCCTCCATGAATTTCCCAAGAGTTATGGACCCTCTAAACAATGTGTCCCTTGAACCCAACCTGCTCTTCCTTCCCGTGCCCTCATGACTCCCTGACCTAATTGGAAGCTTTAAAAACCAGGACAAAATTTTACCAACAAACCCCAACCACCTAAAGGAGCCTAAATTGCCACCTAAAGTCGTAGAGAACCTTTTTGGGCTGCACTTCCCCCTGAGCTCCTTCGAGCAGGATCAGAGTTTCCCACCTTTAAAACATTTTCGTTGCTTTTCAAGCCTGTTTTTCTCTTCCCAAACGTTGTGGGTTTGTGTGGTGGATTTTGTGGGGGTTTTGTCTGCGAGGTGAGGACTGTGCTCTCCCTGTTTTGACTTTTAAATTTGGCTTTGTCTGTGTTGATACTATTACATTTTATTTATAGCACCAAGTGCTTCCTGGGAGCTCAGACATTGTCTGGTGTCTGGAAGACGATTGTTTCACAAAGTTCTCCCACATTTTCACCCACCCTTGGGTTTTCTCTCCATGTTTTCCTGCTGTACATGAGAGGCTTTGGAACAAGCTTTGGAGCTTCTCTGCTCAGCAGTTAAATCTCACTAAAAATGTCACTTTATGGAAATGTCACATTGGCATTTGCCATATATTGGGAATCTCCAATGGGTTTTAAGTTGCCAACTGCAACTAAAGTCATTTTTAGGGATATTTACACCCACCAGCTCCTTGGAGCCAGCAGTGAGGACATCCTGGTGTGGTTCCTCACTTGATGACCCTCGTGGGTCTTTCCAGCTTGGAATATTCTGTGATCACCACCAGTGTTTTGTCCCTCACTCCCAGAGCTGCTGAGAACCTTCCAATCCCAGGTGAATGTATTTTTTGGCTCCTGGAAATCAGGATTTGTGTCTTTACCTCTGGGTGGGTTTTGTGGCTGGTGGTTTTGGTGCCACAAAGGCAGGATTGGGCTCAGAGAGTCTTTATTCCACTGTTAGAAAAATCTGGTCAGGAAAGAATGAAAATTCCCTCCTTGACTTTGGGTAAATGTGGGTTGGGGTTGCTGAGCTCCTGCACACCCAGAGCTGCACTAACCCCTGGATTAATGGGTGCACTCAGTGACTTTAAAGGTCTTTTCCAACCCCAATAATTTTAGGATTCTCTGGTGGTTCCCTCATTTCTGCTGTTACCAACTCTGGTGCCACCAAGGGAGGATTCAGGCTTCACATGGAGACACACCAGAGGATTCTTTTCTCCTACAAATGATCTTGTAAATACAAAACTATGCAAAAAATACAATATTAAGTGATCATTTGCAATGATACACTCCCAGATTCCTGAAGCATCAGGGACCTCTGAAAATAAAACAGAGGAAAAACGTTAGAACCAAAAAGCTAAAAAGCTTTGAATTGAGAAAAGTGGATATAAATTCCTCAAAATTCACCAGAGGTGTTTGCTCTTAAACCTTATAAGACTTTAAATAAAGGGAAATTTGCAATAAAATGCCTTGGTTTGTTTTTGAACCTGGGCAGTTTCATACCCTGCTCCAAGGTATTTTTGCCACATGGCTGTAGATGGAGGGAGGTGAAGGAGTAGGTACATAATGAAATTTAACTTTTCCCAGGCCAGTCTAAAATACCTTTCCAGCCTTGTATTGCATCAAGGAAGATGTGAGAGATCATGAAGTATTAAAGCAGCAAAAAGTAACATTCTTCTTTAACTCAGGCCCTGAGCAAGGCACAAAGCTGAGTCAGCAAAACCAGGGGATCAGTTGGTGCCACTTTGAGGATATTGTGGAATCACAGAATCCCAGATTGGTTTGAAGGGACCTTAAAGCCCATCCTGCTCAACCTCTGCCATGGGCAGATCACCTCCCACTGTCCCAGGCTGCTCCAACCTGCCCTTGGACACTTCCAGGGATCCAGGGGCAGCCACAGCTTCTCTGGGCACCCTGTGCCAGGGGCTCCCCACCCTCACAGCCAGGAATTCCTTCCCAATATCCCATCTGTCCCTGCCCTCTGGCAGTGGAAAGCCATTCCCTGTGTCCTGTCCCTCCATCCCTTGTCCCCAGTCCCTCTCCAGCTCTCCTGGAGCCCCTTTAGGCTCTGCAAGGGGCTCCAAGCTCTCCCTGGATCCTTCTCTTCTCCAGCTGAACACCCCCAGCTCTCCCAGCCTGGCTCCAGAGCAGAGGGGCTCCAGCCCTTGGAGCATCTCTGGGGCCTCCTCTGGACTCTCTCCAGCAGCTCCACATCCTTCAGATGTTTGGGACACCAAAATTGTTCACAATATTCCAGCTGAGACTCACAGAGCAGAGGGGGAGAATCCCCTCCCTTGACCTGCTGCCCACTGTGCTTTGGATGATGAGAACAAATCCCTTTTATCTTGGAGAAGTCCCATATTCATTTTAATTTTTTAAAATTTCTGACTTGTAGCTTTTAAAAAATCTCCACATTTTGGAAAGGCAGCACATTGAGAGTGTGGGGATGTGCCTGTGATGGAATTCTATTGCATCATCCAGGTTGGATAATGGCAAATTCCCCATCCCCTGACAGGCACTGCACTTTCATTACACTGCATTTAGCATGAAATAAGAATAAATAAAATGTAATAAAGTGCTTCATTATTTATTTAGGAGTCCTTTTTGGAACCGTGGCTACAATTTAGTACTACAGGAAAATGGGAAGGAGGTTGGATGAGGCAACACTTGATGCTTATCTGTGAAATAGATGCTCTAATGAGAGTCTGGAAATATTTCTTTCCACCTGTGTTCTGGTTTCTTTGGTGTGACAAAGCAATGTAGCCCCAGAGGGTTTTGCTGGTTGGGTGGAAAGCACCTTGTCTGCAGACTTTAGACGTGTGCCAAAATTTCCCCCAGTGTATGAGGGAGATGGTGCTGCCAGCCCAGGCTTTGGGATTTGCTCTGATTTATCTCCATTTCTGCCCCTCCCTGCGCTCGTTGCTGCTCATCAGCAAATATTTGTGCACCTCCATTCCTTGTTTTTCTCCAGGTAGCTTGAGGTGAAGCTTGATGAAGTGGTGCTAATTAAAAGGCAAAGGTCTTCGCTTCTTGCAGATAAATGTTCAAGGCCTCAGATGACTCCAGGCCAACCCATCTGATCTGGCCTCGAAACTCTGCAATTGGATTATTTGGCCTCGAATGACATTTCCTCCAGAGAGCAGTTTGGGATGGGAGCAGGGAAGCTGCCACGCTTCTGGCTTTGCAAAAAGTGGGAAAATGCAGCCTGGACTCTTCCCAAAGACCTAAAGAACCTCAGGGGAAGGACCAAGAAAAAATGTGGAGTGAGGAGAAGTGGCTGTTGAAGAATAATGAGGGTTTTTTGGTTCTACAACTGGGGAAAGGCCTGGAGCACCAGGAGCAGCTGAGGGTTTAAACCACCAGGAAACTGCAGAATTCCCATTTTTGGTGTTTTGAATGATCCTGTTCAGCAGAACACCCTCACTGATCCAGCTGTGTCGATATTTTGGAAGAGGAGAGGAAGGACAACAAGTCTTCCTCAGCAGAAACTGGGGGTTTTTAAGGTTGGTTTTGTGGGTCTGGAGATAGATTTGCTTTATTTTGTCTTCGTAGTTCTTCTGGTTCTTTGGTTTCTGTTTGGGGTTTGTTTGCTTATGTTTATTTGTTTGTTGGCTCCTTAAATGATTTGTGTTGGAACAGTCCAGGGCAAAGCTCTGAACACATCAGAAACACTCTTGGTCCCTCTCACAACAAAACTGGAGTGGGGAAGAGCACTGTCCTTCCAGGGGGAGAATTCACCCCCTCCAAAAGGGAGTTGAGAAGGTTTAAATAACCCTGGAGACAGTGTTGGGAGAGGAATATCCATGAGACATCAGTGGAAATGAGGACCCCTGGTGCCAAAAAAATTTCCATTTTCATCACAGAGTCTCTCCAGTGGCAATGAACCAAAGATGTGCCCTATGTGTGACCTTCTAACCCAGCAAACATTTCGAGCAGCTGTGGAAACATTTGTGTAGCTCTGGCTTTTCATCAGGACTTGAGGGTAAAACCTACAGCTCTGGCAAACCAGTGTGAGGGGAATCAAAAGGGCTGTGGCTGAGCCTTTGGTTTCCTCCTGGAGGAGACAATCTGCAGGGTTAGAGAGGCTCGTGTGCTTTGTAGTTACACCCAGAACTTTCCACTGCGAGCTGGATGTTGCCCTCCATCATCTCTACTTCTCAATCTCTCCAGCAAGGGCTGGGTACTGAGTGTTTCCTCCGTAGGATCTTGATCACGAGATAATCTTTAGTTGTTGAAGGCCACCTATAAATAACTGCAGCCTGGCTGTGCTCTCACTTTCCCTCCCTGTTTTTAAGGCATGTCTCACATCTCTGAACTGCACCTGAACCCCATCCTGCACCCCAACTTTGTATCCCTTTGAAGGAGCACATTTCAAGGAGCAGGAGAGGTATTTTTGGTGACTCCAGTTAAGCAGCAGTGGAGATTTCCTCAGATCAATCCATGAAACAGCATTTGACCTTGCACCAGCTTGGGTTGGGGAGTGCTGGGAAGGGCCTTGAAAACAGAGACAAGCAGTTCTTGTTTGATGCTCTAAAGAGGGAGGAGGGGGAAGGGGAGATGCTCCAAGTGGTAGGTGAGCAGCAGAATATTGGATGACACGGTGGCATTTGCCAAGGACAAAACACACTGGGAGCCAAGGAGAGGAGACACATCCCAGCTGGACGTGTAGAAAGGCTGTGCCCTTGGTGTGTTACACGAGGAAAATGAACCAGATTTCTGGTTCTCAGGTTCTTGTGGGGGTCAGTGCTGAGGTGGCACTTGGGCCAGGGTGGGGTTTGTGGGGATGGAACTGAGAGGGGATGTGAGAACACACAGCTGAGGGAGGCAGAGGGCACTGGAGATGCTGGAAGAAGGATTTCCTGCCCAGGATTGTCCTTCTGCCTCTGGAGGGACCAGGTTGGAGACACTGGTGTCTGTCATCTGCCTTCCTGGTATCCCAACAGCTCCAGGAAGGCAGAGATCAAATGGAAGGGAAGGCAGAAAACAAGTGACTTCTGCTGACCTCATTCATTTTAATCAAATTATGAATAAAGCCAAGGCACTGTAACCTCCAGGGCTTTCTCTTTTTTGTTTGTCTTTGTATCTGAGGCTGCACAATTATTGTCTGTTGGTGGCTGAGGGTTTTCTGAGACCAATGATATAATGAAAGTATCTGAAAGTCAAATGTTTAAATCAGGTTATCATTTTAGGTTCTCTCCTTAGTGATGGCTGCACTCATGGAATCACTTCAATTAGTTTTTGGGAGAGAATTTAAGGGAATTTGTGGGTGTTTCTTGGCTCCTTGGCTGCTTGTGGAGCTTCAGGCTGGTACCTTCAGTGCCCTGTTGGCTCCAATCTCATCCAGACAGTGGAGAAGGTGGTTTTGAAAAGTGCTGACATTTATTTCAGAAATTAGAAACATGAATAAATGCTCTTTTTTTATTAGTGCTTTCCCTGCCAAGCTTTTGTACCCACCTCACTTGTTAATCCCTGTTTCAGCTGTTCAGGGATAAAGTGTTGTGCTCTTTCCCTCGGGACTCTGGATGAAGAAAACTGAAACTTGGGAACTGTCCAATGTTCTCCCCTCTCCAATCTCCAAGGGCTCTCTTCCTCCTCTGGCACTGTTGGGACCCAAACAACTGTGGGGTCCCATAAGATTTTTTTTCTCCACTGGAAGACCCCAGGAAATTGTTCCTCAGATTCAGCTCCTACTTGGCACCACTCTGAGTTATACTGGGAGATAAAACAAGCAGAGGAATGAGCCTGGGTGGACAGGAGGCAGGGAATGGGCTGGAGTTGGGTCAGGGCAGGGGCAGGTTGGATCTCAGGACAAGGTTCTTCTTCTTCTTTCCCCCTGCAGAGGGTGGTTGGGCAGTGCCCAGGCTCCCCAGGGCAGTGGGCACAGCCCCAAGGCTGCCAGAGCTGCAGGAGGGTTGGGATGATCCTCTGGGGCCCATGGGGTGACTCTTGGGGATGGGCCTGTGCAGGGACAGGAGTTGGATGGATGATCCTTGGGGGTCCCTCCCAGCTCAGAACATCCCATAGGAGATGCCCCTGTCCCGGGCAGATCCTGCTGCTCCCAGAGCTCTGGGCTGTGTCACTACAGCACCTCTTCCAGTTCCCGCTTGACATCACTATCAGCAGAGCCTCTGCTGCTGTTTCCCAGCCTGGCTCTGGCCCTGGGGGAAGGGGAACATGGGCAGATCCCATGGACTGGTGACTCTGGGGTCACCTGGGGGTTCCTGGCTGGCTCAGTGGGTGCTGTGCTGGGCACAGACCTGCAGCCCCCAGGACGATTTCCTACCACATATTGCATGAAGCCAGAAGGGCTGAATCCCTAAATCAATATCAGAGCATCCCAAAGCTACCATAGTGCCATTGACACTGTGGTTTTCCCAAAAAGAATCCCCTTATTTCTTTTTCTCATTTTTTTTTTAATTTTCTATTTCTTTATTTAAACGAGTCACACTTAAAAAAAAAAACAAAAAAAAAAAGCCCATGAAGCATCTGAGTTTCAGCTGTGCCTCCAAATGATGTCAGTTAGAGATCACATCTTGTGAACTTCCCTTCTCACTCACCACATCCTGGTGGGGTTTTCTGTGGCCCATCTCAAGTCCAACACTTCTCGCAGGAGGGTAAATATAACCCAGCCCCTCCTCGTGATGAAATGCGTGGGCCCAGCAGCCGCCTCGGGGGCGTAAGCACTTTCTAATTATAGCAGGTCCAGCTTCCTTTTTTCTCCCCTTTCGAACGTCATTGTGTAAAACTCATTCTTGTGCCTCGTCTCTCCTGAAATAGGAGCTGGGGGGATGTGTGTACACAGAGCAGGGCAGTGTGGAAATCGTGTCCTGGCCCCGGCTCCCTTTGCCCCGCTGGGAATCGGTCCCAGTTGAAGTCAGATGACAAGGGCAGCCTTTGTTTCCCTTCGTCAGGTGAACACTGGAGTTATTTTGTGTAAAAAAATGTCGAGGAGGCTCTTCAGGAGTTGGTTCAGTAGAGGCAATTTGGCTCCTGGAGGCTGGAGAGAACAAAGAGGAGAAACTGCCCTGGGAGGAGCTGAGGGTTAAGCACCCAACTTCCATCTCCCCTTTAATTAATTTGTGTGAGTGTATGAGAGTTGTAGTTCAGCCACTCTCAGGTGGTTTTGGTGTGTTTTTGTGGGTTTGGTTTTCTAAGGGAAGTGAAAGGGTGTGAGATAAGGGTCTTATTGAACAGTTTCTGTGCCCTGGAGGGTCACCAAAGCTGGGCTGGCTCCTCAAGTGGAGGGGAAGGAGTTCAGGGTGAGGTGGGAACCTGAGCTGGACCCTGGATACACCAACCTGCGTTTTCCTGCTGGAGACCTGAGCCAGAGAAATCAGTTGTGTAAGGCCAGACGTGCTGAGCTGAGCTCACTTGATCAGAGCCTGGTGCTAATTAACAACTCCAGGGCTGGGGGTTTGGTCCCTGTGGGGGCCATTCCTTGTGGGTCCCTTCCCTCCCCACTATGAAACCTGGGAAATCTGTAGCACCAAGGTTTCCATTACAGAAAATGCTGGAAAAAGGCAATTTCAGAGGATGTGCTGCTGCCACCAGCCCTCCCAAGGTGTGCCCAGCAGTCCAGGGCTGTGTCCTGAGCCCACTCACTGGGACTGGAGTCAGGAACCTTTTCACCATTCCAGGTTGAAATGCAGAGTCCTTTTGCCTTTGCCAGCAGTGGGATTCTGCTGTGTTCTCCTCAGGATTGTGGGAAAAACCTGTGAGTTTTCAGGGTGCAAAGAGGATCAGGGAGGGAGAGTTCCAAAATAAATACAGGTGGAAATTGCCCATAACCAGGGCACTGCTCAGGTGCCAAGTGGTTTGATAACCACTGTCGCGGTGGGGACACGATTATATGTATTATATTCCACTGTATGATATACTGAGGCACTTGCAAGATAATTCATCACGTAACTTTGCCTTGCAAGCAGGGGATGGTTCTGGGTGAGCAAATAAAGGGAGCCCTGCAGTGTCCTCTGAGATAACAAGCCTGGGTGTCCAGACCCATTGATTTATTCCTTTGTTTTTAAGGACTGATGTTTGTGGCTGACACACACATTGCACAGGGCTGATGATGTATCACCCGCAGGACCTTTGCTGCTTGTTTGGTTTGGTGTTGAAAATGTCTTTTTTATTGCAGCTCAGCCTTTTATTCTGATTATCAGCCCCCTGTTGTCAGTGGGGAGGAGAGACTGGGGAGGGGGGTGGTGGTGACAAGTGCCATGTGCCACCAGGGTGACAGCAAGGACAGAGGTGTCCTCTGCAGCCAGAGGGGCCACTGGGAATGAGCCTGGGATAACAGAGACCTCTCAGTGTGACTTTCTTTTAGTGGAAAGGGGTGACAGAGCAGAGCCCCTGCAGAGGGACACCAGAGGGACACTGGGCAGGTTTGGGAGCATTTCAGACTTCCATGATGGATCCACGAGACTCCTCTACGTTCTCCTCCTGCCCAAGGATCATGGGAAGCCACAGTCCTGGGATTTGGGGTTTTTACGTGGCTTTGCTGCCGTGGAGTGAAGGTGATTCACAAAAGGCATCGCTGGAGGGAAAACCACCAGAATTCCAGCCTGGGGAGGCTGCTTGGAGCACAACTGCAGAGACCTGCCCCATGCCCCAGTGAGAGGGTGAGAAAGGCAGGGGAACACCTTTGTACCCACTAATGTCCCTTTCAGGGGCTGGATTTCCTCCTCAGTCCTTCACTGTCCTCTGAGTGTGTGGATGTAGAGAGGAGGGGGGAAGTGATCATGGAAATGCTGAGAAAGTCCCTCCTTGGGTTGGGCTGGAGAAAATCCAAATATCTGGGGTGTTCCAATGGCCAGAAACAACATTACATGATACTTTGTCGCTCACAGAAAGAAAATAGATATTTATATGTATTTATGTTCATATTTGAGCCACCTTTCTGCTGCACTGAGGGACCAGAGCTGTGCTACAGGAGTTAATATTGTGCCTTTCTGCTTCCCACTATCCACAGCTGTGCTCAGAGTGCTTCATAAAGCGCAGGGAATCGTTGTAATTCATAATAAAAGCCTGAGAACACTCTGTATTTGTCACTTGGTCCTGACCTACGAGTCCTGCCCATAACATCATTTTGGGTGCTGCTTTCCTGCTGTTCTGAGAAAGTGATGAATCAGAGCTTTGCCTCATTCAAAGGGCTGCAACCAGAACATTTGGAAGGGAATGCAGCACTTTGGGATGCCAAGAGGGTTGGGTTGAAGAAGGTCTGAACTGTCACACAGCTTTTGTCAGCTTTGCCACATGTCACATGAGGGATTCTGGGGGCAGCCGCCACATTCCTGTGTGAACATCCCCAGTGAGACGCTTCTGTTTGGTTGGGTCTGGAATTCATAAACAAAAGCCTGAAAACACTCAGTATTTGTCACCTGGGCCTGACCTCAGAGTCCTGCTGTAACATCAGTTTGGGTGCTGCTTTCCTGGCGTTTGGGGAATGTGATCCAACAAAAACTGGTGGGTTTTTCAGAGCTGGAGCTGCCTGGAAGAAGCTCCTGAGGTGCAGTTTCTGAGGCAGCCAGACCTGCTGTCCTGTGAGCTCCCCAAAGGGGCCCTTTTTTGGGGCATTAACACCAGGGAAGGTGTTTCCAGGACAAGGCAAGGAAGCAGCTGAGTCCTTGAAATGGTTTTGCTGAATTCTTGGAAAGGTTTTGCTTCTTGAAAAAGTATCTTCAGCACAGCAGGACATTGTTCTCCTCCCAGGAGACAGAGGCAGGAGGCTTGGGCTTGGACCGTGGAGCCCACATGGACCTGCAGGACTCAAGCACCTGTTTTCTCTGAGATTTGAGGAATTCAGGGTTGTACTCCATGGGTTTTCCAGCCTTAAGGATCCCATGATTCTGTGGTGTGGAGGGTTCCTGTGGGTGCTCTTGCCAACCAGCTCTTGACAGCTTTGATAAATTACTCAACAGCTTTGCAGCAATGAGACATTCTGTATTTTACTGTAATCCTGGTGTGGATTCCATAAATCCAGTGTTATGCTTTAGGATTTTGCTTCAGAGGCTTTGCAGTTGGAAGCCTCTCCTTCCAACCCGAGGTGGGTGAGTGAGATTACTCAGTGTGACAATTATTCATGTTTTCTGTCTGAAAACAAGGGATACTCCTTTGCAGAACGGATTGTGAAAGATTTCCCTCCTTCCCCCCCCTCCAAATCTGATGTAAGAAAGTCAGAGCTTGAACGATCTCTTCCCTTTCCTTCCCTCTGGCTTAGCTCGATGTATTTTCTGGGAACAAATGTCTCATGTGTCTCTGCGATGGAAATGAGCTCATTTGCAGAAAATGTCTCTGGATTGTGTGATTGGGATGCTGTGCAGGGCTCCTGCTCTCCTGCTGGGGTGCAGAACCTTGGCTACTTGGGGCAGAAATTAGATCAGCTCGAATTTTGAAGCCGCTCTCGGGTGTGCAGGAGGTTTTGGGAGCCTGTGCTCCATGTCCCCAGGCCCTGGTGGGGAGGAGGGGCAGGGAGAGCTGGAGCTGTGGGGTGGTTTGTCACCCAGCCTGGCCCCTGCTCATCTCTGAATCAGCTCGTTCTCAGAAATTGCTCAAAGGTTCCCCCACCAAAGGCTCAGGGTGTGTGGTAGGGAAAGAAGTGGTGACCTGTGCCATGTCACAGCGCTCTGGAAACCACTTTTGAGGCTGGAAGGGACCTCTGAGGTCATCCAGTCCAACCACCACAGTCACCCCTAAACCATGTCCCCAAGTGTCACTTGGCCACTTGCAGAGGTGGTGACTCCACCACCTCCCTGGGGGCTCCTTCCAATGCCTAACCACTCTTTCAGTGAAATTGAGTTTTCTAATCTTTAATCTGAACCTCTGGGAGCTGCACTTGCTGCAGACACAGTCATTATTTGGATGGTAATGAGCTGGTAATCATGGATTAATTAAGGTTGGAAAAGATCTCTAAGATCACCAGCGCCATGTTCATCATAAACCACTAAATAACCATTATTCCTCATTACACATCTGGAATTGAGGGACAACTAAAATATCCCTTTTTTAAAGCATTATAAGGGAACAAACTCACCATAAACCCCTGAATTTGAGGGCTGGAGGAACAAAAAAATCACATTGTTTTTCCTTCTGCTGTTTCACGAATCACCTGAGCCAGGAGCTGATATGAAACGTCATGAGAAAAGTACAATGAGTCATGAGGTGTGAGGGGAAAACCCCTCTGAATTTTGGCGGGGGGAGGTTTTATTCAGCCCTCCAAGACAAACTGACTCCTCCAGGTTTCTTGGTGTCCACAGGCCAGGGGAGGCCCCGTCCCTCAGCCAACCATCACCAGAGGAAGTGTTTGAGCAACTTCAAGAGAAATTAGTCAGCAGGACAGGGTGATAATCAGGCAATTCACTGGAAGGCACTCAAAGGGGGTGAGAGGCTGCTTAAAAAAACCCCCAACTCAAATATCTCCAAATCTCCTCATCCTCATGGGAAACTGAGATGTGGCACCTGCCAAAACCATCTGCAAGGTGAGGAGAGAGAATTCCAGAGCCAGGGGAGCACTCAGAGAACTGGATGGAAGAGCTACAAAACCCCCAAATATCTTCCAGTGCAAGAATCATGTTGGGTTTCTGCCTTTTTTAATTTTTAAGGGAATCAATATCCTGTGCAGGCTGAATTTATATCAGCTTCCAAAAAATCTTTGATCAGGGCTCTCACCATGATGCTCTTAGAGAAATTCAGGAATGGACAGGGATGATTTCTAAAGATACACCACGAGATGATGAAGTAGAAGCTGAAGTTGTCCTTGGGCAGTGTGGGAGTGCCAAGTGTTGGTGCCACAGGTGGGGTTTGGGGTGGCTCAGGAGGATTCAAGACTTTGCAGGGGGGGCTTGGACAGCTCAGCTTTACGTTTTGCACATCACTGAGGGAAGCAAACAATGGTGGTGGCTGTGCAAAAATCCGGATGGAAAATAATAATTGGAATTATCAAAGCACTTGGGAATTACATCTCTGCGCTCCCTGGGCTCACTGGCCTGAGCAGCACCTTGGAATGTCTCTGTTTGTGGCAGATTTTTAGGCCACCACTCGAAAAAAAGATGAAAATTCACCTCTGAAGGAAGATTAAATGTGTTTTAGCAAAAGGGGAAACAAGAAAGGTGATTTTGTAGGATATATAAAGCAACAATTCATAAAGAAAAGCCAACCCAAGTTTCCTGTTGAGGTTTTGCTACAATACAGGAACAAAGACAAAGCCTTAAAGACTGCAAAAGCAATTTGAGAACAGGGACTGACACCGAAATACTTTGTGAAACCTGTGGTCTCATGGGAGGGGTCCCTGCCCATGGCTGGGGGATGGAACTGGAGGGTTTTGAAGGTTCCTTCAAACCCAAACCACGTTGGGATTCCATGATGTGCTTGGAGACACAGGCACGAGTCATCAGTGGGCTGTTCATAATGCCCTGACCAGAATTAGTGGTGAGATTCATTAAAGGGCTGTAGGACTGTCAACATTTGGATTTTGAAGCAGCCTGAACACCCAATCCTTGGAATCAGCTTCTTCCAGGCTCAGGGTTAGAGAAAGGAGCACTGAATGCTCTGAAAGAATCTATTTCCTCTGCTTTCAGAAGCAGAAAAATAGACCCTTTTCCAAATATTTCCGACCCTCTCAGGTCAGGTTCTGTTTCTCAGTGGTGATTTCTCCTTCTCAATGTGTATAAAATGTTTCTCCAAAATTTTAGTCAGAAACCACGAGCTGCAAAGTGGGAGAGTGGGGATGTCCCTGCGTTTGTCAGCTCCTCAAACCAAAGAATTTTCCAATCATTGAATCACTGAGGTTGGAAAAGACCTTCGAGGTCATGGAGTCCAACCATCACCCAGCACCACCACCATGGTCAGCACCAACCCACGTCCTCCAGTGCCACATCCACATGTTTATTGAACACTTGACTCCATCACTGCCCTGGGCAGCCTCTTCTAAAGCTTAGCAACCCTTCCAGTGAAGACGTTTTTTCCCTGATGTCCAACCTGAGCCTCCCCTGCTGCAACTTGAGATGATTATGGCAACAGGTTAGGTAACAGGTTTGGCTAGATTAGGTAATAGGTGATAGGTTGGACTTGATGATCTCTATGGTCTTTTCCAACCTTACTGATTCTGTGATTCTGTGATTTCCTCTCCTCCCATCCCTTGTTCCCTGGGAGCAGAGCCTGACCCCCCCCAGCTCCCCCCTCCTGTCAGGGAATGGAGAGAATTCCAGGTGCCCCCTGAGGCTCCTTTTCTCCAGGCTGAGCCCCCCCAGCTCCCTCAGCTGCTCCTGCTGCTCCAGCCCCTTCCCAGCTCCCTTCTCTTCCCTGGACATTCTCCAGCCCTTCCATGTCCTTCTCGTCCTTCTTGCCCAAAACTGCCCCCAGGATCTGAGGTGTGACCTCAGCAGTGCCAGCACAGGGGTGACCACATTTTTCATTGTATTCTTTAAAAATGCCAACACAATATTTATTTCTAAAGCAAATCTGCTGATGGCCCTTATGAACAATATCAGAGCTGTGGTTTGGGCTGGGGTTAATTTCATAAAATCACTGATTGCATTTCATGCCTGCATTGCAATTACCTAATCTCTATTTTCTTGTGGCTCAAGGAGAGAAGCAAATGGACAGCATCTAGTAATGCTTGTGCTGAGACAATACTTTTAAACAGTAATCTAAATGGCACATGAATTAATGATGTGCCTGATCCCTGCTGTAGTTCCATTTAAGTCATGCATTTGCACAGGGCAATGGATTTGGCCCAGTGCATTAAGTGTCTGAGGCTGAAAATTCCCTTTTGTTTGGTTTTATGCAAGTTTTGGGCTCTGTGGCAGAAGATTGTCCTCTGTTTCACCAAAACTGGGGATATTTGCCAGACCTGCCTCTTCTCCCTCCTTCCCTCTCCTGGGTGTTTGTGCTTTGGGTGCAGAGCTCGGAGTGGCACCAGAGGTGGGTTTGTGTCACTGCTCTGGGTGGTGGGACAAACCCTGTGGGGTGATTCCATCTTCTTTCTGTCCTGCTGGGAGGGATTGGAAGGAACTGAGTCCAAGCTGTGCCCCATCCCCACCTTGTCCTCCAGGCCAGAGCACTGAGGGACATGTCCTTGTTCCTTGGGCACCTCCAGGGATGGGCACTCCAAACCTCCCTGGGCAGCCCCTTCCAATGCCTGACCACTCTTTCCATGAAGAACTTCCTCCTGATGTCCAACCTGAGCCTCCCCTGGTGCAGTTTGAGGTTGTTTCCTCTTGTCCTGTTGACTGGGAGAGGAGCCCAACCCTCGCCTTGCTGTAACCTCCTTTTTTCAGGGAGAAAAGTGTGTTTTTGTCTCCTGGGACTCAGTCCTGCATCTGAGCCTGTTACCACTGAAGATGCTCCTCAGGGAAATAATCTGAGTAAGGGATGGAAGGAAATTGGGTAAAGGGGCTCTAAAGTGCAGCCCCACCCAATGAACGGAGGGTGTCAACATTCCTGGCTGCTGCAGCAAACCTGTCCAAAATCCTACAGCAGCACCTTAAGCACCAGAGTGATATTTTCACATGTTTCATCTTGGTGTCTTAAGGTTGTCTTGGACGTCACTCTGCCTGTCAGACCTTCCCTGAGATCTTTGGCAACTGCTGTCCAGTTTCAGCTTCGTGTGGCAGAGTGAGAATCTGCAAGATCATCAGTTCTGGCAATTTCTGGGAAAACTGTCACTGGGATGGAGCAGAGAGACACAAGTGGATGGTCTTGTGGCCACAGGCATGTCCCCAGATCAGTCCCACTCTGTGCCTCCTTGGAAAAGATCAGAAAGGATTTGGAGGTGCTGGGCAAGGAAGGAGAGACCTTTGGATGTGAATCTATAGGAAACGAACCCTCAAGTTTGCTCTTGCAGGTGGAATAAGTGTTTCAGGCTTTGTTCTTAGACTCTGAGTCAGCGGAGGAAGATTAAAAGAGACCAAATGTCAGAGGTCTCCTGGCTCAGGTGTGTGTTACATGGACAGGGGGTTGTGTGGTGGGTGGAGGGATTTGTGCAGATTGAAAGGAAGGCAGGGTTGGTCAGGAGTGTCCTCACTGTGGTGGGGACATGTGGGTTAGAAAGACCCTCGGAGGACTTTCAGATCCAGTTTTGAAGTCTGCCTTCAAAAGGAGGAGCTGAGCAATCCTGTCCTGCCTTTGATAAACCTGTGAGAGCCACCCCTTCCTCTGCTTTCCTTTAGGCTCTGCTTGTCTCCAGCACTGAACAAAAGCAGAGGAGCCTCACGTGGACCTCTCAGGTCCATCCTGGTGGGGTGCCCTGGAGAAGGAGCCCTGGTCACCCCAGTGTGTCTGCACAGCTCTAGCTGGCCTGGCTGTGTCCACCCTGAACATTTGTCATCTCCTCCAGGCCTTCATGACAATTCCAGAGCAATGAGACATTGGTTTTATTTCTTGGTGGGGTTTGGAGCTTGAAAGAGGAGTTACAACCCCTGTTCATTGCTCCTGAGCTGAGCTTGATCCTGGGAGAGGAGCTGAAGGATTTTGCATGATTTCACCAAGGCCCAAAAAGAATTTTAAAGAGGATCTTTGCCCCAGGGTTTACTGGAGGGACTGACCAACCTGCCGGGTCCTTGGTATCTGTGCAGGCTCTGCCCCTCCCTGCCCTTGTTCTCCACCTTCTCTCGGTTCCTCTTCACTTTTCGGGTTTGTGTTTCCACTTTAACCCTCCCTGCCTGGCCCTTCTGCCCCCACCCCTGCCCACAGGGTCTCAGGGGTGCTGCCCATGTGCTGCCCATCCCCTGCTGTGCCCTCGCGTCTATCCAAGCTGCAGCAGGACTTTTCCTCCCGCTGGAAAAGCCAGGAGCTATTTCCTCTCCAGTGCCAGTGGCATTAATACACAGAGCAGGTCTTATCCCTGGTCTGACAACCCTCTTTTTATTCAGTCCACCCTTAAACACCTCCACCTCTTGAGGAGCTAATTAGGGTCATAGATGTAGTAATATTTATATATTTATTTGTATATTTATGCATGTATTTAT
>WEKX01006507.1:152052-240672 GCA_013390025.1 Pitta sordida | reverse complement strand
GTAATTTTAATAAATTTATTTTATTTATATAATATATTTATAATATGTAATATTTCTATATTATTTATATAATATATATTTATAGAATTTATTTTTTTATATATATTCCATATCTATGTGGAATGTGGGGGGGTGACCTGGCCCTGAGGTTCCATGTGCAGAAGGACTCGGATTCCCAGGGAATTACCCAAACTCTGGGACTTCCATGGAGTCACTTGTGTAGAAAGGGCAAGAGCCAGACCCCAGGGCAAAGCAAAACATAAAGTTAATAAGTATACTCTAAAGTTAATAAATACACTTGATTTCTATAAAGTTAACACAGACGCAGTCAGGTTTGCCTTTGCTTGTCCCACTGCTCAGCACCCCCCAAGAATGAACCACTGCTTTATTCTGCCTTGCACCAGCTGCAGGGTTTGGGGAAGTTCTCCCGTGAGCTCCTCATCCCCAGGGAGCTGCAGTTTGGGAAGTGGGAGCTGTCCCGGCCCTGGCTGAGCAGGATAATAATTGCAATATTTGATCCTTGTGAAACTTGGGCCCTTATCTATTCCCAGAGTGTTTCCTCTGGCACCGAGGCTCAGGAAAATACTTTCTGGCCCTGATTCCTATTAGATGGTGGAATAATCTTCCAAAGGAAGTGGCAGAAGGCCAATTGTTGATCCAATTAAAACAATGGTTAAGGATTAACCCCTTCGTGGTTGATGCAGTACAATGAGCGCAGAAAAGCGAAGTATTTGAAGGTACAAAGGTTAAAGCAACGTTAAACTAAGGGTATCCCTTCTACATCATTCTTGGGGAATTAGGAATGTTATTATCCCTGGATACTCAGCTGATTTGTTGTTAGTGGCAAAAAGTCTTGGCAAAGAAGGAAACGTTCCATGAGCTGCCAGCAAAGGCTGCTTAATCCCCATCCCTGCCATATATACATTGGGGTTTTTTGAAAAAAAGGAGCTGTCTCCGTGACAATGGGGCCAAGTCTGAGGCCTGATTAGATGGGTTTTGTCCCTTTTTTTCCCCCCCTCTCCCCCCCTGGATAGGCAGGCTCTGATTACTGGGAGCGATATCTCACCGGGAATGAATGGCATCGAGGGAGCTGCCGAGACAAAGAGCTGGCTTTGTGTGCTGCTGAATTAAGATACATGTGGGTGGCTGGGTGGCTGCTGAATAGCACAGACTTCCTTCAGCCTCCTGTCACTGAGCTTTTCTTGTGTTTTCATTTGCCTTAATCCCGGGAACAATGAATTGAGAGCAAATTAGGGGGCTCGGGGAGAAAATAATGCTCCGGCAATGTCTCAGCGGCGACTCAGGCGGTGTCGAAACTCCTGAAGGAAGCAGGGGCTGAGTTGCTTTAATAAATGTACAGAGAAAGCTGCTGCCCTTACGATCATCTCATAATTTCCTTTGGTTTCCCGTGCTCCTCTATCCACGAACATTGGAAAAATCCTGGACTTGTGGGTGTGCTCCAGGAAATGATAAAATTTGTGTTGGATCAGTGGTTCCCACCAACCAACCCTCCCTTGCTGTGCCTGAGCTCCCTCCCTGGGCTTTTCCAGGTGGTCCCTGCCAGATGCCAAGTTTTTCCTTGCCTGCAGGGTGGCATTTCTCCACCTCTCTGCCTGTCAGGGTTCCGCCTCCTGGGGCAGCCAGGGATGGATCCAGGACACTGAGCAGGGCTGGGACAGGGGCTGGGGGAAGTGGTTCTCAATTCTAACAAGGTCTGCTCATTTCTTAAAGGTAAAAGGCATTTCACAGAATCCCAGAATATTCTGAGCTGGAAGGGACCCACAAGGGTCATTGAGTCCAACTCTTAAATGTTGGCTGGTGGGAATCGAACCCCTGGTCTCCCACATGAGAGGTGGGGACACTCACCACTGTACTAAAGTGGATTTTACAACACAGTGGAAGTTACACAAAAGGTTAATTTATCTGTGTCCTCTCCTGCTGTGCACACATCCCACCTCCCCACTCGCTGCCTTTCTTGCCTGCTGGTTTACTCCTTTGGTGGTGGTGTCCTGCCCACATCTGCTTTGCCTTCCCTGTTTATTTTGGGAAGATCCTGATGGGATGTTCCCCCTTTGGATTTGAACTCCTTGGAGGCCAAACACCCTCTGTTTTCCCTGTGTGGATTTTTGTCTTTGCTGCTTGTTGCTCTCACAGGCCCATCCCTGTGTCCTCCAACACCCAGAGATGGATCCAGACACTGGGGCCATGTGGCATTACAAGTGTTTTCCCACATTACTTCTCCATCCAGGGCTGTTATTCCTTACTGGTCCAGCAAAGGAACATCATATTCCATGAGAAGTCCTGGGAGACGTGATGTCACAGCCTGGCCTGGAATCAGCCTCTCCACTGAATACTCTTATTTGCTGTTTTGCTCAAGATTTTCCAGCAGCTGCTTTTATTTGGCTGCAAGTCCTTCACATCAAATCCCAAACCTGCATTTTCAGCCTGTCAGTTTTCCAATTACTTCCAGAGCCAAGGGTTTGACTGGTCGTGTGAGTCTTTGGACTGGGATGGTCATGTCTGACCTCGGGTGAGGGGCTGGGGCTGAAATTGCAGCACCTCAGAGAAAAGAGACGCTTTTAACCCAAGGGAAGTTTTTTATCTACGATTTCCAGCCATGCTGGCACTTCACCTGGTTTTTTGGGCCACATCTATCCCTGTGAGATCAAGGATGGAATGGCTTCAAAATGCCTGAGAAGTTAGTTAATAAATTATTTATTTATTTATTTATTTATTTATTTATTTACTGGCTTTAATTAACTGCTGGAAATTTAATGACCAGTAGCACGTGCTTTGAGAAGTTCCTCCTCCTTCCTTCCTGAGAAGGGAATGAAATATTTTGGAGCAGACAAATCCCTCCTTATCCCCTGTACATGGATCATCCAGACGTGGAGAAAACACACTCCTCTTTCCTCCAATCCATCAAATTTGCACAGTCACTGGGGAGACAGAGCTCAGCCTTTGTTCCAACCCTGGGAGACCCATCCCTGGAGCAGATGGAATTGTGGAACCAACTGTGGTGGGTGAACGTTGTGCTCAACTTTTGGGGTAGGGAGAACATGAAAAAGTTTAAATCTGGTTTAAAATCCAACAAAACTTCCCATTTCTTCCATGTCTTGGCCGGGTGCTCTGAGCTTCCCAGCTCCCAGCCTGGTCATACCTGGATTTTCTCCAATCCTGCAGCAACTCCTGCCATCTCTTCCTGCCTTTCCTGCCACCAGGGCTGTTCCTGCAGGAAAATTGTGAATCCAAGTTCTTCTTTTCCATGGAAATAGCTCGTGGCCTTCTTGCTGCAGAACAAGGGAGGATCAAAAGAGAGAAGAGAAAAGGAAAATTCTTTGCTCCATTGGGATCTCATCTTCTGACCTGCTCTTTACAAGAAAGGCAGGGAATTTAGCCAAAAATAACAAGCTGGAAACTAGGAAACCAACCTGAATGCTTATTTTACCCTTCCTTCTTGTGGTCTCGTGTTTTGTAGCAATACAATTCCTGGTTAATGCATATACAAACCAATCTGTGCATCCCTTTCTGCACAGCTTTAACAACCACATCAGAAAAATAAAATAAAAAAACCTTGGCATATTGTGTGTCCAGTCAGAGCACACTGTGACAGTTGTTATCTCAGAGTTTTGTTTGATCTGGGAGATGTTGTGCTCTGAAAACGAAGCTGGAGCTCAGCAGAGTAGAGTACAACGAGGGAAAACTCAGAACCTGAGTTCTGAGGGTGGAAATGAAACCACTCAACTCCCAGATCTGTGGNTGTGGGTCCCTTCCAACTCCCAATAACCCGTGACCCTGTGAACTTGTGACACCAGGAAAATCTCTTGGTGTTCTCAAGCCAGCTCTCTGTCCTGTGTCCATGTGATGCTTTGGGATCCTCTGTAAAATCCCTTGGGATCTCAGCTCCCTCAGCCTGTCCATGGTCTCACAGTTGTAGGGACCTCCCTGCCCCAGGACTGAAGGGATGGTGCTGGAATCATCTTGGCAGAGTTCAGTGAAGAGTTGGGATGATCCTCTGGGGTCCATGGGGTGACTCTTGGACTCTTGGGGATGGGCCTGTGCAGGGCCAGGGGTTGGATGGATGATCCTTGGGGGTCCCTTCCAGCTCAGCACATCCTGGAATTCTGGGAAATCAAATGTGAATTGGGGCCACGGTCATGGCAGGACCATTGCTTAGAACCAGAGATTCGTGGAATATCCCGAGTAGGAACAGGTCCACAAGGATGTGGGTCACTGTTGAGGGAGTGTTCACACAGTTCCAGGTCTTGTGTTGCATTTCTTTCCAGGGGAATTACAGGACTTATTCACATTATTTCCCCCTGATATATATTCTCTGGGAAATGGAAAGATGAATAAAACAAGAGGCCAAATCTTCTGCTCAACCTGCCTAAATCTGAATATGTTTTGTTTGTACTTTGCTGGAAACAGTTTAGTTGGAAAGCAAAAAGGGTTTATCAGAAAAGTTGTTTTGGTGTTGGACAAGGAGCTTCTATTTGAATGGAAACCACTCTGTTCAGGTCTCAGCAGTTTCACACCAAAAGCAACATCTGATTATTTTATATAATTGTGGCTGCCCCATCCCTGGAAGTGTCCAAGGGCAGGTTGGAGCAACCTGGGACAGTGGAAGGTGCCCTGCTCATGGCAGGAGGTGGAATGGGATGAGCTTTGAGGTCCCTTCCAACCCAAACCACTCTGTCATACCATGATATACTTTCTATTTATAAAAGGAAATGAAAGTAAAGCGAATCACATTGCTGACAACCCTTTCTGATTTTTCTTAATTGAACCTAAATTTCCCTTATTCTTGACTGTGCTCTGAATTGAAAAACAGTTTTCTCCTCTGGCCTAGCTGAAACCACAAGCTAAAGATTTAAAAATGGCCTTTAACAGGATTTTTATTAAGATGCAAGAAGCTAAAAAATCCAGTTAAATTTTCATCTCTCAAGGGGAATAAAGAGTCGGAACAAAAAAAAATCACTTTCCCTTGCAAACTTTGCAAATTTGCTGTGCAGTCATCAGCAAAGGGAATTGATGGAATCTGTCTCACGGAGCACTCATTATTCCATCTGTCAGGAGGAGCACCTTGTCTGCGTGTCACTTGTGCTGAGCAGTGTCAGTCCCTGCTGCCGGAGCTGCCACACTCTCTGCCAGCTTCAAATGCTTTGCTGAGCTGCTGCGAACTTCAAAAGCACATTCCAGGTATTTCCTGAGCCCACCCCTGCACAACATGCCAGGGCATTTTCCTTCCCCGCACAACCACGTCCCACAGCACAACGGGACAGAGGCCTGTGCCTGTGTTTGAAGAAGGGATGGGAATTTTTTGTGGAATTGCGCTGAGTTAATGCTGCTGTGAAGTCTTGGGTTTGTTGCCAAGGAATTTTGGGGTGGTTTGAATTCATTCCTGCCGTGCCACACGGAGGGTCTGGCCTTGCTTGCACAGCTCCATCCTTGGCCCAAACAAACCTCCCTAAATGGGGAAAACAGGATGAGCTGCCGCTGATTCCATGAAATCCCAGGTTTTGCAAGTTCCTTGAGCTTCCCTGCCTGGTAAAGTCATGTCCTGTTTGTCCCTGGGGTGAAACAGAGTTTGAAACTGCATTCACAGAGTGCAATCACAGAATATTCTGAGTTGGAAGGGACCCACAAGGATCATCGAGTCCAACACTGTGTCCCTGGCGGGAATCGAACCCGGGTCTCCCACACACCGGGTGGGGACACTTAACCACTGTACTAAAGTGTGTGAGGAGTGTTTGTGGGGGCAGGAGCTGGGATTTGCCAGCTCGATGGGATGAGCATTGGATGATCCTCTGGGGTCCATGGGGTGAGGCTTGGGGACGGGTCTGTGCAAATTGCTCCCTGCAAGGTGAGAGGTGGAATGAGACTCAGAAAGGGACCTGGGGGTCCTGATCCATGGCCAGTGGGGCACAAGTCAGCAGTGCCCTGGTGCCAGGAGGGCCAACCCTGTCCTGGGGCATCAGGAACAGCATCACTGGGCCAGGGAGGGGATTGTCCCGCTCTGCTCTGACCTGGGGCAGCCTCACCTGCAACATTGGGGCACTTTGGGCACCACAACCTGGGAAAGATCCTGAGCCATTGGAGAGTGTCCAAAGGAGGGAAGGAAGGTGGGGAAGGGTCTGGAGGGGAAGGTGTGAGGAGCAGGTGAGGCTCCCCAGGGCAGTGGGCACAGCCCCAAGGCTGCCAGAGCTGCAGGAGGGTTGGGATGATCCTCTGGGGCCCATGGGGTGACTCTTGGGGATGGGTGTGGAGTTGGACTGGATGATCCTTGGGGGTCCTTTCCAACCCTGGATATCCTGTGAAGCATTAACCAGCACATGGGAGCTGGAGCAGTGCTGGCGAGACAACTGCTGCTGATTCATTAGACTCTAATTGCCAGTTATTTTTACCCATCCTCCCATCTTCACAAAGGGCTGCTTGGAAGGCAGTGTTGAAAGTCTCCCTTCATGCAGGCTTTGATAAAAGTCAGATGGAAGCCTGTCTGTCCTTCTTTGTGTTTATTTTTTTGGAAGAAATGCAAACCCTCTTTGCAGCTGGAAGGGGCTCTTTCACTGAGAGCAGCTTGTGCTGGGCTGGGATGAACTGGAGGGCAGGAAGTGAACGGGCAATGTTTGCTCAATGTGGGTTTCCAAGGGAAAGTCCAGATTTCACTTCAGATTAGTGAGGGGTTGATCAGTGCAAATTGTTTTTTGGGGTCTCAGCTCTCTGGTTTTCTTCCAGTGGTCTGCCTGTTCCCGGAGTGGGTGAGGAAGTGATTTATCAGCTGTCTCTCCACCACTTTCCCTTTATTACCTATATCATGCAGCAGGTATAATTAAGAGAAGGCAGGTGCCCAAAGTGACACATTTCTGTTCTGTTTATTGCAGTGTTAAGTGTGCACAAGAGGAAGCATTTAAATCCCATATTAATGCCCTTACTCTCGAGGGCCAGGCTGCTTTCTGAGGCGACTCTTGTATTTCCCTCTGTGCATAGTTTAATACTCTTTCACTAAGCACTGTCTCAAGTGATGAATTGCCCTCTTAAAATACTCCTGACATGCTTGGAAAAATCCTCATGTCTGGGGATGAAACAGGATCTTGGTAACCCTGGGATTTGCACTGTAGGGGTGGGAATGACCTGTTTCCTCTCCTCACCTCAGGGTGGGAGGTGTCACATCCTCCATGTGAGGTGTGTCCTCACATCTTTTCACATCCAAAGGCCACAATAAAGTGCTGATCCTGGGCACAGAAAGAACAAATTTTGGTAAGGGAAATCATAGAATCACAGACTGAGTTGGGCTGGAAGGGATCTTAAATCTCATCTCATTCCTCCTCCTGCTATGGGCAGGGACACCTTCCACTATCCCAGGTTGTTCCAAACCCCTTCCAAACTGACCTTGGGCCCTTCCAGGGAAGGGGAGACATTTCCAGGGATGGGGCAGGGACATTGTCCAACACAGTCTCATGGAGCTGTGACAGAGTGTGGCTGTTTGGAAAATATTTCTGACAGAAAACACAGTTGTTTGCTCTTGTCAGGAGCTTGGGATTCCAGGTAGGAAATCATGGAGTGCCCTTGATTTCCTACACCAGGAGGACAGGGCTGTTGAGGAACCTGCCTGGCTGAGCTGCCTTGGAGAGAGGTTTGCAGAGCAGCTGTGACTGTTTCCAACCCAGCACCAGGCAGAGCAGGGAGGGTTGTTGAACCTTACACATCTCAAGGAGCCAGGAAACCCTGAGGGAGCAGGGAAGAGCTGGATGAGCTGAGGTGGGACCCACTGAACCCTCTGGAAGCCCCAGGTTGGGGAGTGTGAGCACAACTTCCCAGGACTCGAGGAAGCCTCTCAGCCTGGGATGGTTCTTTGCCCACAGACCAGAATTTCCAGGTGGGGATCCCTGGCCTCTGCCAAGTTTCCTCAAGGGTTTGTCAAAGGCTGGAAGGATGTGGATTGTTTATAACATCTGTGAACCCCATCAAGAAAAGACTTATTTTTCTCCCTTCCCTGTCTTTCTGACTGGAGTAAAGTGGTGGAGAGATGGGTGGAAGGGCAGTGGAGGGAAGAGCCAGACATGGAGAGCTTTGGCTGAGTGGGAGATCCAGGGAAGAAGAGGAAGCTGGAAAGGAAGACAACCCACAGCACACCCAACCACAGGAGACTCCAGTGGGGAGCTGGGTCTGCTTGTGGAGAGCAGAGCAGGGCTTGGTGGCTTGGAAAAAGAGGAAAGAACAGCAAATACTGAGGTTATGAACTGAGAATATGAATATTATCCTTCTTTCTTGGAGTTAATGTGAAATAGAGAGCAAGCCTCCTAACCCCATTAAGTAGTTCTGCAGAGAAGGCAGGGTGCAGGTTTTATTACCTTCTGGAAGAGTTCACAGCCAGATTTTTGGCAAGAGGTTGCTGAAAATCCGTAGGTAAATGCAGACTGCAGGTACTGTGGTCAAACCCTCAGTTCTCTCCTTCTCCCAAACTCCAGGAAAGTTCTAGTGGTGCAGAAACCCCCCCACAAATGAGTTTTCTATCTCCTGTGCAAGTAAAAGAGTTTCTACAAGCTTTTGGTGCAGGAAATATTTCTTTTCATGCTCGTTTGATGAAGTCTATAAATTCTGGTGTGCTGAAGGTTACAAAGGGGAAGGAGACCAAGAGCCCTCTCCTGGCACGGACCGAAAGGACAGCTGGAAAAATAGCACAGGCTGGGATGGGCAGGTGGGAGGGAGGCACAAACACAGGAGTGGGCCTGAATGACAAACCCTTTATTTATAACCCAAATATAAATATACTCCAGGCATAAATTAGGAGGGTGTATTGTGCGTAGGTCTGGGTTGCAGGGGGCAACAGGGAAAGTGGGTTGAGATTGTGGTTCCCCCCAGGCTGCCCCTGCCCAGCCCAGCACAGGGGGGACAAGGTGCTTGGCTTGGAAGAATTTGCATAAACAGCTCAGCAAAGTACACTTGGAAGAGGGGTTTGGAAGGCAGGTCAAGAAGTATCTCTGAGTTTCACTGGACTTCCTTCAAACGTGAGCAGCAGCTCTGGGGGAAGCACAGCAAGACGTGCTATTGTCTCCAGACCACAGACCCCTCAGAGATCAGGAAACCAGTTGCTGAGCTCATTCCCATCTCATGGGCATCAATACTGAGCAAATATTGATGGGGGACTTTGCCCTACACTCCTCAACTCCTCTTCTCTCATTTTCCCAGAGCCCAGGGTGTCTCAAAGTCTGTATTTACAAAGCACAGGGATGAGCTCAGGGCTGTGCTGGCAGCTGGGTTTGGACTTTGGGAGCAGTTCTTGCCTTGCTTTACCAGCAGTACCATTCCAGCATCGTGCCTGGGATCCTGCCCTTCCATGCCATGGCCAAGCTCTTTCCAATCCATGGCCAGGAAGCCCCTGGATCCCGGGCTGTGCCACTGGTCTGCTCCCACATCTGGCTCTCCCAAGGGAACCACGTTGTGCTCGGACTGAGCCCTTTGGACACTGTGGGAATCACAATCTCTGGAAAATATTCCTGCTCTGGCCTGCTCTGTGCTATTCTATGTTCTGCAAACACCACTTGAGGTTGAGACTGTTGCAAAATGGCTGTAATTGAAATGTTGTCTATGCCATATATAAATGGCATAAATATTATATAAACTATAATCCCATGTGTTTGTGCAAAGCCTGGCTTTAGCTACAGCCCCTGCAGTAGGAGCTCTTCCACAACACTGTGTTGAAAAGCCAAAATATACACTCATTAAGGCTAGAAAATAACTCCAAGATGATCAAATCCAACCTTCAGCTGCATCCCACCATGGCCACTAAATCAGATCACAAAGTGCCACTTCTACTCATTCCTCTGGGGATGGGGATTCCAGGATTGCCCTGGGCAGCCTGTCCTGGTGCTGGATCAATCTTTCAGTGAAGAGTTTTCCCCTGATGTCCAACCTGACCCTCTCCTGGAGCAGCTTGTCCCTTGTTCCCTGGGAGCAGAGCCTGACCCCCCTCTCAGCTCCC
Source organism: Pitta sordida (assembly GCA_013390025.1). NCBI lineage: Eukaryota > Metazoa > Chordata > Aves > Passeriformes > Pittidae > Pitta > Pitta sordida. The sequence goes on along the minus strand of WEKX01006507.1, from coordinate 230,690 downwards.
CCCTCCTGTCAGGGAATGGAGAGAATTCCAGGTGCCCCCTGAGCCTCCTTTTCTCCAGGCTGAGCCCCCCCAGCTCCCTCAGCTGCTCCTGCTGCTCCAGCCCCTTCCCAGCTCCCTTCCCTTCCCTGGACACGCTCCAGCCCCTCATATGCATGAAGGTGTTTATAAATTAAATCTTCCCATTTTGAAAACACCTCCCAGGCTTTTGTTGTCTCTGTTCCTGGAAAACCCTCATCCTACCCAGCACTTCCAGCGTGTCTGTGCCTGTGCAGAGCTGCAAAATATCTCATCCACCACAGAGATGGACCCCAGCCAGGCACTTGCTGCCCTTGGGGTTTCCAGGAGTGGGGGCAAAGGGTGTCAGTCCTCCTCCAAACCTCACATTCCCTCCTCCCACACAAAATGAGGATGGGAAAGAGAGGTGAAGGCATTTGTGTTGAGGTGGAGCAGAGGAGCCTGAGGAGAGAGACCTCATTGCAGTGACACCTTCCTGGGGAGGGGCAGAGGAGGGGCAGGCCCTGATCTCTGTTCTGGGGGGAGCAGGGACAGGAGGCAGGGAATGGGCTGGAGTTGGGTCAGGGCAGGGGCAGGTTGGATCTCAGGACAAGGTTCTTCTTCTTCTTCTTTCCCCCTGCAGAGGGTGGTTGGGCAGTGCCCAGGCTCCCCAGGGCAGTGGGCACAGCCCCAAGGCTGCCAGAGCTGCAGGAGGGTTGGGATGATCCTCTGGGGCCCATGGGGTGACTCTTGGGGTGGGATTGAATGGATGATCCTTGGGGGTCCAGCTCTGGATATTCTGTGATCCTGGGGCTCTGTGCAAAGGTGATGGTGATGGCCTCAGTTAGTTACCAAAGAAACAAAAGCTGTCCCTCGTGTCTCCCTGGGGCAGATGTGGCTGAGCAGGATCCTTTCCAAGCACAGAGGGGCTGGAAAATGTGAGGAGTGTGAAGGCAAATGAACATGTTGTCAAAGTAAATAAACAAACAAGGAGGGATCCTCTCCTGACCCCCAGGGCCAGAACTCCATGGAGCAGCTGGGCCACCAAGTTTGGGTGTGATGAGGTGCCTGGGCTGTGGCTCTGGGCTGTCCCTGTCAACTGTGAGGATTAAGTTCCAAATTGTCCCCCAGTTTTGGAGAAATCCACGCCTGTTACAGACGTCTGTGTTCCATTATTATCCCTCCAGATCCTAAAGACATTGCTCAGTGCTCCTTTGGGGCATCATCTGTGCTGCCAGTTCCCATAACAACTTGTGAATTCATCATTCCAAAGCTGCTTTTTTTTTATTATTATTATTAAAAAAAAAAAAAAGAAAAAAAAAACAGCCCAAATTTTCTTGTCTTTTGTCAGCTACTGAAGCATTCGGATCCCTGGCAGCTTGCCTTTTCTTTTCTCCTCCTTTTGTTTTGTTTTTTTGGGGTTGTTTTTCATGCAAAGAAATCCAGCCATGTAGTCAGAGGGGTCATTACCATTATTTATAAAGAAAAACCCAATCTATTACCTATCCAGCATTAGAGATGCTGGGCCTTGGTAAACATTTCAAATTGAAAGAGCGGGTGGATTAAAAGGTTTTTGTGGGTTGGGTGCTGATTTAGGTGATGTATTGGGCTCTTTAGCAGCTCCCTGACAGGTCTATTTAGAGCTTCCCTTTGCTCTGGCCTTCCCCAGGCAATGACACTCATTACTCTGAGCCTGTCACTCAAAAGGACTTACAATAGAGCTTAAATGGGGCTCCTGACACCCGCCCTTGTTACCCTAAAGGGGTGATAAATCCCCCTCCCCAAACACCCTACCTGGAGTTCTGGGGTGGGCAGGGACCCCTCTCACCCTGCCCTGGCGTTCTGCTCACAGAGGGTTTGTCCTGGGCATGGGAAGGAACTGGAGGGTTGTGGAAAGGTTGATCTCAGCACCCAGGCAAGGGAAATCAGGACTGGGGTGAACTAAAATTGGGACGTTGTGGGTGTGGGGTTAAAAGTGAGCGACACAGGAAGAGGAGATTTCATGGGGGCAGGACAGGCAGGGAGAGGGTTTAGTGGAAGTGTGGAAAACACTCCAGAATCCTTGAGAGAAAAGCTTCTTTTTACAATGAATATTTTATAAGTGAACGTTTTATAAGTGAACATTTTATATGTCAACATTTCATAAGTGAACATCTCACATGGGAACATTTCATATGTGAAAATCTCACGTGTGAGTATTTCATGTGGATCATTTCATATGTGAGCATTTCATAAATAAACATTTCATAAGTGAGCATTTCATAGGTGACTATTTTAGAAGTGAACATGTGTTAAGTGAATATTCCAAATGGAACATTTCACATATGAACATTTCATAAATGAACATCTCATATGTGAATATTTATCCACCACACTGACCATTAACATGCAATAAATGTGATCTGACTGATTAGGGATGAATCCATCTGTTATTTTCAGCCCCTGTCGTGCCCTCACTAAGGTTTCTTTGCCCAGACATTATGAACTTACTTTAATTCACCATTTTCTTGTGTCTTGGTGCCAAAGGATGGTGCAACACTTGTGCCACCACCTTTCTCCTTCTTTCATAGAGTCATAAAATTATTTTGGTTGGAAGGAACCTTAAATCTCATCCCATCCCACCCCCTGCCGTGGGCAGGGACACCTTCCACTGTCCCAGATTGTCCAACCTGGCCTTGGTCACTTCCAGGGATGTGTTGAGGGTTTTTTCTTCCCATAAAAAAGCAGTGAAACCTGGTGTAGATTTAGACATACTGATGCTTAGAAATGTCAGCTGTGACTTCAAAGTTATAAACAGGGAAATTCTGCAAATGTTGACACCCAAGTAATTGAATTTATGTCGTGGTGGAGTCACACCCCAGCATCTGGTGCAGAGAAATACAGGGGCTGGGGTAAAATCTGCTCTCTGGGCAGCTAATGAGTGTGCTTGGTAATTAGTAGCTGTATTAGATTTAAGGCAGTGGTCAGTCTGTGCAGGGAAAGGGTTAAGGAGCCCAAGTTTGCCCCAGGACCATTATCCACCCTCTGTGGATAATCCACATTCCTCTTTGCTGAGCAGACCCCGGGCTTTGGTGCTCTTAAGGACAATGAACTGTTGCTTAGGAGGAGAAATATTCCCATTTGAATTAGATTATCTAGCAATTTAAGTGCAATTACATGAAAACAATATTAAAACAACATTAAGATATTCCAGATAACAGGGCAGCCTTGGCTGATATCACAAAGCACTACCCTGCATTTCTTGGCTTGCTCCACCTCGTTCATCCAGTAGCACAGCAAGGCACAATTCCTATAAAACTTAGACAAAAGGAAAACTATCTTTTCATGGAGGTGAGACCCAGTCCTTGTGCAGAGTGGACCAAATTAATCTTGTGGAGCCAACGGTAATTTTAGCTTTTCTCAACTTTGCACATGAATGTTTTTTAATTAGAGCTCGTCTCTCACTTCCGATGACTTTTAGCAAAAGCAAACAGAGGCAGGGCTGTGTTGGCTGCAGGACCAGGAACCTTCCCTTTATGCTTTTGAGGCTCCTTGTCTTGCTGCTGCTGCTGGACAAGGAACTGGCTGTACCTGTGAGTTGTCCCCTCATGATGAGACAGACATTGAGGGGCTGGAGCAGCTCCAGGGATTGGGGCTGGGAAGGGGCTGGAGCAGCAGGAGCAGCTGAGGGAGCTGGGGGGGCTCAGCCTGGAGAAAAGGAGGCTCAGGGGGCACCTGGAATTCTCTCCATTCCCTGACAGGAGGGGGGAGCTGGGGGAGGGTTGGGCTCTGCTCCCAGGGAATGAGTGATAGAAACGTCCTCAAATTCCACCAGGGCAGCCTTAGATTGGATAATTAGGAAAAACTTCTTCACTGAAAGCGTTGTCCATCCCTGGCACAGGCTGCCCAGGGCACACGTGGAGTCCCCATCTCTGGAAGTGTTCAAAAAACATGTGGATGTGGCACATGAAACGAAGTTTAGTGGTGACCTTGGTGGTGGTGCTGGGCTGACAGTTGGGCTTGGTGATCCTGGAGATCCTTTCCAACCTCAGTGATTCTGTAATTCTCTGATTCTGAGAACGGTTTATGGTGACACAGAACTCAAGATTGCTAATTAGCTTAAATAGCTCATTAGCAGGCCTGGGAAAAGCCAGGACACCCTATGGGTGTCCAACAGCAGGAGGTGGCACAAGTACAACTGGCTCCTGTGAGAAGCAGGATGGGTCAGTCTGGGGGAGATTGAATCAGAGACCAGAGACCTGGAGACTGTTCTCAGCTGAGCCAGAATCTTATGCAACTTCCCTGTACCTTATTTGTCCGGGTCTGAATTATATTTGCCTCGCTCTTGAGATCAATTGCTCAATATTGGAAAGCAAGGCCCTCCCAGGGGCTGCTGGAAGAGCCGGGGCTGGAGCACATGGGTGGGTGCTCCTCAAGCCCACAGCTCCTGTCTTAAGGGGCTGCTGTGTTTTTGGCAGTCAGGGCATGATCCTGGTTCCTCCAGGGGCTGCAGATCCAGGTCTGAAATCCAGATGTAGGAGACACGGAGGGACCGAAGCCTGGAGCCTCCAGAAAGTGCAGCTGACCGTTTTCAGGTGTGTGTAACTTGGCTCAGTGCAGTGAATTTTCATGGGAGCTCTAAAGATCTCCTTCCCCAGCCCAGGACTTCTGCCCTGACAAATTTCCAGTCGGAGGGGGGAGCTCAGAGGGTTCTTTAGAGAAACCGTGGGACAGCACAACTATTTTTACCCGGGGTAAGGCATTTTGTTTTTCATTTGGTTTTTGACTCTGCTGCTAAAATTATTATTCCAGTCGGGCTGAGTTGATCCCTACTAATTTCAGTGTCTAAAACAGAGTTATAAATGAGCTGTGTTTCCATGAGTAACATTCCCATTCAGGGCTGCAAGGTTTACTTCATGGCAGTGAAATCATTACCAATAAGCAACCAGTGTGCTCTGAAAACACTGAGATCATTTAGTGATGAGAATTAAGTACAAGGCGTCGCTCTAAGAGAAGAGATTAGTTCATCAAACTGAAAGTTTTGCATTTTTTTTTCACATTCTGCAAGGGGAGGGGGTTGTTAAGAGAAAGCCCAGCAAGATCAGCCTTCAGAGACTCTCTCCCCTCTCATTTGTTTGATTTATGCCACCAGCTCCGATGGTTCCACCTCTGTAAACCTGCCAGAGCCGCCTCTGACATTTCCCTGAATCTTTTTTTTCCCCATTTAAGTAGGAAAACTGGGCTTTAACCCCAGTTTTACTCCCTTAACTCTAAATTAGTCTCAAATATTGCCCCGGGGAAATGGCAATTTGAAGTTTTCAAAGGTTACCCAAAGTATCAAGTTATTGGATTATATCGTGCGAGCGGATTTAGGAGGAGAAGTGTGATCGATACCTGTGTCCTCCAGAGTTTTATGGACAAACCCTCCCAGGGAATCATTCAGGCTCTGACTTTGCAAAGCCTTTGGCATGGCTCAGGGGTAGCTGGAAGTGCTCAGCATCTCAGGGATGCGGGGCTGGATGTGAACTTGGCTGTCGCACTGTTTTATTTTCAAGGCTGCAGCAAAATACTGAACAAAACTGGGCCTTGGCCAGTGTTTGCGACTTGGGATGGGGCTATTCCCAGTGTGAGCCAGACATCCCAGACATTATTGTGTTCACGTGCTTTGCTTCTCCTGAAGAATCACATATCTCTCATTCTTCTCCCGTTCCCGACTGGCTGAGATCAGAGGGAGACTCTTCCCGGCTCTCCCAGAGGTTGACTTTGGGGCTGTCTTTAGTTTGAGATGTTATTGGCAGCAGGTTACGGGAGTTACCGCCAAGAAACATGTTTAGGCATTTGGATTACCCTTGTAAATTTTAATTAATCACTTTGCTGCTGTGTAAGGCAGGGCTGTAACACACACTCGCTGCTCGAGCGCTCGGTGTCTGACAGCAGCACTGCACTGCAGGTTATAAAACAGGGGAAACAAATGTCGGCATTCAGGACACTTTTATTTGGAAAGAGTCTCCCAAGTGCTCCCTGTGCCCGGAGGGATCAGAGCTCAGGGATGGGCAGTGGTGTCACCTCTGCCCTGCCCAGCTCTCAGGGTGGGGATTGGGAGCTCCCTCTGCTCCTGCAGACACTTCTCCAGAGGATCCCTCAGCAATGTTGTTGTCATCTCCTGGCACTCTCCAGATAAGCTGAAATTCCCCAGTCAGCTGCATGCAATAGCTCTGGCACCTAATGAGAAGCGTGTGGTCTGGGGGTTCTGGTTTATATTCTGGGGTCCAAACTTCTCAGGGGCTGCCTGATGTGTTGAGTTTGGGTTGGATTTGGCAGAAAGGAAAGTGTTGGCCTTTAGTGTCAAGCAAAAATGAGAGCTGATGTTCTTTCAACTTCCCTGCAAATTGCTCCCTGCAAGCTGAGAGGTGGAATGAGGCTCAGAAAGGGACCTGGGGGTCCTGGTCCATTGACAGTTGGGCACGAGTCAGCAGTGCCCTGGTGCCAGGAGGGCCAACCCTGTCCTGGGGCATCAGGAACAGCATCACTGGGCCAGGGAGGGGATTGTCCCGCTCTGCTCTGACCTGGGGCGGCCTCACCTGCAACATTGGGGCACTTTGGGCACCACAACCTGGGAAAGATCTTGAGCCACTGGAGAGTGTCCAAAGGAGGGAAGGAAGGTGGGGAAGGGCCTGGAGGGGAAGGTGTGAGGAGCAGCTGAGGGCACTTGGGGTGTTGAGGGGGAGCAGAGGAGCCTGAGGGGAGAGACCTCATTGCAGTGACACCTTCCTGGGGAGGGGCAGAGGAGGGGCAGGCCCTGATCTCTACTCTGGGGGGAGCAGGGACAGGAGGCAGGGAATGGGCTGGAGTTGGGTCAGGGCAGGGGCAGGTTGGATCTCAGGACAAGGTTCTTCTTCTTCTTCTTTCCCCCTGCAGAGGGTGGTTGGGCAGTGCCCAGGCTCCCCAGGGCAGTGGGCACAGCCCCAAGGCTGCCAGAGCTGCAGGAGGGTTGGGATGATCCTCTGGGGCCCATGGGGTGACTCTTGGGGATGGAACTGGATGATCCTTGGGGGTCCCTTCCAGCTCAGCACATCCTGGGATCCTGTGACTCTGATCCCATGATCCCCTCACCCCTCCCAGCTCAGAGCAGCCAAGAGCAGCCTGTCCTGGAGCAGGACTGTCTGTCCATCAGCCACATGTCGGGTGTATTTCCAGCCATCTCCTCAAGCCCCTGCAGGGCTGTTTCAGATGAAGGGCTCAGGCCTCAGGGTGCTCAGGGGGGTGTCCAGCTCTTCCTCACAGACACAACAATCTGCCCCGAGCTCTGTGCAAAGCTCACACTCCTTTTCAGGGATATTCATCTGTTTCTCCAGCCTGAGAGGTTGATAAGAGGATTTGGGTGAGGCAGGGGATTTTTGGTGCTTTCCTTTTACATAAAGATGAACCTGAACAATAAAAGGGTTTCTGTCCCAAGTTTTTTGTAATGCAGCACTTCACATCAAGAATTAATGCACAGAGTAAGTCAGAAAAGAGTATTAAATTAATGTGTATTGACTTTAATTGAGCTTGAGCTCTGCCCTTGTAGTAAAGCAGGAGTAGTGCAGGAGTAAAGCTCACGGGTGGTACCAGGTGGGAGCCGGGGCTCTGCTCCAGGTAGGAAAAGGGGAGACACACTGCAAACAGCAGGAATGGTGTGGACACACTGACTTCAGGCTCTGTTCTCTGTCTTTGCTGGTGCAGATGAGCTTCTCATGAGAAAAGGGATTTCCAAACTGCCCCGTTAGGAGTAACTGGGCTGTTTGGGGCCAAGGCCTGCCTGAGCTGCCCCAGGACACAGAGTTTGGGAAGTCCTGCTGTGAGGAGAGCACGGAGCAAAATTCCCCTTTCCATTAGATAACATGCTGGGCAAAGGGGCTGCTGGAAATCCTTGGCTTTGAGGGGGAAGGGGCAGCTTAGACCAGACTTACAGCTCCTGCCCAGCCCAGGGGTTCATTCCCCTCTCAGATGTGTCCCTTCTCTCTGTACCTTGTTTTTGTAACTCTCAGGAAAAGTCTCCCTTCCATAATCGACCTCAATAGCAAACCACACTCCTTAAATATTTATTTTCAATCCAGCTTTTACACCCATTGATTATGTGAAGACTTTTATTCCCTCACATTTTTTATTTTTATGTTTTTCAAGTGAAACCTTCAGGTTTGGTTCCTTTGACTTCTCCAAAGGGATCATCAGTGCTTCCAGACTTCAGACACTGCAGTGCTGATTCCTGGACACGGGGTAGTTTGACCACATTGATTATTATTGTTGTACACAGCTTTTACCATGAAACCCTCACCCTAAATGTGCTCCTGGACCAGAGCAGAGTTCCTGTGCCACAGTCCTGTGCAGAGGCTGCTGTGGAATTGCATCACCTGGACACTTCTGCCCAAAAACCTGAGTGAAGGGATGAAGGAGAGGATTTTGCTGCTGCCTTCTTTTTGATGCTCTGGTCCAGGGTACCAGTGCAGCCCTGGGGGCAGCTCAACATCCACAAACATGAATAGTTTTACATAACAATAATACAACTGGTGTGATTTTATCCTGCTCTTATTTCTGCCGTGGCTGTTGGGCTGTTCTTTCCCTATTTTTAAATTTATTCTGCTTGAGAGTTTGATGGGGGACTCACAGAGGCTCAGCACATCCTTCCAGGGGTGGAGCAATATAAGGGCTGACCTTTGCAGCACGACAGAGCTGTGATTTTTCAGATCATTTTATTATTGCAGCCACTCTCAAAGCTCAAATACCTGTCCTGGGGCAGTGCTTGGTGCTGCTGGAGCTGCTACTCCAACCTCCTGATTGGCATTTCTGTCTCCAGCTCTGATCTCATGTCTTGACCATCTGCTTCTTCTGGTGGTCTCTGGAGGGTCTGCCAATCAACCAGGCAGCCTCAAAACTCCCAGGCAAGAGGCTTGGATTATTTTTGGACCTTCCTTGCAGCCATCTGTTTGGGAGGGAGCCATGAGCTCGCCTTCCCCAGCTGGGTGAAGGTGCTGTGGCAGCCTGCAAGGGAGGAGGAAGCAAACAGGATAAAGAAAATGACCCTCTTCTCCAGGAGCTGAATCAGCTGTGAGACGCTGCTGAGCTCCCAGCCAGCAACTGGCACCAGCAGGGAGAGGGCAGGAGATCCAGGATAACTCCCAGTCCCTGCTGGAGCTGGCTGCTGCCTCCACATGACACCAGGAGCTTGGTGGGACTGGGAATCTGCCTCGTGTTGCCAGTGACAACCTGGGCTCGAGTCTATTTTCCAGGCACACACAGACACACGTGCACGAGTTGCTATAACAACCATCCCGGAGTTTTAATAGAGCTTGGACTCTGTTTTCCAGGTTGCAAAGCATTTTGCTGCAGTCCAGGAGGCAAACAGCTGCCTTCAGGCTTTTCCACCCCACTCTCCAGGCAAAAAAAACCCCAACAACCACTCTAAATCAAGAATGATAGGCAAAATGTCTGGTTTAATTATATAAAAAGAGCCTGTAGTAGGAAAAGGGAGGCTCTGTGCTGTCCTGGGGTTTCAGACAGCCCAGCCAGTTCACTGGGGCAAAAGGCTGAATGGAAATTCTGGGTTTGGTGTCCCCACAACAGGATTGGACACTGGTCAGCAAAGCCACTGTGTCACCAGGTAACAGTAAGTCACAAATCACAGAGGAAGATTCTGAGCTCAGCAGCCTCTGACCCAACATGCCCCAAACTAATGGTGTGACAGTGTGACACGGTGAGAGCAGGGGATGTGAGCAGTGGAGAGCCCTGAGAGCCCCAGGAGAGCCTTTCCTGGAGCTGCACACCCTGGGAAAGGCACTCAGGACACCTGGGATGTGGCTCTGGGCTCCTGTAACAGGCTCAAGCCAAGATTTCATGTTTTTCCTATTGTCTCAGAGCAATGGGGACACTTTGAACAGTTTTCAGGAAATAAAATAAATAAAATCGATAAACCCCCCCATGCCCTGGGTTCATCCCACATTCTGCTCCTCTGCCCCTCAGGTGAGACCCCCCTGCAGAGCTTCTCCAGCCCTGGGAACAACAGCACAAGGATTTGGAGCTGCTGGAGAGAGTCCAGAGGAGGCCCCGGAGATGCTCCAAGGGCTGGAGCCCCTCTGCTCTGGAGCCAGGCTGGGAGAGCTGGGGGTGTTCAGCTGGAGAAGAGAAGGATCCAGGGAGAGCTTGGAGCCCCTTGCAGAGCCTAAAGGGGCTCCAGGAGAGCTGGAGAGGGACTGGGGACAAGGGATGGAGGGACAGGACACAGGGAATGGCTTCCCACTGCCAGAGGGCAGGGAGAGATGGGAGATTGGGAAGGAACCTGGGACAGTGAAAGGTGTCCCTGCCCATGGCAGGGGGTAGAAGGAGATGTTTTTTAAAAGTCTCTTCCAACCCAAACCATCTATGGTTCAATTATCACCAGCCTGAATCCAACTCAAACTATAAATTCTATTTATTGTGTGGATCGAGGATGGTCTGGATCACCAGAAACTGCCCTATTTTCCTCAAAGTGGTGGCTTCTGTGCTGGTCCTGCAGACTGACCTTCCCTCAGGGATGTGCTGGCTCAGCAGAGCCCGTGGGAAGCTCGTCCTCACAGACAACCCCGTTGGCCGAGGCCAGAGCTCCAGTCAGCTCTGACGTGCAGCTCCTTCTCCAAGGTACAAATTAGCTCATTAAACACTTTGCATGAGACACCCAGGAGCTGGCAGCGAGGGAGAGGAAATCAAACCCACTCGCGCTTTGTTCACCTGCCTTCAGGGCCGTGAAACCTTCCTGCAGTGATTCATCCCAGGCTCTGGAGCTCTGCTTTGCCTTCCTCGGAGCTGCTCCATGGAGGGGACCAGGCTGCTGAGCTGAAAGGGAGCTTTTGAGCTGCAAATGTGTGTGAGGAGGCAGCGGGTGCTATTTCTGGAGGGCTGTAATGGATGTGTCTGGCCTGGCTCTCTCCGGCAACCGCCAAATGTTTTTCAAGCAGTAAAGAAGGTAAAATAGAGCAACACTGAGCTGGAGCCAGATTTTCCATGCGGTCCCTGAGCAGGGCTGGCAGGATCCTGCACGTGCACTCAGGGACATGTAATTTACTGCATCGGTCACCAGAAGGATGGAGAGGGATGGACCTGGGGGTGCTGGTCCATGGCCAGTCAGGCACGAGTCAGCAGTGCCCTGGTACCAGGAGGGCAGAGGAGGGGCAGGCCCTGATCTCTGCTCTGGGGGGAGCAGGGACAGGAGGCAGGGAATGGGCTGGAGTTGGGTCAGGGCAGGGGGAGGTTGGAGCTCAGGACAAGGGTCTTCTTCTTTCCCCCTGCAGAGGGTGGTTGGGCAGTGCCCAGGCTCCCCAGGGCAGTGGGCACAGCCCCAAGGCTGCCAGAGCTGCAGGAGGGTTGGGATGATCCTCTGGGGCCCACGGGGTGACTCTTGGGGATGGGCCTGTTTCGGTTGGAAGAGACCTTAAAGACCATCTTATCCCAACTCCTTGTCATGGTCAGGGACACCTTCCACTATCCCAGGCTGCTCCAACCTGCCCTTGGACACTTCCAGGGATCCAGGGGCAGCCACAGCTTCTCTGGGCACCCTGTGCCGGGGCCTCACCTCTTCACAGTGTTGTGGGACGCTAAGAAGAGATAAAGAGATGGATGGAGATGATTTGGGTCACCCACTGTCCCTTTGCTGCACAAGAGAAAAGGGAAAGAAGGAAAGAAAAGAGCACAAATCTGGGCTGAGGATTCTATAGAAATAACCTGGGGTGGGATCTTGGTGGATCAGCCAGAGCTTGGCAGGTTTTTGTGCCCGGCCAGAGCAGGGAGAGAGGCTCAGGTTCCTCCTTGTTCCCCTCTGGAAGGTGGCAGATATCTGGGGCTCTGAGCCACCTCTGTGTTTGCTGGGTTGGAATGAGAGAGCCAGGGGTGCTGTGGGGGTTTAGGAGCACTGCTGGTTCCTCTGCACAGAACACAACAGAGACCTGAGCTGGGACTTTATAGATCTCTGCAAAACCTTGAGTAAATTCACTTGTGAGAAGGGGACAACAAGGTCCCTTCACAGAAGTGAGCAGAACACGAGATGTTTGTTTATCTCACGTGCTCAGGGAATTAATTGAGCTGTGGCCATGGTCTGTTTGCTGCTGCTAAAACCAACATTTACTCACAACCCCTATGGGTTGGTAAACTGCTTTTGTAGCACTTAGTTTTTTGTCTTTCACCCTTGGTAAATTAAAACAGAATTTTGTTTTAATAATAAAGTTGCGAGATTTACATATAAATGAGTTTTTGCTTAGTCCAGGTGCTTTATCTTCACCTGTGCCTTCAGCTTTTTGTTCTTGGATTTAAGTTATTCTCAGGGCTCACACTCAGCCCTGTCCTGCTCTTGCATTTATTTGTGCATATGAGCTTTTGCATTTCACAGAGTTTTCTGTAGCTTCATCCTGGCTCTGGCTCTGCCAACGCTCTCCAGGAGAAGGCACTAATAAGGACACAGATTGAAATTATCTAATTTAATTGCTGGCAGAGAAGGCCTGGTGGGGGAAGATGTTATGAACAATTGCTGGGTGGCCTAACAGTGTTAGTTCCATTAAATCCTCAGAGTCTGACCTGTCTGGAGTTATTTCCTCCTGTGTAACGAGAGGAATTAATTTAAGGAGACAATAGGAGGAACCAGGGCTGGGTGTGTGTGAGGGATGGGATGAGGTGGGTGCTGAGGGCAGATCCTGGGAGCTCGGTGGGCTCTGTGCTGGTGTTATCCCAACTCTGGGAAGTTCCAGCCCTCCCTACACCAGTGATGTGGGCAAGTCCCTCATTCTCTTGTGTGACATGGTAGGAATTAAAGGCTCTCTGTAAAATATCCAGGAGTCTAAATGGAGCCACCCCAAGGCAAAGCTGTTATTTTACTCCCACAAGCTGCTGGTTCGAGGCTGCAGTGGCTCCTCTTCCTCCTCTTCCCCCTGAGGATGCTCCAGGCCACCATGGGGAGGTCACCTGCTGTCACCTCTGCAGTGTCCCCACACATGGAGACTCTCCTTGGGGCTGGAGACACTTTCTTTAACAGGACCTGATGGCAGCTTCCTCACTCTGCCTTTTTCCCTGCCTCCAGGATGTGTTGTGGACAACTGCCCCGTCCCTGGAGGTGCTCAGCACCAGTCTGGATGGGGCCCTGAGTAACGTGGTCTAGAGGAAGGTGATCCTGCCCAAGGCAGGGAGCTGAAACTGGATGGTCTTTAATGTCCATCCCAATCCCATGACTCTTGGATTCTGCTTTAAGCCAGTCTCAGCCTTGTGAACATTATTTTTCCTGGGTACTTTCCCACAACCTGTTGAGATTTTTACTTTTGCATTAAGGAAAAGTCCCAAGGCTGGAAGTGAATGATCCATCCCTGACCCTCTGCAGGCTGGGCAGGGCCAGGCCTCAGAGCAGCCCAGCTTTATTTCCCAGCTCTGAAGTTGGCAGGATGGGGCCCAATTTACATCCAGGACCTGATTTTAGGAGAACTAGAAAACCCATCACCAGCCCCATGGGCACCTCCAGTGCCTTGTCTTTGTATATCTGGAAACAAATCATTTCACATGCAAAGAAAATTCTCTGCAGTGATACTCACCCAAAATTATTTGCTGTCATGTTCATGTTTCATGTGAGGAGAGGGGAACACAGAGACAAAAACCTTAAATGGAAGCGTTGCAGATAAAGGAGGGAAAGGGAGAGTAAGGAAAAGCCCCAGAATCTCACTGGGAGCACTAAGGAAAGTCTCCCAGTTGGAGGGGACGTGGCTGTCTGTGGTACAATGACACATTTCAAGCTGCCTCCTTACATGAAAATCTCCTGTTTTCTACCCCAGGCTCCCTCTCCCAGGCTGCCAGATGAACACCTGAGTCTCCTCCAAGCGTCAGAGGATGAACCTGTAGCAGCTTTTCCACAGGTAAGAGGCTCAGCCCTTGCTCCAGTGGTTTGGGAATGTGGGGGGATCACAACCTGTGGCCTCAGGGTTTTGGGGCTCGAGACTGTGCTTGTGCTGCCTGTTGTGAGGGGCTGTTTGCTTTCTGGGGGGGTCTCACAGGTTTCAGGCCCCTCTGAGGTGACACAGTCCTGGGGTTTGCAGTTCCTAGAGGGAATCGTTGTGCAGAGACTGAGCATTTAAAAGTGTTTGGAGGCGTAAGGACTGATCCAGTCTTGATTTTTCCACTTCATTTCTGCTTCCAGTGTGGGCTGGTTTGGTTTGTGGGTGCTCCCAGAGAGGTGCTGCAGTGATTTTCTGACCCAGGGAGTGGAGATTGCAGTGTCAGGGTAGAGCTGCTGTGATTTTCTTCCTGACTCTTTATCCAGCAGCTGCATTACATAAAATACTTAGGAACAAAAGCTGCTCTTGGGTCTCTCCCCTTGTAGCTGAGCACCATGACCAGCAGGTACCCAAATCCCAGCCTTTAATCCCAGCCTTTCTCGCTGTCTTGGCATCTCAGCCTTTTCCCCTTTCAGCCTTCACAAGGTCACTTCATTTCCTGATAAACTCTTGCCTTCCTTTGGGATGCTGCTTGTCCCACTTCCAGGAAGTCCATGGAAATAAAATACTGTTCATGGAGCTCCTGGAGAACCCTCAGAAGAAGGTGCTGAGCTGGGCAGGGACGCTGGCTGCCAGCAAGTTGTAGAAGCTCAGTCCAGGATCTGGTGCCCAAGTTGGTGGGGATTTTAAGGACTGGGAGCCACTTGGCTGATGTGAGGCAGATGAGCACAGGCCTGGAGTGGAAAATGGGATGTTTTTTCCCTGCTTGGGAGTGTACAGCTTTTCCATGGGGATGCACATCCCACAGGATGCTGCAGCCAGGTCACAGATCCACAGCCAAGGGTTATTTTCTGGGTTAAACCAGGCTGGCATCAGACGGGCAGCACGGCAGGGAAAGAGCAGGAGAACTCTGGGAATGGGGTCAGGCTGGGAGGGGTGGAGGTGCTGCACCTGCAGAAGCCACAGCTCTCTCTTGGGAGAAGCTGCTGGGCTGGAAGGAATGTAAGAGCAGAGCGGTGTCCCCTGTACCCCTGTGCCACAGCCCAGCCTCCCGTCCCTCGGAGAGGGGGAATGGAAGGGCACAGGTTGCGCTCCCTGGGAGCAGCAGGTACCCCCCACACTCCAGCGTGGCTCAGAGCCACCTCCACCAGCCGATGCTTGGATGGAGTTAGAGCTCATTATCTCACTGACCTTTCACTGCTCAAGTGTTCCTTGCAATGTGTTTCTCCAGCCTGGTCCTCCTGACCTCCGTTCCCAGAGGCAGCGGGATAATATATTCCTGTGCTGTGTTGTCTAGCCACTTCACATCCCTCCCTCCCTTCCTCCCTCCACCCCTCCGTGTCTGTCCTTTTTGGCAATCTGTCATTTTTAGTTTTGGGCCGAGTCCAGGAGCTGAGTAAAAAGTCCTCGGGCAGCTGGAGCCGAGATACAATGGCTTTAAATACGCTTGAACGTGTTTGTAAACAACTGCACTTCATCAGGGGCCCTGCCCGGCGCACTGGCAGCAGACAAAACTGCTGAGAGTCTTCTGAGATCAGAATTAATTACCCTGCGTGGAAATGGTGCAAAGCAGACAGCAAAGCAGAGGGGAACATCTCCTGTTCCGTGGGCCATGTCACTGCATCTCTGCTCTGCCTGTCACTGCGGCCACCGAGCACCTGGGATTGCTCTTCTCCCGGCTCTGGCAGGGGAGGAGATGAGCAGAGACAGCTCAAAACGTTGGGAGGGCTGTGGAGCTGTTGTGCTGTGAGGATGCTCTGCGGAGCATCGGGTGAGATGTCATGTTGGCTGGAAATCATCTATCAGGGAAGATCAGTACAGGGAATAAAGCTTCTGTCCTGTCAAAACATCCCCAGTCCTTGTGGATTCCCACGGCTTGTTCTTGGTGAAAAAAAAAAAAAAGAGTTTTGTCGTTTCTTTGTAACAGGGAATTAAAAAAATAAATAAAAAAAATCCTTGGCTGAGGAGGATTTGAGGGGGGAACAAACTCAGAAGCACAGAGAGGGGGCAAACAAGCTGTAGGTGGAACACATGGATTGGGCGATCCCAGGTGGCTCGTTGGTCCCAGCTCATGAATTTTGATGAATAAAGATGGAATTTGCAGGTATGGGCTCCCACTCTGCTGCTGAGGGCTGGGAGTGGGGCTGGCACTGTGCTATCCCTGCTTACACACCCAGGAGTTGTTCTGGTGGGGAAATCAAGGAGAGAAAACTCCAAGTGCTCTGAGCTCAGCTCCTCTGCCGGGTGGTGACCAGGCTCAGCCCCTGCTCCCTCTGTGGCTCCTGCAGGGGATGGAGGCAGCAGGTCCCTGAACAGGAGAACTGCAGAAATTGGCCCCGTGGCTTGGAACGGGATCTAATTAATTAATTCAAGACATGGTGGGATCAAATGTCATTAAACGGAGCAGAGTAGATGATATGTAAGCAAAGGCTGGGAAGGGAAAGGAGGGGGTTGTGCCACACGTGCTGCCTGTCAGTGCTGCTGCTTCACTGGCACTGAGGTTATCTGGAGACATGTGCAACTGTGTGAGGGTGTGTGGAACCCCAGAACAGAGTCACGGGATGTCCTGAGCTGGAATGAACCCCCAAGGATCATCCATCCAACCCCTGGCCCTGCACAGACACCCCAACAATCCCACCCTGGCCCTGAGTGTTGTCCAGCCTTGGGGCTGTGCCCACTGCCCTGGGGAGCCTGGGCACTGCCCAACCACCCTCTGGGGGAAGAACCTTTTCCTAAATCCAGCCTAACCCTGCCCCAACTCCAGCCCATTCCCTGGGTTCTGTTCCTGGCACACAGAGCAGAGATCAGAGCTGTCCCTCGGAGGAGCTGCAGCCCCTGCGCTCTGCCCTCAGTGCCCTCTGCTCCAGCTGGGCACACCTCCGCACACATTGCACCCCTAATTCCACTCCAGGCACTGCAATCAGAGAGCTTCTGCTTCCGTATCCCCTTGCTCTGGGATTTGGCATGGAAGATCCCTGACCCTTCCCTCTTGGCTCACGAACTGAGCACCTCTGGCCATCTCCCCCTCATCCTTTGGAGGTTTCTTTTGCTTTTCCCCTGATCCTATGCTGTGCTCTCTCCAGACCTGCCTATTACTCCATAAAAAGGGATGTCAGCCGCAGATTTACTGCCTCGAAAACGATTTGGGGTCTTCTGGAATGTGAGTTCAGGACAGTCATTGCTCACGTGGTTTCACCTCGGTGCCTCCTCTGCTCCCAGTCTGTGCCAGGTCAGGTGTGGATGTGCTGGCACAACTCAACCCCACTGGGCTTTCCAGGAATAACTGAGTTTTTTAGGACATACAAGTGGGTCTGTGGGGTGTGAGCACACCCAGGTCTGCAGCACAGGGCCTGGCCTTTTGGGGAATGCTGTTTTGCCTGACGGATCTCCAGCATCCCACACGAGCTGTCTTGCCTCCTGACAGCTTCAGGAATATACTTGCCACTAATTTTAGCTCTCCCTCCAAGGTGGATATCTTTGGGGTTTGGGCACAATCAATGCCTTATTCATAAAACTACAAACACTGTAAAACG
The DNA here is from genome assembly GCA_013390025.1 of Pitta sordida. NCBI lineage: Eukaryota > Metazoa > Chordata > Aves > Passeriformes > Pittidae > Pitta > Pitta sordida. The sequence continues at coordinate 213,211 of WEKX01006507.1, read as the reverse complement.
AAGAGAAGGGGAGGGGGGGGGGGCAGAAAGTGTCCCACCCTGAAACGTGTCTGATCTCCCAGCAGCTGTAATTTTGGCCTGCTCGGAGAACAAGCTGAGGTTGTTCATTTTAGCAGCCAGGAAAGGGCTGTCTGTTTATATTTAGGGCCTTGTAGATTTGCTCAGTGTGTGCAGGTGGCACATGAAAACATGGGATGATTTCTTGCCGGGATAAGGCTGTGTTTTTCCTGGCCTGGTGTTAATTCCGTGTGAAGGCTCAGTGAGCAAGCACCAAAACCTTTCTTGTAGCTGTTTCTAAGGCTGGATTTTGCAGCCTTTGGAGTGTTGTTTAGTGCTTAATCCTGGTGAGCTTCTCCTGTGCCCCTTTCTGCAGAGTTTTGCCCAGAACACACATTTTTAGGAGCAGGTTGGCAGCTCCTGTGCCTTGGAGTCTGTAGGGCATTGCACGAGGGGACATCATTCAGTTCTCACTGGACAAGGGTTTAGGAAACCACTGCAAGGAAAAGAAGGAGGAGGAGATAAAGCATCTTCCAGCAGGGAGGTGGGTGGTGCTCCAGGATCTTGTAGTTCTGACCTTCCCTGACCTTCACCCCTGCTCTGCCCTCCACCTTTGCACCACCACACTGCTCACCCTGAGCCCTGTCCCCTGGATATGGTACTTGGGGACATGGTTCAGTGCTGACCATGGTGGTGGTGCTGGTTTGGTTCTGTGGGCTCTCTGACTGAAGAAGGCTGTGCTTCCCGTCAGTCTCCAGCCCTGGGCTCCAGGAGCTGCAGGGCCTGAAGCAATTCTCACCTGGAGGCATCTTGGTTTCAATGGCTTGTTCTTGGAATGAGCTGCAGAGGACAGAGCATCCAAACTAGGAGCTTCTGGCTCTTGGCTTCTGGAGTTGCTGCTCATCCCCCAGAACTGCAAAGTCCTGGTCCAGATGCACAAGAGCTCTGCAGCTTAGCTGAGGTTGGTCCTTCAGAGACAGCAGAACTGGGCTCTGGAGCAGCAGAAGTTGGTACAAAATGTGCGTGTCACATGTGACATCTTTGGGATGGAGCTGAACAGCAGAGCTGGAGCTCTCCTCTGATGCTGGAAGTCAGATCCAGCCACACCCATCCTTCCATCCCTCAGAAATTGCTCTCTGACCTTGCTCTGACAGTCAGGATTTGGTCACTGGGGAATCCAGAGGCTGGTTTGGTATTTGCAAAGCTTCCCAAGCTCCCAGGGCTGAGGGATTGCTCAGAGCTCTGGGTCTCCTGCCCAGTGCCCAGGCCCAAGGTCTGCTCACAGATCCACATTTAGAAAGTTGTTGATGGTTTTTCTCATCCAGAGTTATGAAAAGTCCCGTTTGAGTGAATTGAAACTCCAGGCAGCTGTGAGGAAACGAGGTTCAAAGCTGGACTGAGAGAGGGATGGAGCCCAGCGGGGAGAAAAGCTGTTCCCTTGTAATTCTGTGTACCTGAAACATTCCAGGGCAGGTCGTGGTCCTGGGAGATGGGGTGGAAAAGGTGAAATGCAGGTTCTGTTTGCACTAAAATATTTCCAGGAGTGTTTGGGCACTTTGCTGTGGTAACCAGAGGGGCTATTTTTAGAAGCTTTCCCAAGAAGCTGCTCCATACCAAACTGAGCTGCTTGGGAAGCTGTTGTGCAAAGTCGTCCCAAGGGTTTTCCACTTAAAAAGGGCATTAATTCAGAAAAAATTAGAAAGAATTGTTTTCTCCAAAATTGATCCGATCATGTGTGAGATCCTCCTGGCTGCACGTCCTGCCTGGGCTTCCTGTGGGGCATCTCTGAGATCCCCAATTCTGCCTTTGGAGTGTGAAAACATCCTGCTTTCGTTTGGCCAATTCCCGATGACAACACAAACCCAAGGATATTATGGCAACTGAGTAATCCCAAAATACATGTCAGCATTTGCAATCACAGTGTTCCTGGCCCTCAGCCAGCCAAGTGCCTCCGAGTCTAATCCAGCAAAGATCAGATCTCTCTCTTTTCCTGAGGAAATTCAGCACGGAAGAGAACAAGCCCACAGGTTTAGTTGCACTTTTCTGTATAATTCTGTGGTTGAAATTTTACCCTGTTTTGTGCACAGAATCATCAAATGGTTGGAATTGGAAGGAAATTTTGAGATCATTTTGTTCCTCCCCCTGCCGTGGGCAGGGACACCTTCCACTGTCCCAGGGTGGTCCAACCTGCCCTTGGACACTTCCAGGGATGGGGCAGCCACAGCTTCTCTGTGCCAAGGCCTCCTCACCCTCCCAGGGAAGGATTTCAGCTGAAAGTCCTTCAGGTTTCTCTAGGCTGACACGCTGGGGTCTTTACACATCCCAATTTTCAAATAAAAGGCATTTAGAAGATTCAGGCTGAAGCATTTATTTCTGAGGAAAGCTCTGTTATTCTCTGTAAGATATATATCCCAAAAGAACAAAAGCAATCCTATCCAAAGAATGCACAAACAGAGCCAGCAGACAAAGGCAAGCTGCTTTTTCATGTGTCATTCTTCATATTTGATTGTCTTTCATCCATAATCACTTAAATACACTGGCATGTATTTGAAAAACTAACAACAGCACAGCAATTGCCCTTTATCCCCAGCAGGCCCAGGAATACATTGTGCTTTCTGAGAGATTGTTCCTCTCTTGGATTTTTTTCAAGGATGTTCTGCAAAGTGTTTCCACGTGCAGTTGAGGGAGACAATCCTCTGTCTATCCCCGGATTTTGCACCAGAGCAATCTGCACTGGAGCTTGAGGGCTCCATTATTCTTTGATGAGTTTAGAAAAGCAATAATTAAGATGTGCAGAGGAACATCTAGAGCTTGTCGGGTGCAGAGGAAAAGGTTTCCTTACCTACACATTGCTGGAATATTACAGAGTCTCAGAAGGGTTGGAAGGGCCTTAAAGAGCGTCTATTTCCAGTCTCCCATGAGTTGAAATCCCCAAAAAATATTCAGTTCCAAGCCCCAGGGCTTTCAAACCCAAGCTGCCAAAGAGGGCTGATGGGGGATTGGGGCAGTTGGGGTTAATGAAGGCCCAGGACGTGGATTTTTAATGCATTGAATATTTGGGTCTTGAAGGAATGAAGCCCCAGAAATATTACACTGATTTCTGAGCAATGAACCACCTCCAGGAAATTCGAACAGTGTTATGAGCAGTGTAGGGGTGTGTTTGTGAACATGGGGTCACACACTGCAAGCCCTGAACATTTCACTTTTAACGAGACAAACCTCAACATTACGTTGTTATCTTGAGTTATGGCTCAGACTCGTGCTCTATTCCGTAGCCATAAAAGTGATTAAGGTATTATTTGTTTATTCTCAGTTCTAATGTTGTTTATGGGAAAAAAATGCATCTTGTCACAGGCAAGGAGCTAGTCAGCATTTTTTTATGTTTTGGATGTGCTTTAAACCCATGTGATGATTTAGCCTGGAAGGTGATGTAACATTTAAACTCAAAAAGCTCCTCAGCAATGTTTACCAATTCATGTTGATGCACATAACCCAAATATCCTTATTTTTCCCTTATTCTTTTCTTATTTCTTCTCTTATTATTGTCATTATACCACAGAAGCAAAATTAAGGGGGTGAATAAACAGCCTCTTCCAGCAGTGAGGTGAGGAGGCTCATGTTCATGTTTGCTCTGGGTACAGAAAAAAAATAAAATACACTCTCTGAAGTGTGAATATTTAAAGCAGGAGGCTCATATGGACCTGGGAATACACAGGTGAAGTCAAGAGATGGCATTTCAAAGAGTGATATGGAATCTGTGACAGAATTAATCTTCATGGCCCCTCAGTTTGTGGGAAGGACATGGAGGGGTTGGAGCGTGTCCAGGGAAGGGAACGGAGCTGGGAAGGGGCTGGAGGAGCAGGAGCAGCTGAGGGAGCTGGGGGGGCTCAGCCTGGAGAAAAGGAGCCTCAGGGGGCACCTGGAATTCTCTCCATTCCCTGACAGGAGGGAGGAGCTGGGGGGGGTCGGGCTCTGCTCCCAGGGAACAAGGGACAGGAGGAGAGGGAACGGCCTCAGGCTGTGCCAGGGGAGGCTCAGGTTGGACATCAGGAGGAATTTCCCCATGGAAATGGGGGTCAGACATTGGAAGTGGCTGCCCAGGGAGGTTTGGAGTGCCCATCCCTGGAGGTGTCCAAGGAAGCACTGGCCATTCCCTCAGTGCTCTGGGCTGGGGACAAGCTGGGGATCAGTCACAGATTGTACTCCATGATCTGGGAGGGCTTTTCCAACCTAAAAGATTCTGGCATTCAGCAGTTTTAGGTCTGGTTGTCGTGTAATGGAGATGGGGAATCACAGAACTGGGAGGGACCTCACACCCCCTTGCCATGGGCAGGGACACCTCCCACTCTCCCAGGTTGCTCCGAGCCCCATCCAGCCTGGCCTTGGACACTTCCAGGGATGGGGCAGCCACAACATTTCTGAGAAAATGTGTGTGTTACATCACGGGGGAGAGGCTGACAGGAAACCCCTCCCTGTGACTGTCCTTTCGCAGTGCAAAAGCAGCTGCACACGTGCAAACCCAGCTCACACTGCAGGGAACCCTGGGCTGGAAGCTGTTGGACATGAACAGCCCTGGTGTGACAATGTCCTGCTGGAGGCAATAACACTTTGTCATCTGCTGCTTGGGGCAGCACAACAACCACTCTGAAGGGTTGGTTTGAACAGTGTCAGTCCATAAACTCATTTTTCCCCCTCCCAAACTATGCAGGAAGCATTACTGAGATGAGTGGGGAACAACAGCCCCTTTTGGTTTTGTTGGCATTAATTGAGATGGATGTGAAGGATTTCTATAAATCAGAGCAGCATTTCCAAGGGGTGACTCACTTTGAAGATGCAGCCCAGTGACAACGTACCCAATACATTGAAATTTGACCAATGCAATAAACACACTGGGAAGGTATAAAGGAGACACTGGTCTGGTTATTTAATCTGCTTGGAAAGTGCAGGAGCACGTGGCCTCCAACAGACCAGATATTGCATTTAAAAACACCAAGCCTGTTAACACGGCGCATAATTAAACCCTGGAACTCACTGCCAAGGAAAATCTTCGGGTGGATTTTTCATAACATTTAAAAAAGAGACAGCCACGTCTATTATTAATAAAACTAGACACAGATCTCTGCTGTGAGATGGGGGAAAAGTAAGGCTGCTTAAGAAGCAAGTGGATTCTGCCTGGCAAGGAAGCTTTTCCCCCCCTTTTAACACTCACTATTATGTTCTAGTTTGCACCTTTCCTTGAAGTGCTGCTGCCTGGGCCTGGGGGAGGTGTTTGGGAGCTCCAGGAGCAGGTCCTGCAGCTCTGTCCAGATTTGACAGTGCTCAGATAAGCCCCGGGTCAGCTGAGGCACTTCTGCATGTGCTGGAGCTCTTTAAGGTCACTGTTCAGCAGAGGGAATAAAAAAGGTGCCAAATCTTGCAGTGACAGGGGAGTTTTTGTAGGGTTTGCCTGTAAACAGCCCCGTGTGGGGCTCAGGGGTGGCTGTGAGTCTGAGCTGCAGTTGCTCCTCAGATTTTTAAGAAAAGCTGGAGGAGGGAGCAGGCCAATAAAAGTGGCTGCCAGCAACCTCAGAGTATTCCCAGGCTTTCACAATCCCCACTCTGTGCTGGGCTGAGCCCAAGCAAAATCCACAGAGAAGGAAAACGGGATGAACCTTGTTTAACCAAATGAGTGCCCTGGGTTGGCACTTTGGGTGCAGGCAGAGCTTTGCCCCTTCATTCCTGCCTTTCTTAATCAGCTTTGTGCCACTGCAGATCCAGGAGGGGACCTGACCTGTCCACGGCTTCATGGCTCACCTGGTCACAGACCACAGTCATGGGATGGTTTGGGTTGGAAGGGACATTAAAGCTCATCTTGTTCCACCCCCTGCCATGGGCAGGGACACCTCCCATTATCCCAGGGTGCTTCAAGTCCTGTCCAACCTGGCCTTGGACACTTCCAGGGATGGGGCAGCCACAACTTCTCTGGGAATTCCATTCCAGTCCCTCAGCACCACCACAGGGAAGAATGTTTTCTTATATCCCATCTAAACCTCCTCTCTTCCAATTTAAACCCATTTCTCCCTGCGCTGTCACTCCAGAGCTTTGGAAATTGTCTCCACCTTCTTCAGACACTGCAAGGCACAGTTAGGTTACCCTGAAGCTTCTCTTCCAGGCTGAACAATCCCAGCTCTCCCAGCCTTTCCTCCCAGCAGAGCTGCTCCAACCCTCTACTCATCCCGGCTCCTCCTCTGGACTCTCTCCAGCAGCTCCATGTCCTTCCTGTCCTTCCAGCAGCTCTGCAGGTGGGGTCTCACCTGAGGGACCAGAGGAGCACAATCCCCCCCTCTGGTGACCCCTCTCCCCCCTCTGCTCTGTTGAACACGAACATTTCCTGGTTGCTGAGGTTGGCCGTGGCTGGTCCCACGGGGTGAGGAGAGGAGCTGTGTTTTGAGGGGAGGCTCCAGATGTGCTGCCCCTCTGGGCTCCTGGCCACTGTCCTGCCCTTGCTGGGACCTCGTGCCCCTTTAGCACCTTCTCACGTGCAGTTTGGGGACAGCTCTGGGACAGGGTGACTCAACAGTGTGTGTCACCTGGGATCTTGNGATCCTTGTGGGTCCCTTCCAACTGAGAATATTCTGTGAAATTCTGTGAAAACAGTGTGTGTCACCTGGGATCTCAGGCTGTGCTTGGCCTCTCCTGGCTCCAGCAGGGCAGGGATGGGGGGAGCTCTCCCACAGTTAACACAGAGGCACAAAAATCCCAGTGCAGAGAGGAGGATCCTGCCTTGGACCATCCCCCTGCCCATGCNCTCCCACAGTTAACACAGAGGCACAAAAATCCCAGTGCAGAGAGGAGGAGCCATCCCTGCCTTGGATCATCCCCGTGCCCATGTCAGGCCCTTCCTGGTGCTCAGAGTTGCCCAGTGCCAACAAGGGAACCCTGTTGGGTTCAATGTCAAATATCAGCCCCGGGCAACCTGCTCTTGGTGGCCCTGCAGGTGATGGCCTGAATTCCCCTCCCACCTCAGCCATGCTGTGTCAATGTGTCTGTGAAGGATGTTCTCCTTCCTGGGCACTCAGGGGCAAGTCAGAAATTAAAAATAATCATCCAGGGACCCTTCCATTGGTGCATGGCCTCTGGAGAGCCACCTCCAGGCATCTCATCCGTAGTGGGATGTGGAACAAGCTGATTTTTAAATTCCCTTCCAGTTCAAACCACCCCAGGATTCCATGAGCAGCTACAGCCCCTTCCCAGGGTGCAGGAATCAATCTGGGGCAGTAAAGTCTCAGCTTTCCCTATGCTGCTTTCCCTTCATGTCCTGGGAAGTGCCCTCCCAATGTCCTTTCTCTGCCATCCCTCTGGGATTGGCTGCATCCCTCTGGTTGGTGCTTTCTCGAGTGATAAACCCTGGCAGGAGTGAACCCTTGCCATGGTGAACACAGAGAGTCACAGAATCTTCAAATATCCCAACTCGGAGCCCTGGGAGACCCCTGGCTCTCCTTTCCCATCAACAGAGCCCCTGGGAGGTGACGTGCACATTGACCAGCTGGAGAAAAGAGTTTTCAAGCCCAGGATTTCTTTGAAACTTTTTCCTTGAAGTTTGTGTTGCTTCCAAAAATCCTCTCTGACGAGGGAAGTTTGTGATTTCCCAAATCACCGGACTCAGAACTACCTGTTCCAGGTCTATGGGATATTTGAGAGCCAGCCCTCCAAGGAGCACCTGAGAAACCTGCCTTGTGCCGGTTCCTCCTCTTCCTCCCTGGCTGTGGCAGTGCTGGGAATGGCAGGAGTCCAGGGAGCCCTGGAACTGCAGCTCCTCACACTCTGTCACGAGCCTCGAGCTGGGGAAGTGTGTAAGAAACATCCTTAAAGTGAATTATGTGCTCAGCACCCTCCCTGAGCAGGTTTTTTTAATCAAGCCCCGAAGCTGGAGGTGAGGAGAGACAAGAGGGGAACCTCAGTAACTTCACCCTGAGGGTTTGAAGTTGATTTGATGCCAAAACATCGTGAATTTGTGCCATATCAGAAATTAAGCCTTTTCTGTCAGTGCTCAGAGCTGATATGTAGGTCTCACTGCAGAGCTCTATTAGCTCAATTTACCTTTCCCTTCCAAGACAGTTTTAGCACTAATTGACCAGAATTCAAACCAGCTTTCTCTCCTGGTAATGTGGGTTCATTGCTTATAATTGACCTGCTTTTCTGGCAGCCAAGGCAGCTCTGGCAGCCAGCATGTGCTGTGTGACTGCAGCCTGTAATTACTTAGATTTAAGCCCTTGAAGGAAAATTTTAGGAGCTTTCTCCGCTGAATTGAAAGTGTAAAATAATAAATATAAAAGGAAAAAAAAATTTTCCAAGCTGGTCTTTTAAACTTCTAAGCAGTGTCAGGGGAGGAAACTCAGCACTTCTGAGCTGGTGGCACAATCCAGCTTTTGGGACGAGGTTTGGGATCTCTTGGCTGAATGACCAAGGAAGTAATTTTTAAGTCAGTCTCTCAGAGTGTTGGTTGCAGGGGGTGGGACAGAGGCACCAAAGCAGTTTTTCCATTCTAAAGGCACAATGTGCCAAAGAAACCCCAATGTTTGGTGGTGCAGCTGAGCTGAGTAGAACCGCAGAAATTCCAGTTGCTGGTTCCACACCAACTCCCACACCAGCATATCCACACAGTCCCATTTCCAGCAGCTGCCCAGGACACCCCAATCCCTGTTAGTCCTGTGGGCTGAGCTGCATAGTGGCCCTGCTGGCTCCAAGGACCTTCGCTGAGCTCCTGACTGGTCCAGTTTGCTCTTTGCTGGTGGTCACAGACCGACTGCTGCACCCACCCCCCAAACACACACAGAGTCCCTCAGCCAGGAAATGAGTTTGAAATCAGGTTTAATGGAAGAAAGGACAGAGTGCACTCACATACAGGGTTGGGTGAGAATAGTGACCTGCCCTGTTTACCCAGGAATGGCCCTTTTTATCTTCTCATCGATTTCGCCACTACATTCCTCCCCAAACCATGGTGATCCCTCCCTTTCCGGACTCTGGTTCCTTCCCTAAACATCCCATTGTAAGTCTTGTGCAATCCCTCAGTGCCCTTCCCTGACTCCTGTGTGTCCCACACCCCCTCGGTCCCAAAGGGCTCCACTTGACTCATCCCAAGGGCTCTCAGAGCTGGAACCCTGGGGCTGGAGGTGTCCTGGGACAGCCCTGGGAGGAGCCAGGCAGGGTGGCCCTTCCTCTGAGCCCATAATTTGGGCCTCCACCTGCCATTGTGTCCTCTGGCCTTGTGGAGATGGGCCTGGGCTGGGCTGATGGTCCCTGGGCTGGGCCTGGGAGCAGCTGGGCAGGGTTTGATTTGGTCCCTCTGCCTGCCATGGACTCTCTGTTCTCCTTTGTGGGCGTGCAGGGAAAACAAGGTGCATAACCTAAAATAACCCAGGGAAGTGGCCAAGGCAGCTTGCACAAAACCTTGCACAAAAAGTGACATCTCCCACCTTTCCTCAGGGGATGGGAGGGGAGCAGGAACAGATCTCTAAGGGAAACAGCAAACCTCTGGTCCAAGATGGGTTAGACCCTGGCACAGGTTGCCCAGGGAGGCTGTGAATGCCCAGCCCTGGCAGTGATCAAAGCCAGCTTTGATAAAGCCTTGATCAACCTGGATCAGTGGGATGTGACCCTGTCCATGGCAGGGGGTGGAACGAGATGGACTTCAAGGTCTGTGCCATGATTCCACGCAGACAACACCATAAATCCTCCCCTGCCCTGCAGCAGAGCAGAGCAGGTTGGTGCTTTGTGCTGAATTCAGGGGCTGCTCGTGCCTCATGGGTGGGGTTCAAGCAGAAGCCTCCCCTTTGGATCAAGGTATAGATTGGATTGGATCTGAGCTGGGAGTGCAGCAGCACAGCTTGGGGCGTTTCTGAGCAGTGTGGGGAGCTGAAGGGGAGCACCCAGGGGTATTTTGGGTGCTCCATGGCAACTAGTCAAGCTTTGGCTTCTGCAAGGCTGAGCAGCTCGGAGCGTGTCTGGATTCCTCTCCTCAGTGCACACACAAAGCCAGTCAGAGATGCCAAAGCAGATGCAAAAACATCTGGATATCACCTAAAGCTCCAAGATTTCCCCCATCTTCTGCTGCTCCCCAGCACAGAGCGTTGGCTGAACTCCAGCAGGAGCCCTTTGCTGCTCTGCTGCCTCCGAGGGAAGCAATAACCAGCTGCTGCCACACAGCCAGGAGGGAGAGAGGGAAAGGTGCCTCACTGCTTAAATTAACCTCTCTGGGATTCTCTTTGGAAGGTGGGAAAAATGACAACCTGATTTACAGCAGCCCTTGAAACTCACTGCGTGCCTGCCCTGTCTCCCTGCATCCAGGAATAAATCATCACAAACACTCTCCCAGAAATGCACCCTTTTATTTGGCCACCATCTGGGCTCGACAGCTCAAACACACTTTGCAGGAGGCTCTGCCTCGCTCTGTTTCTTCTCCAGACCCCCTGAGTTCGATGCTTTGGTTTTACATTTAGGTTTTGCTGTTTTCCCCCCCTCGTTTGGGGTCTTTAAGGGGCTGCAGCAGCTTTGTCATATTGGGAAAATGCTGCTTGGGGGAGTTCTAATGGGAAACCTGACAAGGAGGAGAGTTTACAAAGCTTCATCCTCCCAAAGGCTCAGGAGGGGTGGATGCAGCAGCCCAAGCTCACAGGGGCTGAAGCATCACCCAGTGCTGCATGGACCAACATTGGCTCTGCTTTTGTCTCCTGTACAGATGCACAAAATGCTTTTCTATCTTTCCACTTAAAGCCTGAAGTAAAACAAAGCACCAGGATTTGTCCTTCTTACCTCATGGGACAGAAGAGGCAGTTTAGAGGGAAATAAAAAAGGATTATTGAGTATTTAATTTCTTTCCCTGCTCAACAAAATAACCAAAGATAATTTATTGGCTGCTTTCACACCCTCAACACAAAGGCCCCCCAAATTCTTTAAGAAATGATGATAGCTTGAAAAGTTTGCATTTTTTATAATGATAACAAATGTGGGGCAGGACAGTGTGTTCTGTGCCCACCCTGTGACACGTGGGGTGTTCACAGGCACAGAGGAGGAACAGGGCTCTGCTCTCCTGAGCACCGTGGGGTTCACACAGACTGACCTGGTGCAGCAACAGCCCAATTCCGACCATGATTTCCTCAGACTTGAAAGAAATCCGTGGCAGGAGCTCCCTGCAGAGTCAGGCTGAGCTGGTCCTGCCTGTGGGCCAGCCTTGCTCTTCCTGCTTGTTTGTATTCATAGAAACCCCCAGGTGACTGTTTTCAATTAATAACTCATTGTTTCCATAACAAAGATCCAGATCCTGACGAGGAGAGGGTTGTGATCCATCCCAAGCCAACCAGGTTTTTAGGAGGCTCTCCTGGATGCAGAACCCCAGGTCTGAGCTGAGCTTCCCTCATTGCACCTGAGCAGCAAATTCACTCAAGGCAAGCGAGAAATTCTTCCTCCTGGTTTCATTTTTCACCTGGAAAAATGGGAAAGATCTTCATTTCATCCCAAGGCTGAGCAGCCAAATCCAGGAAATGAGACATCTGTACGTGCACACACGAGGAAAACCTGTCCGAAGGATCCTTACTATGGATAAAAACCCAGGGGAACCTTCCCCACCTTCCCTCACACGACCTGCTCTGAGCTCCTTTCCTTTGCCCTGGGCTGGTGCCTTCCAGGACTGGTGTGGACTGGTGTGTACTGGTTGCTCAGGAGTCCAAGGGATCCCCATTTCAAAAGCTGTGCCTCAGTTTTCTGGAGTTTCAGAAATGCCCAGAAATCCTCATTCTCATTCCACACACCATTGCCACGTTGTATTCTTCAGGAATAAATCCCCGACTCATCCCTCTGGCAAATTCAGATTCTTTCCGCTGCTTCTGTGGCCCTGAATGCAGGAGAGAGAATATGGAACAGCAGGGAAAAAAAAATAAAAATCAGAGAAAAATCACTTTTCATGCAAAGGAGGAGGTTTATCAGGGGCTGTGCTGGGGGTTGTCCTTGCCAAGACACAAGGCCAGGTTTTGTACAGGATACCCTGACTAAAAACCCCAGTAATTGTTGTATTTAGAGAGTTGGGATCTTCCTTGAGGACTGTCTGCCTTCACATTGTCCAAGCTAAGTTTGGAAGGAGTGTAGCCAACTCTTGATTAATTAAAAATTAATTAGATTAGAAAATAATTAGAAATTAATCAAGAAATTGAAATTAATCTAGAAATTGTCTTCTTGGTGCACTTTGATGGTACAGCCACATCCCTTCAGGGCATCTCTGGAGAGCAGACCTTGGTTGGACAGAGGAGTTCAGCTCCTGCAACCACAAACTTGGCAGAAATTTTAAGATTTAATTTCATTTTTTTGCACAAATTTGAAGATTTCCTGCGATTTCAAAGATTTCCTGCAATGCTTGGTCAGAGTATGAGGGGCTTTTTGATAACTCCATTTCACACGTGTTTATTTCCATTTATTTTTGTGCGTGTCCCAAAGTCTTAATTCCTTAAGTTTCTAACTTCCATATTTGGAAGGGTCTTTTTGAGGAATTTCCTTGTTTAAAATATTTGGAGTTTTGGTTTGGTTTTGTGGGTGGTTTTTTTTGGTTTTTTGGGGGGTTTTTTTGGCGTGCCATTCATTAGTGACTGATTTACCAAATGTATAAATAACCCAAATAACCACAGGGAGGGTGTTCAGGTGACATTTCCAGTGGTGTCAGGAGGTGCAAACGAATGTCACTCCTGCACTCCCACCCTGCTGAGGGCACGGCACCAGAGTTTCAGGGCAGTGTGAGCACCAGGGCTGGGACTCCTCTCATCCCTCTCCAGCTGAGAATTCATCCACTCTCCCTTTGCAGCCTGCAGAGAGGGAGAAAAAATAAAATAAAAATAAAATGTTCCAGGACATGATTCACCTACTTCAGATGTGTATCTTGCAGCGAAGTGAATCAACTCTCGGACTTCCTCCATAAAAGGAGGCGTGAAGGAATTTGCTTTGTAGAAATCCGAAGTTGGGTGAGATAAATTCCAGGCAGGAAACATGTGCAGAGGACAGGCATTAATATATTTTTATTAGCAATGGTTTAGCAGCTCGTGCTGCCAAGAATAGCAGCTTGGGAAAAGGTGTGCAGGGTTAAACACCCCCCCCTTGCCCTTTTGCTCTGTGTTTCAAAGGCTTCCTTTGTGCTTTGGGGCAGCACTTGGAGATGCCAGACAGGGAATCACAACTGCTGAGGGGCTTGGAATCCACACCCTTCAAAGGATCGAGTGGCCACAAAGGTTTTGACGGGCAGTGGCAAGTGGAAAATAGAGCCACAGGATCCCAGAGATGTTAAGGTTGGAAAATCCCTCCAAGATCATCCAGTCCAACCATACCCAGCACCACCACCGTGGGCACCAGTAAATCCCATCCTCAAGTGACACATCCACTTGTTTTCTGAACATTTCCAGGGATGGTGATGCCACCACTGCCCTGCAAACTCTGTGCCAATGCTTTACAAGCTTTTCCATGATGAAATGTTTCCCCAATATCCAACCTGAATCTCCCCTGGTGCAACTTGAGGGTGTTTCTGGCCCAAAAGCAGCCTGGGCAGGAGGAGGGGGACGGGGATTGTGTCCCTCTGCCCCTCAGGTGAGACCCCCCTGCAGAGCTGCTCCAGCCCTGGGAACAACAGCACAAGGATTTGGAGCTGCTGGAGAGAGTCCAGAGGAGGCCCCGGAGATGCTCCAAGGGCTGGAGCCCCTCTGCTCTGGAGCCAGGCTGGGAGAGCTGGGGGTGTTCACCTNGAGATGAGCTTTGAGGTCTCTTCCAACCGAAACCACTGTGGGATTCCATGATTTTAAGGAATTGTTCATTCTTGCTCATAACTCTGCTGCAGTGAAGGTGCATCAGGGTGAGCACATTGATTGGGTGCAACACTCCTTCACAATTGTGCTTAATTCTATTTTTCCTGGTGCATTCCACGTTTGAGATTTCACCGAATTTTAACTTTGCACAAAACATTTCAGAGCCATTACCCTGCCCTGAGGTTGCTCAGGACAGAGACAATCTTGCTGCAGGGATTAGTTTTGCACCAGTTCTAACATTATTATTCAGTGGATTCCTATTTCTACCCTTGAAGAACAAATGCTGCAAATTTGGAGAATCTGTGCTGAGTGCATCTTCTTATACATCAAAGAACTGAAATCCTTGCTTTTGAAATTTTAAAAAAACCAACCTCAGATGGCTCTTAACTATAAAATTATGGTTGTTGCCTGAATGATTCATTTTTCCCTCTTTTTTAGTGTGTTTAGGCTGCTCCCTTGAGTTTTCATCAAGAGAAGCTGCTGTCAGTGGCCAAACACGTGTCCCCACCCCAGGTCTGGGTGTGTTTATTCACTAATGCAAGACTCAGGAGGAAGTTTGGTGAAAGAAAGTCAATTAATAAAATTATTTTGGTTTTCTGCTACTAATTCTGAGGTGACAGAGAGAATCTGAGCTGCCAAAGCACTGCAAGTTTCTTTAGCAAGAAGCAGAAGGGAGGGAATGGATGGAATTAATGCAAAGAGCAGCAGAAGCTTCTGGTTGAGCTCTTGCCATGGGAAATAATTTTTTCCAAGGAAATTCACTGCTGTGTTTTCACCTGGCTCCACAGAATAGGGGGTTTGTGGAGTTTCAGCCCAAACAGGCACTGCTGATGTCGCTGCCTCAATAGATTGGAGAGTTTCTAATTTCTGCTCAATTACTTGAAGTTGTGTGTTTATCCCTAGATCCAAACAAAGGCAGTTTTAGGGAATGCAGGATCGGTTTGGCCCTGGAAGAACTAAGAGCTGGCATTGCCCAGCCCCATCCAGGCCTTGTTCTTAACCACGTCATGACACAGCCCCAGTCCAAGCAGCACTTTGGGATTAATCTGACAACAAGGATGATTTATTCAGTTTTTCTTGTGTCATTCATTATTTTGCTTCTTCCTGGGTGAATCCATGGCCAAGTGCAGCCTAAACTGCCCTGTTTAAACACCACCAAGAATCTGGGGCCAAACTCAACCTTGGAATTGCTCCACAGAAATCAATGGGCAAATTGTTGGGAAAACTTTCCTGTTTTTCTGTGTCCGTACAAATGACACTGAAGGAGTTTGGGTCCAGCCATATGGGTGGCCAGGGGGAATGTTTAAAAACAAGAAACCAGCCTGTCAGTTCAGCTGGAGCAAATGAACAAATGCTGCAAATGTGAGCCAGCAGCCTGTGCTCCTGTGCCAGGGAGGGACGTTGGGCAGGGAAACCTGAGAGCTGAGTGTGGCAGGAACAGAGGGAGAGCCAAAGGTCCAGCACAGGGGACTCTGCCCGCGGTGCCACCTCTGCCCCTGCTCCAGGATGGTGCTGTGGGAACAGCTCCAGCAGGACACCCTGGAGGGGCGGGAGGAGCAGCTTTGTTTGGGATTTTCCCAGAATCCCGGGATATGCACAAGGCTCATCCCTCCAACCCCTGGTCCTGCACAGGCCCAGCCCCAAGAGTCACCCCATGGGCCCCAGAGGATCATCCCAACCCTCCTGCAGCTCTGGCAGCCTTGGGGCTGTGCCCACTGCCCTGGGGAGCCTGGGCACTGCCCAACCACCCTCTGCAGGGGGAAAGAAGAAGAAGAACCTTGTCCTGAGATCCAACCTCCCCCTGCCCTGCCCCAACTCCAGCCCATTCCCTGCCTCCTGTCCCTGCTCCCCCCAGAGCAGAGATCAGGGCCTGCCCCTCCTCTGCCCCTCCCCAGGAAGGTGTCACTGCAATGAGGTCTCTCCCCTCAGGCTCCTCTGCTCCACCTCAACACACCAAATGCCCTCACTGTCCTCATGGCCCTTCCCCATCCTTGTTGCCCCTAAATCAAAGTGGTGGCAGCATTTGGGTGACTCCTGGCTGTCACTCTGGCTGTGCAGCCCTCTGGGATCTCCTGAGGTGAGCACACCCTGCAAGGGGAGTGTTCACACCTGGCTCTTGGGGTGTTGGGATTTGTGACTCAAAACTTAGAGTTCATCCCAAACCTCAGAGCCTGTCGTGCCCGCTGAGCATGGATCCCAAATACCCCAGCTCACCTGGCCATGTGTGTGCCCCCAGGAGCTCCCCCAGCCCGTGTGACACCACATTCCCTGTGCTGGCTCCAGGGATTCCCGTGCTGCTCTTCCCAACAGCCACAGACATCCCCGATCCACGGGCACGGATCCTGCTGCCAGGCTGGACCACCTTGCTGCCCATGGTTGAGGTTTCGGTGTGAGTGTGCAGTGATGAGGGAGGATGGAGCAAAAAATTCTGGCTGTTCCCCATGTCTGAGTTGTACTGGAGTGAACCGGGAGTGAAGGGATCACCACTGGTGGGAGCCAAGCCCTGTGTTCCTTTCACACAGAGTCTTTCTCCAGGCTCTGAGAGATTTTTTTTTCCTCTGTTACCTCCTTCACCCTTTGAATATTTTATTTATATTTTATATTTTATAAATACATTCATGCTTTTGTTAGTTATTACTTTATTTTAGAATCCCAGAATCCTTAAGGTTGGCAAAGACCTCTAAGGTCACGGAGTCCAAGTTGTGCCTGATCCTCTCCTTGTGCCACATTCAGTCCTTCCTTGGACACCTTCAGGGATGGGAATTCCACCTTTTTTTTTTGCTTGGTTTCCAGTTTGGTGCTGGGAATCCCCATCCCACTGCTGGTGGCTGCAGATGGATTTAAATCCCTGTGTCCTGGAGGCCTTGGGATGATGGGCACAGGATTGTCCCTGCTGGGGACTCACGGTGATGACACCCTTTGCTGTGCCATATTTAAGGAAAAATGAATATTTCCACGGGATAATTGAGAATTCCACAGTCAGGAATGACTGTGATTTCTTGAAAAGTGTTATCAGGATCAAAATTCAGGACAAACGGGTTTGAGGCTGAACAGCTGAATTTTGGTGGCTATTTCTCTGGCATCCTTTGCCTGAAAAGCTGACAAATACTTGTGGAATTTATATATATACATATATACACACACACATATGGTACTGGCAAAAAGGAGAAGGCTCAGGGATCAGTGGCTGCTTTTATGAACAGACACTGAGGATGCTGGAGATGAGCAATTTCCAAAGGGATTTGGGAGCCCTCCCAGGTGGAATCCAAAGCCCTGATCCGGCAGACACACCACGAGGGCAATTTGGGACCATTTAACTTCTTAAAAGCAAAATTGCAGCTTTTATTTTTGCACTGGTTGTGAGGGGAGGTGACGCCTGTGTGTGCAGTGGAATTCGAACTCGATGGTTAAAGGCTTCTTTAATGTTAAATTCGTGCTTGTTCTCTGTAGACCCCCCCCATCCTCCTGGATGAGGATCTACTCTGTAATTCCTGGTTCCGGGTGTGTTAAGGTGGTTATTGGGCTGTTTGCCCTCTATTGGTCATAGTCAGTGGTTCCCAAGGGTTTTTTTAATTCTTTTTTAATTTCTAAATCCTCCATTTTTACAGTGGGGTGCAGTTGTGTCTAGAGAAAGTCGAAGGTTCTAGGTTTGGGGTTTGGTTTTCTTAGTTACAGCTCAGCAAACCCTTGGAAGCTGCCTCTGGATCCCCAGGGATGCTGGAAATGGCTGAAATTATTGGGAGGTTGTAGAGAAAAAAGGGAAGGGAAGGGAAGGGAAGGGAAGGGAAGGGAAGGGAAGGGAAGGGAAGATTCTCTCTCCCATCCCCTGGGATTTCACAGTCTGGATTGGGATTGGAAAGCTGCTCAGGTGTTTGAGCAATAAAACTAAACCCAGGGTAAAATGTAACTCCAAGTCCCATCTGTAGCTGATTCCAGCATCACTTTGGGCCATTTGCTCCCTGTGGGTGAGATCCCAGATTTCCAGATGCTCCTTTCCTGGGAGAGGCCGAGCATCCCGGCAGGCAGGGGGCTGGCAGGCTGGGCAGCCCCGGCCAGGTGTGTGCCACGGGCAGGGGCAGCTCGGGGCTCAGGAATTCCTGCCGTGCCAGAGGGCAGCAGCTCCCTCCCTCCTTCCTTCCCTCCCTCCCTCCCTCCCTCTCTCCTTCCCTCCCTCCTTCCCAGGCGCCGCTTCCCGGGCTCCGTGTGCTCGCTCGGATTACTCAGACTTGGCTGCGATTTCCCTTCGCAACATATTGTTTGACAAATGTCAATTCTGAAAGGAAAAAAAAAATCATTTAAATTATTTCTCCGAGACAAAGTTTGGGATTTAACGTTGAGCAGATGCTCTGTCTAAAATTAGCATAATGATTCCTCATGCCTTGCTACTTACCAGGACATGTGTCTTTAATGTAAGTGTTGGAATAATAATGAAACTTCGCTGGTTTTGGTTTTTTTTTTATAATTGAAGATTTTCCTGCATGCTTTTGAGAGGGTTTAACGAGCACAGGGAGCTTTGGAGTTAAGGAATGCTGGTATTCCCAGTTTGCAGATGTGGAGAGGGAGATGCTCAGCTCCTGAGGGGCCTGAGGGGGGGATGGAAGGGGGGAATGGGGGGTCCTGGGCACTGCCCTTCATTAGGGGTATTAAACCCCTGATTGCTGATGTGAGGAGTGAAAAGGGACCTGGGCTTTGGGGACTCATGATTCCAAATAAACACACCTTGGGAAAGGTTCCTGGTGGGAATCCCATAAGCAGGGGGAGCTCAGGGCTTGTCAGGGCCTGAGCCTAAAACTTCTGAAGATCTCACTTCACTTTCTGAGATTTACAGTTCAGGTTGTAAAAGGTTGTTAAATGTATCTGAAATATGGTGGAGTCACAAGTTTCTGTTGCTCCAGATTTCCCAGGGGGAAGGATGACACGTAAACCATAACCCCAGCAGTGTGAACGCTATTACTTGGCACAGGGGTTTTAAAATTCAAAAATCATCACATCCTGCATTGCACTTGAGGCCAAGCACCCCAGTGCCCCCAGCGCAGCCGCCTCCACTTGCTGGTGTGGCAGGTGGAGCATCTGGCACTGCCCCATCCCAAAGGGCAGGTGTGGGGAGTCCTGGTGAGGAAGGACACCTGGTCCTTGTCCCCTGATGGTCTCTAGGAACTCAGAGGTTCACGGTGTGTCAGGGCTTGTGTCTGGGAGGTGCCCCCAAATCCCTGGCACACCCCTGTAACCAGCAGCTCTGCGGTCATGCCTGTGGAAAAGCTGGAAGTCCTGATTGTGCTCCCAGCCTCTGTTAATGCATTTTAGCAGCAGGGAGGAGAGGGATGAGCTTAGGGACCTGCTGGAATTGTCCCGAGCACCGGAGTGGACTCCAGGGAGGTTCATGGTGCTGGGAATTACTGCACAGCAGAGATGGTGGGAAAAAAAGAATACAGCTCAAAGAGAAAAAAAAAAGAGGTGGGGACAGTTTTCCAGGGGCTTTTTCAGGCAGTGGGTAATTTCTGGAAATCCTGGGAAGGCTGAGGAGGCAGCAGGACCAGCCCCAACACCGAGGGGAGGAAAAGGCTCTGACCTCAGCGAGGAGGGAGATGTGGTTGTTTAACCACCCTCCACCTCAGGACAGTCCCTTTCCTGACTAAACGCTGGTTTCTAACAAAGGATTTCCACAAAACAGCCCAGCGTGGCCTGAGCTTAACCCCGTGTTTTCCTGACCCTGCAGTGGGAAGAGGAGTCTCTGGGGAACCTGGTTCTTCATTTTCCAATTTAAGCAAAACCACATTCTTGTGCCTAAGAGAAACCACCAGCACCAGGCAAACACCTTTGTGCTCCCTTCCCTCAATGGCCGTTTGTGCAGTTTAAGGGAAAAATACCTAAAAAACACCTCTCTGGGTGTTGGAGCCCAGAGATCAACCTCCAGTGCTGGGAAAGGGGTGGGTGGGTGTTTGGTGTGATGGGCAGAGTCAAGGACCCTGGTGAGAATTCAATTTCAAAAAATCTGCAGCATTTTTGGTTTTAATGGAAATCTGAAATGTCCCCATGTTTTGTTCTGTGTGGCGCACTTTTAAAGGAATATTAGAACTTTATTAGCACAAGTGTCCAAGGCCAGGTTGGAGCAGCCTGGGACAGTGGGAGGTGTCCCTGCCCATGGCAGAGGGTGGGACTGGATGAGCTTTCAGGTCCCTTCCAACCCAAACCATTCCATGATTTTCATGGATCCCTGGGATTGTGTCATCCAAGGAGAAGGACTTTAGCACAACAGAGGTGCCCTCACCCTTTCAGATGGGAGGGTGGTATTTGCATGATCTGTTGTGTGGCCTCCTCAAATCACCACCGTGGTGAGGCTGCTGCTGGACCTGAGGCAATTCCACAATATCTGAGGTGCAGCCAACCTTTCCCCAAAGTGATGGAGGAAACGAGAGACTCCTTGGGTGGCTGCTTTGGATTTGGGGTCCTTGTGATTCTGTCCATGCTCCTGGGAGGTATTTAATGTATTATGTGTCTGTACAAATACTCAAGTCCAGTTCGATGATGGCAGTGGATTCCTTGCCACATCCAATACTTTCTCTCACCACAGTCCCTCTGATCAGCCTGCTGGTCTTAAAGTGACAAACCTGCTTTTTTTTCTGCTCTTGGTCCCTCACAGAATCATCAAGGTCAGAAAACACCTCTAAGATGGTCATATCCAACCATTAACCCAGCACTGAACCATGTCCCCAGGCACCACATCCATGTGTCTTTTAAACATTTCCAGGGATGGTGACTCCACCACTGCCCTGGGCAGCCTGTGCAGTGCCTCATCCCCCTTTCAGGGAAGAAATTCCCACCAATATCCAACCTAAACCTCTTCTGGTGCAGCTTGGTGCTGTTTCCACTGAGCTGGTCAGTGCAGAGCTCTGGATGTGACCCCCACCCTGGCGCTGGGGCTGGAGCAGCTCCAGGACTGCAGCCACCTTGATGGAAATTCCTCCTCCAGCAGAGGAGGAAACACAGCCAAGTTCAGTGTTTCTGCAGTGAGCTTTGGGAGGGCAGAGGCCACTCCACATGCACTGGTTGAGAGCCCTCAAGGACCCCTTGGAGTATCCAGTGTCCGACTGCATCCGTAGAATTCCTACAAGACCTTGAGCAACGGCACCTGCTGACACCAAAGTGAGTCAGGCTGGGGGAGAGGGAGGAGCCTGGGGCAGCCTGGGAGCAAAATGAAACAAAGAAAACCATGAAGCATTTTTACCTCACTAATTCTCATTTCTGCCAGGAATGAGAGAAGCTGGAATTGGGTGTGAAACTGGGCTGTTGAGGAAATAGTATTCGCATAGAAAATGTGTGTGTTACGTGGTGTTTCCTTAGGTTCTGCAGCAAAAGCATCTTGGGGATGCAGTTTAGAGGGGGGGTTTGCTCTGGGGGTGGTTGGAGAGGGGCCAGGCTGGTGTTTCCACAGCAGGTGGAATCATTAATTCTCCTGGAAAGCACCGTGCTGGTTTCTGAGCAAAGGGACAACTCTGTGCATGTTCATCCCCAAAAGCACATCCTGGAAACCTCTTGTTTGCCCACCAGTGTAATTTCCATCAGAGAGACTTCCCACCCTCCTTAGGTGACTTTTCATGGCTTAGCCCTGACTTTATCAAGGCTGGAGTCAGATGGGGCACAGGCTTGGGAACTGTGGGGTGGGGGGTTTGTTTTGTTTCTCTCTTCAACTTGGGATTTGTTTGTGGAAGGAGCAGCTGGATCAGGAAGGAGAGCTGAGATGCAGCTTTGCTGGGATGGCTGTGCCAGCTCTGGGGTCCAGTTGCTTTCACCATGGAATGTTTTCCCAGGAACACCCCATCCAGCAGCAACCACTCATCCAGCAATACCCATGGGCTGAGCAAAACAATCTTGGCAAGAATTCCCATTTTTGCCAGTAAACCCCTGTCCACAGTGGTACTTCCACCGACCACAGAAGAAACAGAAACATTTTGCCGAATAAGCAGATACATTATAAATGTCACAGGGCCGGGGATGCTGAGTTACTCTTTGCTTTCTGACAAAAACCCCTCAGCCTGCTTCTTCCAGCTGCTTCCACCCTGGCTCTGTCCTCTGAGCTGGGATCCCACCTGGGAACTGGGACAAACACCACTGGAGCCCTTTTGTCATCACAGTGTGGAAGGGGAACACACTCCCTGATCCCTTTGTCCTGCAGCCCTGTGAGGGAACACTTTGTCCTTTTACCTCAAGGGTTTTGGCTTCCCCTTTGTAATGGGAGAGATCATGGGATCCCAAAATGGTTTGGGTTGAAAAGATCCTTTAAGCCCAGTCAGTTCCACCCCCTGCCATGGGCAGGAACACCTCCCACTATCCCAGGCTGTTCCAACCTGCCCTTGGACACTTCCAGGGATCCAGGGGCAGCCACAGCTTCTCTGGGCACCCTGTGCCAGGGCCTGCCCACCCTCACAGGGAGGAATTTATTCCCAATATCCCACCTAACCCTGCTTTCTTTTAGTTCCAAGCCGTTCCTATCTCAACCCACCATTCCATGCCCTTGTCCAAAGTCCCTCTTCCAGCTCCCGCCATGAATCCCAAATATCCCAGCAATAAAAAAGTGATAACTGTCCACAGACAGGGATCAGTGTAAAATAAAATTTAAGAAAAGCCAAACACTTGTAACAATCTAAATTTTAAAAAGCTCCAAAGAAACCAAAACACAAAACCCAAACAAATTAAAATAACCTCCCCGACCAAGAAAAAAAAAAAGAAAAGAAAAAGAAAAGAAACCTCTCGGAGTGTTTTAGGGATAAATGGGGCCGTTTGCGCGGGCGCGGAGTCCCGGCTCCCGGGGGCAGCTCCGGGCCCGCGGACGTGGCGTGAGCCCGGATTTCCTCTCGGCTGGAAATCCCGAACTGACCCGCCTATCTCGGGCTGTCCCGGCTGTCCCGGGCGCTCCCGGCTGTCCCGGCTGTCCGGGGCTATCCCGGCTCTTCAGGGCTATCCCGGCTGTCCCGGCTATCCCGGCTGTCCGGGGCTATCCCGGCTGTCCAGGCTGTGCGGGGCTATCCCGGCTCTCCGGGGCTATCCCGGCTCTCCAGGGCTATCCCGTGATCCCGGGCTATCCCCCGCTATCCCCGAGCTGTCCCGTCTGTCCCGGGCTATCCCCCGCTATCCCCGGGCTGTCCCGTCTGTCCCAGGCTATTCCCAGGCTGTCCCGTCTCTCCCGGGCTATCCCGGTGTGTCCCGGCCCCGCACTCGGGGGATGCTCACGGGCCCCTCCGGGAGCGTTTTTCCCACCCCCGCCGGGGCGGGCGGGTCTGTCTGTGCCCCCCTCCCGCTCCCCCGCTGCAGCCCGAGGGAAGCGCTGCTGGGCTGCCGGCAGAGGAGCGGGAAGGAGCGGGAAGGCTCCCCCTCCGCGCCGGTGGGGGAGCACCGGGAGCCGGGACAGATGGGGAGGGGAAGAGGAGGAGGAGGATGTGGGGGAGGAAGGCGGCGGGAGGGATGGAGAAGGGAGGGAGGCGGCGGGCGAGCCGCTCTCAGCGCCGGGCCGACCGCGCTGCCTCCCCCCAAGCCCCGGGACAGCCGCGCTCCCCACGGCTCCTGCAGGCAAGAAGGGCTGGGAATCACGGGATGTGTGGTGGGAAGCGCCGGGGTGTGCGGGGGGGCAGCTCGGACCCGCTCCCGTGGCCGAGCTGTGCCCAGCGCGGGGGCAGCGGAATTGAAGAAAACCGCAACCTGCCCGGGCTGGAGGATCCCGGGGCTGGAGGATCCCCGGGACTGGAGCCCCGGGAGCCAAAGGATCCCCAGGCTGGAGGATCCCGGGGCTGAATGGTCCCACGCTGGAGGATCCCCAAGGGGATGGAGAACGCCGCGGCTGGAGGATCCCGGAGCCGGAGGCTCCCTCGGCCGTGCCCAGCTCCCCCAGCAGCTTCTTGACAACAGGAAACAATGTGGAGTGAATGGAAAAAAAAGGGGGTGGCGCTGCCCGAGCGACTTCCCTTGACATCACTGCCCAAATAAGGAGCTTTAAACCAACCTTTTCTATTGCAGCGCGGCAGAAGATCCCCCTGGAGCCGCGGGGTCCAGCCTGGCGCCGGCAGAGCCATGGGAGAGCCGCGGCTGCTGCGCGGGGGGCGAGTGCAGGTAACGGGAGCGCCCGGCTCCGGCCCTCGCTGCTCGGGGCTGGGGTGTGTGTGTGTGTGGGGGGGGGTGTATGTGCCTGGGGACAGCCAGATTTGCCTTCTTGCAGCTCGGAGCGCCGGTGCCGGGAGGGGAGAGCAGGCGCTCAAGCATCGCTCGGAGCCCCGGTGGTGGCAGGGCTGGCAATGGGGACCGGGAGCTGCCGGGCTCCTCACGGGGCACCGAGGGCTTGTTGCTCTTGAGCCGCCGCTGCGCTGGCACAGCCCTGAGCCCCGCGCTTAATTAATTGGCGGGCGGCCGTAATGAAGGTGCGGGGAGCTGGGGACGCTGCTGGCGGCGGGGCTGAGCTGTCTGGCTGCCTGTCTGCGACGGATTTCCTCCTTATCACTCGTACAGGAAGGCGAGTGCGGAGCCCAGGGGTTGTTCTTGGGCCACACACGTGATGCCCGGGAGAAGCTGTGCCAGTGAAACCCCTGCGGGAGCTCCCGCCGGGGATCCTGGTGGATGTTCCCAGCCGAACATCCCAAATCCCCTCCGGGCTTGTGCGGGAGGCTGGAGCTGCTGGATGCAGAGGAGAGCCTGTCCCTGGGGTTGACCCTTGGGGAGTTTTATCCCTTTTAAGTGTTTCTCGCTGCTGATTAGCACCTGCACATCAGCATAAAATGAGGCAGCTTTAAAAATGCATTAAGTCTGAGTAAATGAGCGCTAACGATTTAAGCTCCTTAATCCTCCTCGATGGAAATTAATAACGCTTTTGATGCACCCAGAGGTGTGATCAGAAACGCACTGAGCTGCTCTATGCAAATGTGTGGATTGTTATTCCGGAAAAAGGCATCGTGCATGATTTTATTTTTCCCCCTCCTCGTTCCTGAGCTCTGTGAGAGGTCCTGGCACTTTTACCCACTTCCACTCTGGCCACTGGAAATGGCTGGGGCAGCTGACACGGTGATTTATGGTGTGAGCAATACAATCCAAACCCTGCTGGTCGTGGAGAACCTGCAGTTTACAGGCTTTCAGTTTCCCTGGTGCTGAAAGATTATTTGTGTCAGCACATGGAGGCAGATTTTGCCTCGGCTGGGGATGCCCTGATGGCCCCTCTGTGGAACTCCCACCTCTCTTAATTTGTTTGGCCTCACTGATCCCCCAGGAAGGTGTTTGTGCTTGTTGGGGACTCACATTTTTGTCACAGTCTCGGTGCTTGAGGAGCTTTTCACTTGGATTTTTGTGGGGAAATGTTCACGATTCCATCAGAGTGTTTTTCCTCAGTAAGAACAGGTGGGATTCGCGGGGGGTGGGATGTTGTGATTCTCACTTGGTTCATGAAGGCTCCGAAGCTCATTGCAATGTGTCACATTGTCCTCGTCCCCTTCCTGCCTTCCCCTCCTTAGCAGACAGGTCATAGAAGGGGTCAGAAAAATATGAATTCTTTCATCCCCAGGGAATTATCCTTCAGTGGAGGATGCAGAGATGCTGGTGCAGGAGATGGGGGGTTGGTATGTGCTGTTCTGACTCGCTTCTGAGAAAACAGCCTTCTGCCTGCAAGGCTTGCCCTGGGGCTTCTTGGACTGGTGAAGGATTCGCTGCAGTCCTCGTTAAGGAAGGAAAAACAAAATCTGTAGAGGGCCTGTGTGAACTGTGCATCACAGAAAAAAACTTCCACGAGTTACTAGTTGATTAATTAATGAATGTGCTGCCACCAGGCTGCTCGCAGCAGGGCTGGGCTGTGTCCTCTGGGGCACATTCAGAGCAGGACAAGTGCAGTGCAGCCCCTGAGAAACAGTTCTGAGGAGCCTCTGCTCCCCTGGGGAAGCTCTTGGTGGAAAGGCAGGAGATTTACTCACTGGGACTGGCCATTTTCATCCTAACCCACCGTGGGCACTTGTAAATCCAGCTGAGGATACTCTGTGATTCTGTAATTCTGACTCAACTTCTCCGTGTCAGGAGCATTTGTGTGTCCCACCGCAGCTTCTCTGCTGCACTTTTAGCATCAGAACAAGGGACCCTCACAAGATTTCTTCCCCTCCTCTGCCCCAGGTGCACGAGTAGCAGAAAGAGCAGAGCCAGGACCACAGGCTCTGCTCCTTTGGTTTTCCTGGCTGAGCAAAAGCACGTTCTCCCAGCTGGGGTGGAGGAGAGCGGGCAAGGGGGGAGTGAGCAAACCCAGAAGTGTTTGGAGTTGGCTCTTGGAAAAGGCAGGGCAGTAGAATAGCTCAGTGTTCAGCCTGGCCAGCCTGCAGCGTGTGTGAGCGGGATCGGATGTGGGGGATACTCGGGGGATCCGCTGGGGTGAGTCCCTGGAGAGAGGCTTTCGAAAATAATATTTATTCTGAAGTGAACAACACGAGTGCTGTTGAGAAACCACCCCCGAGCTGGGGAGGGAGAGCGCTCACAGGGAGGGTTTGGGGAGGGAGCAGGGAAGTGTCTCCCAGGGGGAATCACCCTTGGTTAACGGGGGGCTCCGGGGAACTCCCGTGGTGGGGAAATCATCCTGTCGCTTGGGTGACCATTAACCAGGGGTTGCTGGGAACTCCCTCGCTGGAGTCACTGGCCAGGCCCGTGGTTGTTCCTGCCTGAGGACGCCTGGCTCTCCTCCATCTCCTCCATCTCCCTGCTTCCTGAGGTTCCTGCTGACTCCGTGCTCGCAGGAGCTCTGCCCGCACAACTCCTGGCCACGTCTGGCTGCACGTGTTGCCTGCAGAAAGTGTTTCAGCAGACTCCCGCTTCTAAAGAGCCTCAAAGCATTTGGTTTCTTGGCAAAGGGGGGGGGTCAAACTTAGGAAAAAGAAAATTACCCTCTGGAAAGGAAAGCAATTTAGTTAAAACATACATTCAACACCGTTGTCTCTGCCTTTAAAAAGGCTGCTTGTTAGGAGATCTTTATGGCTCTGCTGGGACCTGCAGGCAGCAGGGCTGCTCGGGATGCAGGGAAATATTTATTCTCTTTTCCACTCCGCCTGTTACACTTGCTGAATTCCTCCCTGCCACCTTTCCCTCATTAATCCACACCCATTTCTCGCTGGTGCTCCGTTCCCTGGGCTCTGCCCAGACCACCTTGCAAGGGCACGGCTGTGATCAGAGCTCCGGGAGTTCCAGGGAATGGGCTTTCCCAGCCTGGCTTTGCACACTCAGCCGGGATCTCTGGGAGTCCCTGGAATCGCTGCAGTAATCAGAACGGAGATTTTTAGCCTGCCCAGCTCTAATTACGCGCCTGCATAAGGTGAACCCTTCTAATGAGCATCAAAAGACTCATTGTGTGGCAGGGAGGGCCCGTGCTGAAGGGACCGGGGATTATTCAGTCATTCAGAAAACATTTGGTGGAAGTAAATGTGCCATAAATCTTCCTTTTCCTCCACATCGCCTCGTTTTCTCTGCAAAGCCCTGAGCCAGGCCCAAGGCCAGGCTGGGAGCAGCTCCTGCAGGGCTGGATTTTGCTCCTTGCCCACGAAGAGGGTGACCAGGGGCGGCGGGAGAAGGTGAGGATGGGCAGAGACATCCCGGGAGTGTTTACTGTGTGGAAAACTTCTGAGAAGCCTTTTTCCCTCGGAGGAACAGGAACCAACCCATTAAATACCTAGATGGTATTTTTGTAACCATTTTTTTTTTCCAGTTGTACGGAAAATTGCAGTTCAGGGACACTTTCCTTCGTTCTGGGAACTGCTCGGCAACTTTTAAGCGGGGATAACTGAGAGGAAAACATGAGATGAAGTTTTCCTAACCTTCCCAAAATGGACTTGCTGGAAGCAAGGGCTGCTTGTTCCTCATTACCTTGAAGGCACATTCCATTCTGGAGTGTTTAGGTGGATCAGCACAAAGCCAGAGCAGAACATTTTCAGCACTGGGGGAAACCTTATTGTATATTTGAGATCTAAAAGTCTTTTTTTTTTTTTTTGTGCTAATGAGGTTTTCGATTTCAGCAGCAACTCAGTCTCCAGATCCTGAGTTTTCTTTTCCACACCCTTCCCTTCTCCTTCCTCAGACGTTGGAGGGTCTCCTGCTCGCTGAAGTGCTTTGCAGCTCTGAGGGGCTTTGGGGTCTCAGTTACTTTGCTCTGTGTCTCCATCAGTCCTGCAGATTTGGGGCAGGAAGGGAAGGTGTGTGAAAAATGGGTGAGATCCAGCCGAGTTCACACACAGCAGTTGGGTTTCTCCACTCATGTTGCTCTCGGATGCCCAGAGGCCTGGAAGGGTTTGCTGAGCCCTCATTTGGTGCTGCAGCTCCGAGGGGAAACCTCAGGAGAATCCAATAAAATTGAGCCTGGCCCTTTTCCCAGTAATCTTGGTTTTAAGTGTAGTAGTTCCCTGAAGTCTTTACTGCCACAATCCTTGAAAACAAACTTGTGCATTGCTCAGATGGTCTCTCCTGAAGGGGAGTTTTCTTTCGCAGATCTCAAAAGGTAGAAACCAGACACAACTATTATATTAATATATTAATACTGTATTAATTCTGTAACCACCCACTGGCACGTTTCTTAAGAATTCCAAGTAGATTTAAGTCTCAGGTATCCCTGGACTTGTCTTCTTCCTTCTCAGGTGAGTGATTATTCTCCTGATAGTCCCATCTCTCATCGATGTCTTAATCAACAGGAGCCAGGGGAGGTGAAGGGACTCAGGGCTGTTGTTGTGCTGGTTCCCAGCTCAGGGCAGGGAATGGCCTTGGGATGAAAGGGCAACTAAAGGAGTTTGGAGGACACTCCCCAAAAGTGATGTCATGGGAGAAGCACCTGGTGAGGGTGAGTGAGGAGTTGTGAGGTACAGAGCTGAAAAAACAGGTTGTGAAACTCTGAGAGATTCTAGGAGATCTCAGGGAGGGTTAGGAGGAACACTGGCTTCGGACTTTTGGGGTTTTGGAGGAACACTTTGGCTTTGGACTTCTCAGATTTAGGAGGAACACTTTGGTCTTGGGGTTTAGGAGGAACACTTTGGACTTTTGGGGGTTTAGGAGGAACATTTTGGTCTTGGGGTTTCGGAGGAACGTTTTGGACAATTTGGACTTTTGGAAGTTTAGGAGGAACACTGAACAATTTGGACTTCGGGGGTTTAAAAGGAAGACTCTGAACAATTTGGACTTCTGGGTTTTAGGAGGAACACTTTGGACAATTTGGACTTTTGGCCTGTTCCTTCTGCCCCAGGCTGCTGGGGGATATCCAGGGGAAGCTGTTGGATATAAGGTCTCTCCCCATTCCCTGCTGTTCAGGATCCTGAGGGATGAGGGGCCACAGCAGTGGGTTTGTCACTGACAGGAATGTGTTCAGAGTTTTCCATGAGGCATCTCTGACTCTTTAAATAGATGCCCACGGGTTTCCTGTGTTCCCTGCTGCCCTTTGTTCACTGTTTTTTTGGGTTTCTTCCCTTCTGGAGAGATTGACTAAATGAATGCATTAATTACAGCTATAGAAATAAAAGCCATGGCTTTATAAATTAAAACTGTAGAAAAACTGAAGATGGGGCTAAACTGAGCTGAACAGAAGTAAAAAATGACAAAGTTTCATGGAGTTCACGTGGATGGATTCCCATGGATGCTTTTGGAAAGCCCTGGGATGGTGCCTGTCACATGCAGAGCAAAAGCAGCTGCTGGGCTGGGCCAGCTGTGACTTGGGGACAGGTTGGAAGTTTGGAGTTGTCACTTTATTGCCCCAGGGGTGTAAATGTGATAATTTTGGGGACACTTCAGCCACACTGGGATCAGCTGCAGAGCAACGAGTTGGGGGTTTGATTTTAATTAATTAAGCTGAGTGAGCATGAGGAAGGACGGAGAGGGAATTCCTGATCCTCAGGGACAATGTCCTGGTGGTGGATCTGGAGGGAACCTGCACATAGCACTTGTGCTTTATATAAAATAGCGACGGGATTTCTTCACTCAAATTTGAGGGCTCTTGGCACCCCAGCTGCAGTGCTGGTCTGGACTGGGAGGTTTCTGGGCAGGACAAAGCTTATTTTGTGTGTATGTGAACCCACTAAAAATGTGTTTAAATGTGTCCTTGCATGTTTTAAAGAGGGAAGTAGAGTTTGGGGGGGGGGTGTTTAAAAGAAAGATGCCTTCATTCTGAAGGTGGGATGTTTGATTTTGGAACAAAACAGTGCAGTGGAAGGTCAGGCCAGAAGCAAAGTGCAAAAAATAGAGTTACAGATACCTACAGCAAATGTGAAGTTCTTGTGAGTTGGAAGGGAAGTTGAGCTGGGTTTTAATTACCTCCCACAGACTTGCCCGTAGTGCTTAGGTATTTCCTTCATGACTTTCTCAGGCTAAAATTAACAAAACCTGAAGAGAAACCACTCTTCCCCACCATTTCACCACTCTGTTTACGTGAGAAATTTGGCTGGGACACAACAGTGTGGCCACTGTAGTCTGAAATAAGTGTGTGCTTCTTCTGGAAGTGAGGATCTCTGCTGGAAGTTGCCCTGCAAGAATTCAAAAAGGCTTTCTGGCCAATATCCTCCTGTGGAAAAGTGTGTGCCTCAGTTCCCACTTCTGTAAAACGGGGTTAAAAATATTCTCCCTCCCTCCCAGGGGCATTGCCACACTCCCTCCACAGCAGTTTGTAAAACACCACAGTTTTTTCCACCAGTATGAAAAACACTAAATAAAAATAAATTGATGCTATTTTAAATGGTATTCTAAGTGCTGCATGTTGCAGTGAAGGGCTGCAAATAACTGGGAATCCAAGACTGGTTTGGGTGAGAAGGGGCTTTAAAGCTCATCCCATTCCAGCCCCTGCCACACCTTCCACTATCCCAGGGTGATCCAACCTCCCCTTGGACACTTCCAGGGATCCAGGAGCAGCCACAGCTTCTCTGGGAAATCCATTCCAGGGCCGCCCCACCCTCACAGCCCGGAATTCCTTCCCAATCTCCCATCTCTCCCTGCCCTCTGGCAGTGGGAAGCCATTCCCTGTGTCCTGTCCCTCCATCCCTTGTCCCCAGTCCCTCTCCAGCTCTCCTGGAGCCCCTTTAGGCTCTGCAAGGGGCTCCAAGCTCTCCCTGGATCCTTCTCTTCTCCAGCTGAACCCCCCCAGCTCTCCCAGGCTGGCTCAGCCTAATTAAGGCAGAGATTCCCAATTAGGGCTCAGGAACACTCTGGGCTGGGGCATCTGTTGCTTCCCAGCAGCGCCGGCCCTGCAGCCGCTCCCAGAACTGCGGGAAGAGGGAAAAGAGATCCAGGAGTCACTGGAGATGTTCCCAGGAGACCCTCCAGCTGCACAGACTGGAGCTTCCCATCTCCCATCTGGGAGCAGCCTCAGGGCTGACTCACTAAGGAATTCACTGCCATGCTTTGTATCATTCCTAAGGTTAATGCTTTTTAATTCCAGGAGCTTTTCGTTCCAGGTGCTTTTGCAAACCCATTTCCAACAGCACCGTTCAGGGACAGTGAAGTGAGGGAGGCTGAGCCACCCTGGGGAGCTTTCCATAACCCCCAGGCAGTGCTGAAATCAAACCCTGCGAGTGTTGGTTTTATTCTGCAGCTTTTAAAGAAGTGAAGGGAAAGTCCCAGGTGAGGTGGTGGCGGTGTTGTCTCGGCGTCTCTGTGGACTGGAGTTGCCTTTTCATCCTCTGTGTCACTCATTGCTGCAGACACACTGTGAGGTTTGTGTGTCCCCCACCTGGGGGGCTGTGCTGCAGCGTCAGGAAAAACACTCTCTGTTCATATTTGCTTTAATCAGACTTGGGAATTGATCAGAAAATGGGAGACCTTACCCAAAACGTGAGACCTGCAGGTAATTGTTTGATGTAAAGGAGGAAATGGAGTTTGTGACTAGAAATAACAAATCCTCCCAATCCCATTTCTTCTGTACTGGAAATAACTCTGTGCTGGAGGTTGGGGTGTCTCTGGCCTGGCCTGGGGGGTTTCTGGTTGTGGATGTGTCAGTTGTGTCAATCACAAAACCTCTCCCCCAAAACTCGAAGTTGGACTTAGTTTTTTAGTGATTTTTAAAAAAAATTTGAACCCATTTTGCCACATTAAATCAGAGGAGCACCTTCCAAAGGGAGCCGTGGTTTCATCATGTACCTTTAATAATGCAAATCAAGGTGATAAATGTGAGCCTTTGCCCTCCATATAAATGTGTTGGGATGTTCCCAGGTGAAAAAAGGCTCCTGAAGGCTCTGAAGGGATGTGAGGATAGAGGGTTAAGAAAGATGCTTGTGAGGGTTGTGGGGAGCAAAAAGTTTAGGTTTTAAAAAACCCACCAAAGCAGCTGATTCTGCTTTTTCCCTGAGAGCAATAAACCAATAAAGGGCTCGGAGCTGGTGAAGGCACTTGTTGCAGGAAGTAGCTTTGGGAAGGTGTTTGCTGACAGCCCCTCTCTGTTCTGCTAAATGAATGTGCAGAGTCAGAGGTGTCAGGCCAGGGGCAGCAGTGCTGGGGGTGGCACTGCCACCAGTGGGACTGGGGGCACTGGAGTGTCCTGGGGTACAGACCCAGCCTCAGGGAATGGAAACCGCAGCTCTGCAATCCCCAAAAAAGAACTGGGGGAGTGGCAGTGCTGGAGGGGGGGTGGTTTGAGGAACTCCAACATTCAGGACTTTTCCTTCCTGCTGTTGCACCAGGTCTGTGCCAGAACTGAACCCCCCTTTCCCACAGCAGGACAGACCCCTTGGAGTGACCATTCTATAATATTGAATATTATATTTGAGAAGCTGCTTTGGAATGTGGCCATGGGTCACATCCCTGTTCAGGCAATGTGTGCAGAGAGCACCTGCCCTTGAGCCCTCCCCGAGGCACTTAAAAAAGGGCTTTTTTGACTCAACCCCCACCTCCATTTGCATTTGCGCTGGGGCGGGGATGTCGCTGTCCCCAGCGCCTGCGAGCCCTGGGTGTGAGTCAGAGCAGGGGATGTTTTCCCTTTAACCACGTTATTTCTGGCGCTGCTGCTTTTTCTGTGATCACTGTGGAAACTGCTGTGCTTGGGGGTTCAGCGAGGAAACGCGGCGGGATCTTCTAGGGAGAAATGTCTTCAGCAAGTGGCTGCTTTCACGGGGGCTTATTTAATTGGGAACAGTGTTTTCAGGAGGTTTTTTGCTGCCTGGGTTTCTGATGGAGGTGAGAAATGGCAGAGGAAAGCCCCCAGTGTGGTGGGGAAGGGGAAGTTTGGTGGTGGGGCTTTGATGCTCCTTTGTATCATGGAATTAAAGGAGGACAAACCTGAAACATTTTGAGGAGGGAAAAGGTTTGAAGATGGAGGGGCTGATGTGGGCACTGTCGTAGGGAAATGGATGTGATTTGTTGTGAGAGACCTTCCTCAGGTCCATGAGTGAGTCCCTGGCACAAAAGGCTCTGTTGCAGTGGAATAACGTGGCCCCAGCGTGGCTGAGGCTGGACTTGGGATGGTGAGGGTGATGAGGATGGGCAGTGGTGGGAGAGCCCCTGGAGCTGCTGGAGGAGGCAGAGCTCTGCTCTGGAGGTGCTCCCTCATGCACTGTGGGGGTTTTTGAGGGGTTTGGCTGGGCTTGACAAGTGTCACATTATTCCTGACACATACCATGGCATTTCTGCATGGATCTGATGAACACTGCTCATAAATTGGGGAGAAACTTCCAGAGAACTATTACAACTGAAGGTGCAGCACAAAGCAGAGAAATCCTGAGCACTTGGGTTTGTGCAAACAACGTTAACCCTCACTAAACTCCAGTTTGAGCTGTTAAATTTCCCCAATTTGTCCTTGAATGTAAAAATAAACCTAATATTTCTGCTCTGTTTGTGCTTCACATGCTGGGGGGACCATTATTCCTTTCGAAGGAGCTGATCTGCCCCACTCCAGAGACTGGATTGTGCCACTGCTCCTGGGGGGAGAAACAAGGACCCAGCACAGAGTCCCAGGATGGTTCAGGATGGAAGGGACCACAGTGGGATCATCTGATCCCAGAGTCCTGCTCAGACAGGGTCATCCCAGAGCACATTTCACATGCTGGGTCTGGAGGATGCAAGGAGCTCTGCAACACATCAACTGTGGGATAAACTCCTTTCATTCCGAGCGTGTTCATTGTTGTTAAACCCTTATTTATCATCAGACTGTCCCCAGCACTTACTGGGAATTGCCCTTACTGGAAGCACTGGGTGCTCCCACACTCAGGGAGGAGATAATGTGCACACAGGGGGGAAGAGAAAGGGTTACCTGGGGTGGGTTTGCTTTCATGTGCGTTTTTTATTTGTGGTACTTAAGAGTCTCTTTTTCACCGGCGTTTGTGGAGAGGCTGACACAGGAAAGAGGAAAGGAGGGCTGGTCTCTGCTATACATATTTGATGCTTTGCATTTGAATAATTACCTTAATAAGTTACTCCAAGTCGCCTCTCACTTTATTTTGGGATCTCTGGGGGCACTCTGTTTGCTTAACACTCCTGAAGTCATTACAGCCCTCAGCAAAATGATTTATTGCTATTGATTTCCGTGGCACCCAGTGCAGGCTCCATGGCAGTGCTGGGCAGGAATTATGGTTCTTCCAGGACCACTTCAGCCAGCGTGGAAATAGAGACTCCCCTGATTAACAGGAGATGGACAGATTGCTACAATTTGATGACCTCAGCAATTAATTATTGATTGAGCTTTTAATTTTGCATCCATCATTCTCGCTCTGTCTCCCCTGCCCGGGGAGGGAGGGGAAGCATCCACACATCCCTTTGGAGGGGGAGGTTTGCAGCTTTGCTCAGAGCAGCTGGGCTGGGCCTGCCTTAACCCCTGAGGCTCCAGAGAGAAGCTAAAACCTCCTTTTCCCCTGGATACTTCAGGCCTTTGGAGACCCTCAGCTTTCATCCCAAAGAGCTGCTTTCCCAGTTCTTGGAGCTGTCGGGCAGGGGATGCTGTGAATGCACCCTGGCCCTGGAGCTGAGTCTCTTTTGCCTCTGTGGACAGAGATGAGTTGCCATTTTTCTCCTTTAGCATCTCGTCTCATTTGTAGCTCAGCAGGAAGGCTCTGCTTTCCTTGGCTCTTGTGCTCCAGGGCTCCCTGCAGATCCCTGCATGGAGCAGTTGTGCTAAAAGCAGAACCATCTGAGGATGTTTTATCTTGGTTTTTTGCCTTTTCTTCCCTCTTTTTTTGAAGGATTAATGCTGGCCTGGTAGCAGGGCACTGATGTTTTGCATAATGTGGTGCTGTCAAGCATCACTTTTCATGGCTGTGACTGTTTCCTTGGCTGTGCTTTGCTCATGGATTCGGAATCGCTGTATCCGTGACCCAGAAGGAGAGATCTCAGGAGATGCTCATGGAATTTTCATCTTCCCTCACAGCCACTGGCACTTACAGGGCCTGTGCACACCTGATGGTTCCCAGAACCTCTGGGATAGATGGACTTTGTGTGCGAGCCCCGGAGCTGCTGAGTCTCCTAGGTGTTTTTAGGTGGCTTTTATGGAAGCCACCAGTAAAAATGTGCAGGAGAAAAGATGATTTTGTGCTCCCATCCAGCCCCCTGCTGGAACTCTGTGGGATCTGGGCATGGTAGGAGCAGGAATGTGGGACTGAGGAACCCAAATCCCTCTTCTTCACCCTCTGGAAGCATCAGGTACCTCTGTCCCTCCAGTTCTTGCTGCCTCCCACTGCTGGACTGGGAGCAACAATGGTCAGTCATGGTTTTAGGGCAAAAAAAAGCTCAAATCTTTAAGGATTCTCCATTAGGTGGCCAGATCCTCCCACCAGGTTGGGATTGTTCCTGAAAGGTTTCTGACATGGGATATGAAATGGTGAAAGTGTTTTTCTCCCAGGCTGGACAAGAGAACTGTCCAGTCCAGTTCTCCAAGCCTCTGCTCCTAAAGGGAAAGGCTGGGAGAGCCTGGAGTGTTCCCCTGGAAAAGGGGCTCTGGGGAGCTCTTGGAGCCCCTTCCAGGGCATAAAGGGGCTTATAAGGAGGCTGGAGAGAGACTATTTATTGTGAAAGGACAAGGGGGGAATGACTTTAAGGATTAAAAGAGGGCCCTGAAAGAGGGCAGAGTTAGGTGGGGGATTGGGAGGGTGGGGACACCCCAGAATGGATTTCCCTGTGAGGGTGGGGACACCCCGGAATGGATTTCCCAGAGAAGCTGTGGCTACCCCATCCCTGGAAGTGTCCAAGGGCAGGTCGGAGCAGCCTGGGACAGTGGGAGGTGTCCCTGCCCATGGCAGGGGGTGGGACAGGATGAGTTTTAAGGTCCCTTCCAACACAACCCATTCCAATATTCCATGCTGCACCGTGAGCCCTGATGAATCCAAACATAAACCCACAGTCCCCACCCTGGGCTCACCCCAGAGTCGACTCCGGGCTGGGGCAGAGCTGCTGTCAGTGCTGGGAACAGCCTTGTGGGGTCCCAGCTCTGGGCTGTGACATCCCATCCCACCCCCCTTATCCCACACTTGCCTTTCCAGTATTTCATGGATGGGCTGGGCTCCTTTGCTCCTGAACATCCCCTGGCCAGATTTTCCCTTTGGTGCTGCGGGAGGAGCTGATGGGAACGGCCACCATCAAATTTTAATTAATTGCCAGGCAATAATTTTGCAGTGAGTAAATTGTGGTACCTGCAGTTGTCTGTTGACATCTGTTCCCACACCCAGAGGGCCATTAGTGACTCTGAGAACCAGGAGAAAAACCCAGGTCCACTTACCTCGGTTTTTGTTCTTCCAGTCCAGGGCAGAGACTATTATGTTGAATATTTTATAGCAGTGCATTGTTGCCATCCTTCCTGTGAGTCATTTTTCCACAAGAAACCCGTGCTCGCCTCGTTGTTTAACCCCTTTGAGGGGCTCTAGAGGTGGGTTGTAAATCTCCTGCAGAAATGGGCTTTTATATTCTGGGTTTGTGCTGCTGCAAAGTGCCAGAGCTGCTTTAATATTCACCAGCTGCACTCCCAGGGAAGGCTGGGTGTGCCCTGAGACTGGCACAGACATTCCCAAATGCCTTGGGAGCTCAGGTTGGAAGCTCTTGCCCAGGCAGTGTTGGTTTTTTCCCCGTGTCTGAGCCCCAAATTGAGATGATTCTGTGAAACTCTGGCATCCTGCAAAGGGCTCTTTCCCACCCTGCGGTTGGAGGATGTTTGTCCAGCTTTGAGATGTTTCAAGTGACGGGATGGCTTTTGTTGGGGGGATTTCCTGATGTTCATTCTGCTCTTCCCTTTCCCTGTTTTGCCCCCCCATGTGCCTGTGCAGGTTCCTTTGGGCTCTCACTTTTCACGTGCTTGCAGAAAGTTCTGTCCCTCCCTAAAACACCTCCAGTGGCTTTGCTAAATGGTATCTTGAGGTCCTTGGGGGGTTCTAGTTTAAGAAAACGACTCCCTAATTGTTTTGGAGCATTCCTTGTGTTCTCACTCCGTTTCTGACAGAGAACCTGAACCTGGGCCCAATTCGGGGTTGTTTTGCTGATTTTCAGCAGAGCTCCTGCTCTGCGACCTCACAGATTTGAGGACA
Source organism: Pitta sordida (assembly GCA_013390025.1). Lineage (NCBI taxonomy): Eukaryota > Metazoa > Chordata > Aves > Passeriformes > Pittidae > Pitta > Pitta sordida. The sequence continues at coordinate 175,941 of WEKX01006507.1, read as the reverse complement.
AAAATATACACAAGTTTCATTTAAATAACTGTAGTGGAAACTTTGCATGGAAAGAAGATACCCCGAAAAGCCCCTGAAAGAACAAAGTCAATTGCCTTTACAGAATTACTTCCTTTTGCTGCTTTGTTTTCCGTTTGCATCAGCCCTTTGTCTCCTCTGGGCTCTGCAGTTGTGGTTCTCCGGTGTGTCATCCAGCAGAACCTCTGTGCAAACAGGAGAATTGCTGCTTTTTTTCCTCCCCTCTTTCTCATAAGGCAAAAGAAACCCCCAACCCAGCTGCAAACGGGGTCGGTGACTTGAGCGGAGTTTAAAAATTCAGATTAGTCTTGGATGCTGAGCTCAGGGTTTTACCTTTGTGTTGGAGGAGGTGGGAGGTGCTGCAGAAATGCCAGTTTGTGGGAGCTCCTGGAGCAGGGAGGTGAAACCACTGAGGTGTTTCAGCACAGGCCATGGGAGATGTGCTGTGCTGGCCAGGCTGGGGGAAAGAGGATAGAACCCCAGAATGGTTTGGGTGGGAAGGAAACTCTGACATCATCTTGTTCCACCATGGGTAGGGACAGCTCCCACTATCCCAGGCTGCTCCAACCTGGCCTTGGACACTTCCAGGGATCCAGGGGCAGCCACAGCTTCTCTGGGCACCCTGTGCCAGGGGCTCCCCATCCTCACAGCCAGGAATTCCTTCCCAATCTCCCATCTCTCCCTGCCCTCCGGCAGTGGGAAGCCATTCCCTGTGTCCTCTCCCTCCATCCCTTGTCCCCAGTCCCTCTCCAGCTCTCCTGGAGCCCCTTTAGGCTCTGCAAGGGGCTCCAAGGTCTCCAGGTGAACACTCTCCTCAGTCTTGCCCTTTAGCAGAGATGCTCCAGACCTCAAATGACCTCAGTGGCCTCCTCTGGACTCCTTCCAACTGATCATCATCTTTCTTGTGCTTCTCAAGCTGTTAAAGCCCTGAAAGCCCCAGAAGGTTCTGGTTTCTGCTTTGGAGCTCTGGGGGTTGCACAGACCATGGCAGGAGGTGACATCTCTGCTGGTGGGGTGGGGAAACCTGGATATTTGGATTTTGAGGCTGGAAAGTGAAATTTGTCACTTTGCACTGCTGGGAAGATTAAGCAAAGATTTTTCTCTTAATGAGTCATTTGTATAAATGTTTGATCACCTTATGTTGTACTGAACTCGCTGACTGTGTGACATTTTCTGCTCTGAGCTGGAGACCAATGGCCAATGTTCGGCAAGGACATTCTGTTTCTTTTTTACACCCTTCTCTAGAACTGATTACATCCTACACTTGAGTCTCAAGAGCTGCTGGTTCAATCTCAGTTCACAGCCTCACTCCACTTCCTTTAGTTCGGCCGAATACTTTTACTCTGCAGAAGTGTCAGAAACTTGAAGTGCCTCACACTTCCCCCTGCCTATGACTCTCTTTGCTCCTCTTAATGATTTCTAAAAGCAAAGGTCATCCTGAACGACTTCTAAGATACCAGACTTCAGGAAAATCAACCCAGCAAGCAGCAGAAATGTGCCGCATCAATAATGTTTGTGTTGTTCTTGGGGGGCTCTTGGTGTGGCTGTGGGGGAGATGAAGGAGCAGAAACTGCCACAGACAGTTGTCAGGTTTGTTTTGAGGGCTTTGTGTTTCGAATGTTTGTTCAGAGCTTGGGAAGGGGGAGCTGCACATCTCCTGAGGCATCACCAGAGTTGTGATGCTGCAGCTCTTGGCTGGGGATACAGTTGGCTGGATCCCTGCCAGGATGGAGAGGTTGGAGCTGCCTGGCTGAGGAGAGTGTCACAGAATCATGGAGTGGGTTGGGTTGGGAGAGACCTTAAAGCTCATCTCATTCCCTGCCATGGGCAGGGACACCTCCTGCTATCCCAGGTTGCTCCAACGTGGCCTTGGACACTTCCAGGGATGGGGCAGCCACAGGTTCTCCTATTCCCTCCAGGGAGGTGAGTAATGAGGTTTTACCCCATCCTTTCATCCCACATTTTTACTGGGCTTGAACTTGCAGGAGCCTGCTGAGCAAATGCCCAGAAGTCGAGAAAGACAAACCCTCACGGGTTCACAGGTTATTCTGAGTTGGAAGGGACCCACAGGATCATCCAGTCCCACTCCCCACCATCCAGCCCATGTCACTGAGCTCCTCATCGAGTCTTCTCTTAAACACCCCCAGGGATGGCGACTCCACCACCTCCCTGGGCAGCCCATTCCACTGAGGGATGACTCTCTCTGGGAAGAAACTCTTCCTGACATCCAGCCTAAACCTCCCCTGGTGCAGCTTAAGGCCATGTCCTCTTGTTCTGGTGTCGTCAGCCTGAGAGAAGAGATTCACCCCCACCCGACTCCAACCTCCCCTCAGGCTCTCTTCGTATGAAACGTGCCTGGAAGTTCAGACTTTGGTGACAGTGAGTGACCTCAGGAGACTATGATAAGGTCAGAGGTGTATATCGGGTGGAATATCCAGAGAAATTTCCTTGTCAGCTGCTAATCACAGCTTTCAGAGCACCAGTCTGCTGGATGTTTCTGTGCATCTCACTGACTTCAGTCCACAGCTGCAGCCTCCTTGCTTCCTGCCTGGAAACCAAATGGTGTTGCTGGGCTTGGAAGAGGTGCCTGGAAAATAAAGAACCAGCTTGGGAAGATTGTCTGAGCTTCCCCAGAACAAGAGATTAGTGCTGGTTTCACCCCAAAGCTGTCCAAGGGTGAACAGAGTTAGCCCAGCCCTGCAGTCCAGCTTTCTGTGGGCTTTTGGTTTAATTCCCTGGAAGATGACAAGAAAGTCCTAGTTGGGCATGATCTTAATCTTGACATTGATGTTAATTAATCCTGATTCATTGTTCTAAGACTAAGAGGCCAGGCAGGAAATGAGCAAAAAGCATTACTGAGAAAAAAAAAATCTCTGATTTCACACTTGAGGGTGTGGGGAGCAAAGCTTTGAAGATGCTGTTCTTGCTGCAGTAAAATATATTCACTTTTCTTTTTTTCCTTTGGCTCATGAAATGCTCTTTTCCCTCACCCTCAGAAGCATCGGATGCAATTAAGCCCAGGAGCAATGGCCCTTTCCAGCTCTTTCCTGTCAGCAGGGTGAAATAGCACATAAATGGTGGATTTTTCTTTTTTTTCATCTAAGTGGGTGAATATCCACTACAGAAATTCAGTTCCTCAGAGCTGTTTCCTCCTGAGAACCTCGGCTTTGCTGGGACCTGTTCTCAACTGCTCAGTCCAGACCCTGCTCATTTCTTTCCCAGAGTCCCAGGATGTGCTGAGCTGGAAGGGACCCCCAAGGATCATCCAGTCCCAGCCCCAAGAGTCACCCCATGGGCCCCAGAGGATCATCCCAACCCTCCTGCAGCTCTGGCAGCCTTGGGGCTGTGCCCACTGCCCTGGGGAGCCTGGGCACTGCCCAACTACCCTCTGCAGGGGGAAAGAAGAAGAACCTTGTCCTGAGATCCAACCTGCCCCTGCCCTGACCCAACTCCAGCCCATTCCCTGCCTCCTGTCCCTGCTCCTCCCAGAGCAGAGATCAGGGCCTGCCCCTCCTCTGCCCCTCCCCAGGAAGGTGTCACTGCAATGAGGTCTCTCCCCTCAGGCTCCTCTGCTCCCCCTCAACACACCAAGTGCCCTCAGCTGCTCCTCACACCTTCCCCTCCCGGCCCTTCCCCACCTTCCTCCCCTCCTTTGGACACTCTCCAATGGCTCAAGATCTTTCTTTTATTGATGTGCCCCAAACTTCCCCAATCTTGCAGGTGAGGTCCCCCCAGCTCAGAGCAGAGGGAGACATTTGGCTGCATCTTGTCCCGTGAGACTCTTTGTCTGCAGCACTGGGGGGAGGTGGGATGGAAGCAGAACCCTCAGCCTGAGGAGCAGTTACAGCTGAACGTTGTGTCACTGCCCTGGACACAGACACTGAGGAGAGTGGCACGTCTCTCCATCCCAGACTCCCTGTGTGATTTACAAAGTTGTTTTCAACCCAAAATAGAGATTTTTCATCTGAATGGTTTTCCAGGCTTTAATTCAACCAGAAAGGAGAGGCAGCAAGGCCCTTCCCTTCCTGCAAGTGTTGGCCAAGGCCATGAGCCGTGGGGGTGTGTGCTGCTGTCACCATCTCCCAGGAACCTCACCTTCCTCTGGCTTGGTCAGGGTGATGAGATTTATTGGGAATTCATATCTCTGCTGGCATATGAATTTTTAACTTGTGTTCAGATTTTCACAGGGTCACTGTCTGGAGGTGGAGGCTGTGCTGAGGAGGTTGGTAACAGCTACCTCATCTCGAGTGCCTGCACTGGTTGTTTTTTTTTTTTAATTATTTTTTCCCTTTTAACCTGATATTCCTTGTCCAAACCCCAGGAGGATCCTCCCAGTTAAGATTGATGCAGCTTAACAGTAGAATTCTTCCTGCTGCTTCAGAGGATGCTCCTGAACAACTGAGGGGTAAAAGCTGGAGCTTCAGCTGGTCAGAGACAGTGCCAAGGAAATCTGTTTGGATGTTGGTGCATCAGCAAGACCAGGTTTATTCCCACTGGAGTTTCAGCTGCTCTGTGTGATCAGAGATGTCCTGGAGAAGCCTCAGCAGCAGAGCAGTGATCCAACAGCAATTCCACTGTGTGCTTTGGAAATGTTCTCTTGATTCATTTTCCTTTTTTAAAAAATTTTTTCCTATTAAAGTAGAAATTCACTCCTGTAAAAAACATCTGCAATGCCCATTCTGGCACTGAGTTTTCCCAGGTTATCTGCAGCCAGGTGGCAGTGAGGGCTTGATGATCAGAGAATCCTGGAATGGGTTTGGTTGGATTGGAAGGATCTTAAAGCCCGTCCAGTGCCACCCCTGCCATGGGCAGAGACACCTCCCACTGTCCCAGGCTGCTCCAACCTGGCCTTGGACACTTCCAGGGATGGGGCAGCCACAGTTTCTCTGGGCACCCTGTGCCAGTGTTGATCCTGGGGGGCAATGGGGGTTCAATGAGCCCCTTTTGGTCTCTGCACATCCCAGGACCCACCTGTTCCCGGGGGGTGCAGAGGGCAGATTTGGTGGCCTGGTGACAGGACTGTCCCGGTGTCCCACAGGGAGCTGAGACCCCCTGTGCCAGCCCAGGTGAGGGGCCCATTGCAGCCTTTGCACCTGCCACACTGGGAGAACAGCTGATTATAAATCTATTTTAACACTCCAGGAAATTGCTAAAAATACTTGCCTTCATGAGCCATCAAACCCCTGCCCTCCAGCCCATCAACATTCTGGGCAGGTGATGAGAAATTAGTGCTCTGAGCGTTTCTGCTGCTGTCATTCACCTGCAGAAGAAGATTTTGCCTGCTCTGTGGGAAGGTAGATCTGGGCAAAAATAAACCTGTTTTGAGATCCTGTTTTGTAATGTCACATCCAGGGCACCTGCAAATATTGGAGTGAGACCTCTGTTGAATATTCTTTAATTTTTCCTTAATTAGAAAGGTTGGTTTGGGATCACTCTGCTGGACAGGGCTCCTCTCCCTCTGATGTGTGTGACACCGACACGTGTCTTGGACTCTTCAAATCTCTGCTTCTTCTCCACAATTTTGGTACAATGACGCTTCTTTCCCCTTCCTGGTCTGTGTAGTCAGATCTTCTGCCTGCCTGCGTGAGGTGGTGGATGGGGCCATGGCCTCAGCTCGCACAATGTGGATAATTAATTAATTAATTAATTAACATTGGGTTATATTGGGTAACATTGGGTTACTTCCTAAGGTTTTTTTACTCTTTGAAGCAAAAGATTCAGAGTTCTAGGTAAAGCCACCTCTCCTTGCCTGTTGATGGACTCTGCCTTGACTTTTCTGATCCAGATGTTGTAGAATCCAATTTCTGTCTCAGGGCTTTTCTTCCCTTGGTCAGGAAACACTTCTCAGTGTCAAACCTTTGCCCCTCGGTGCGATTTGAGACTGTGGCACCTCCTGCTACCTTTGGCAGGTGTAGAAAACAAGTTTATTTTCTGTTGGGGCCGTTTAGATGGGTTTGGAGACCATGGTGAACCTCCCTGTTGTCCTCCTTAGTCCAGATGAAGGAGTTCCCATCCTGGAAGTGTGAACCAGCATCCCTGGGGCATGTGGGTGGCATTTGGGGACATGGTTTAGTGGTGCTGTGTTGAGGGTTGGATTTGATGATCTTAAAGGGTTTTTCAAACCTTAAGAGTCCTATGAATGTGATTTTTAACACTGATTTTCCAATCTGGGCTCTCTTTGTCTCTGATCACTCTTGCTCTCTGCATTGAGACTTTCTCTGGTTTTATTGCAGCAATGTCCTGTTCAGTTTGTGAGCCATGGTAATCCTGAGATCCTTTTCCAAAAAACCTAACCTTTGTGAGCTGATATTTATCCCCCTCGTGACCATGCCATTGTTTATTCCTGTCTTACCACTGTTCACCCACCATTCCTCAATTGTCTTTTTCGTTTTCTCTTTTTTTTCTTTCCAGATCATTTNTTAGAAAGGTTGGTTTGGGATCACTCTGCTGGACAGGGCTCCTCTCCCTCTGATGTGTGTGACACCGACACGTGTCTTGGACTCTTCAAATCTCTGCTTCTTCTCCACAATTTTGGTACAATGACGCTTCTTTCCCCTTCCTGGTCTGTGTAGTCAGATCTTCTGCCTGCCTGCGTGAGGTGGTGGATGGGGCCATGGCCTCAGCTCGCACAATGTGGATAATTAATTAATTAATTAATTAACATTGGGTTATATTGGGTAACATTGGGTTACTTCCTAAGGTTTTTTTACTCTTTGAAGCAAAAGATTCAGAGTTCTAGGTAAAGCCACCTCTCCTTGCCTGTTGATGGACTCTGCCTTGACTTTTCTGATCCAGATGTTGTAGAATCCAATTTCTGTCTCAGGGCTTTTCTTCCCTTGGTCAGGAAACACTTCTCAGTGTCAAACCTTTGCCCCTCGGTGCGATTTGAGACTGTGGCACCTCCTGCTACCTTTGGCAGGTGTAGAAAACAAGTTTATTTTCTGTTGGGGCCGTTTAGATGGGTTTGGAGACCATGGTGAACCTCCCTGTTGTCCTCCTTAGTCCAGATGAAGGAGTTCCCATCCTGGAAGTGTGAACCAGCATCCCTGGGGCATGTGGGTGGCATTTGGGGACATGGTTTAGTGGTGCTGTGTTGAGGGTTGGATTTGATGATCTTAAAGGGTTTTTCAAACCTTAAGAGTCCTATGAATGTGATTTTTAACACTGATTTTCCAATCTGGGCTCTCTTTGTCTCTGATCACTCTTGCTCTCTGCATTGAGACTTTCTCTGGTTTTATTGCAGCAATGTCCTGTTCAGTTTGTGAGCCATGGTAATCCTGAGATCCTTTTCCAAAAAACCTAACCTTTGTGAGCTGATATTTATCCCCCTCGTGACCATGCCATTGTTTATTCCTGTCTTACCACTGTTCACCCACCATTCCTCAATTGTCTTTTTCGTTTTCTCTTTTTTTTCTTTCCAGATCATTTCTACAATTTACCAAGACCATTTTGAATCCTAATCCTGGCCTCTGAAGTACTTGCAGCCTGTCCCAGCCTGGTCTCAGCAGCAATTTTAGTAAGCATATTATGTTCCATCCTTCCAATCAAGTTTAAAGGTTTGAACTGTGCTGGAGTGTGGGTTCCTTGGGCACTCGATGCCTTTGGCAGTGGGGAGCTGGAGTTGGACAGGATGATCCTTGTGGGTCCCTTCCAGCTCAGGATGTGTATAATGCCATGACTCTGAGTGTGCTCTGGCAGAATCTGAAAATTCTGCACTTGCCTTGCAAAAGATCCAAAAGGCAACTCCTTGGGCTGGTGGGATTTGTAGCCCAAAGTGAGAGATTTCATCACCCCTTGGAAGATTTGTAATGAGAAATGAGTTTATTTGCTTTATCAGTGCCTGACTAGGTCTGGTTCTCTCCAGGGCCAGGAGGTTGAAAGAGAAGTTGTGCTTTGGAGTTGGTTGGATACTGGGGATAAATCCTTCCCTGAGAGGGTGGGGAGGCCCTGGCACAGGGTGCCCAGAGAAGCTGTGGCTGCCCCATCCCTGGAAGTGTCCAAGGCCAGGCTGGAGCCGCCTGGGACAGCGGGAGGTGTCCCTGCCCATGGCAAGGGGTGGCACTGGATGAGTTTTAAGGTCCTTTCCGACTCAAACCATTCTATGACCCTTCTGTGCTTTCTAAGAAGAGTCATCAAGTCAACTTTTCCTCACATCCTTATTACAGTTTTCTTTCTTCCTTCCTCCTCAATGGAAAGCCCACTCACCATTCCCACCTCACGGCTGCCCTTTTGCAAACCCTTATTCCTTAAGGAGTGTTTGGAGCTGAGACCCGGAGGGAAGAAATGCAAACCCAGTTTGTTTCCTGCCTGACAGACCCAGGAGGTGATGGTGGGATGTGCAGGGCCATGTGCAGGTCGATGACCCCTTGGGATTTTGCCCTGTGGTCAAACACTGTGTGTGTGTGTGTCCTTGGCCCAGCACACAGGTTAATTGTGGTGGACATAGCAGAGCTGTGGTGTCCCAGGATTTATGGCTTTCCCTGGGGTCTGATGAATAAAACTTTATATAGCCCAGGCTTATATTTATAATGCAAAGGGGCAGAGCCACGTGCTGCCCACAGAGACCAGAAATACAGAGGAGAGCCACTGTTTGTGTCCCTGGTACTGTCAGGCCTTAACAAATAAGCAATGAAAACAAAACCAGGGCATGGACACCGAAGGTAATCAGGTGCAAATTAGTTCCCCGACTAAACTCAGACAATTAGTTTCTTGTTTCTGGCTCAGGAGGAGCACAAAGCTGGGCTTTGTTGGGGGCTGCACCTGAATGAGTTTGGCAGAGAGGCTTCTGCTTCCAGCCCTCACCTGCAGTCCCTGGAGGGCTCATTCACTGAGGAGCTGCATTTGAGGATCCTTGGGGGTCCCTTCTGTGGTTCTCTGGGACATCCACTGGTTCTGGAAATTGAAGCCTAACCAGGAAAAATAATTTCTATTTCTCTCTCACTCCAGACTTGATAGAAGTGATGGTGAATTAGGATTTCCAGCCCCTCTGTCAGAATATTCCAGCATTTCAAAGGGGGAAATTGAGGCACAGGAGGTTCCTGCAGTGAGCCCAGGTGGGAAGTGCTGCTTCCCTGTGACCTCTGTGTCTTTCCCAAAGTTACAAGAATTTGAGAAGCAACAAAGCTGTGTGAGCAAATATTTGCAGTTTGATATTTTCAAGGGCTTGAACTACATAAAACTGATTTACTTTGAGAGAAAAAGCTCTAAATATCCCTGCAGAGAGTCCATAATGTGAGTGATTCTGTATTTATTCATTGCATTTCACTGAGTGGATGAAACCTCTCCCAGCCTTAATGGAATTCTACTTGGATGTGCTTTCTAGCATGGTGGTGTTAAAAGCAGGTACACAAAGGGAATTCAGTTTGGAAAGAGGGGAAGAAAAGCTCACAGTACCAGTAAATGATTCTTAACACTGCAATAATCCTAATCAGATTAATTAAGATTAATTAAAATGTCTGGCTGTTATTTATGTGACATACAAAGACGCCTAAGGAGTTTCAGTAATATTTTTGAGTTCTTTCAGCTGGTGCAATGGGTAAATCTCTGGCTGGTTGGGCTTTCAGGGAGAATTATGCTGCTCCCAGCATTTGGAGCCAGTGATTAGTTCTCCATTTCCTCTTCCATCTTTTGTTGGTAAATCCATCTCCTACCCCCTTTCCCGTGTTGTCCATCTGTGGGTGACCCTGTGCTGATGTCTTCAAACACGTTTCTCCTCATTTTTTTTTGAGAATTATACCAAATCTCCCCTCCTGATCTCCTGGTAAGGCCAAGGCTTCCTTGTCCCATCCCACACGTGGAACAATCCTGTAATTTTCCACTTGGGTGTCTCACCAAAAGCTGCTTTTTTTTTTTTTCCCCCTCTCACTTGCATATGCCACTGACTTTTCCCATCACTTTTTTTCCCCCTGCATCTTTCCCTCACTGTTTTCCATCTGAGAAAAGCTGTTCAGATTTTCACAAAACAAATCTGCCCAGCATTGCATATGTGCCTGCCCATATGGATCCCTGCAGAGCAGGAGCTGTCAAACGGGGGAATTTTCCACCAGCTCCATCCCTCTGCTCTCTCTCCTTTCATATTTATTCCTTGGAAAGCTTCAATCAAAATATTAAGATGGCTCAGAGTTTCTGAGGAGTCTGAGGGAGCAGATTTTCCCTGTGGGGATGCTTTGGCTCTGTGTGGCCTCAGGGAGCCACGTGCACTCACATGGGCCTGGGCAGAGGCTGTTCCTTGACACTCTCAAACCTTTGGTTTTCATGGAATCAGAGAATCCTAAAGGGTGGGAAAGGCCTCCAAATGATCAAGTCCAACCTTTGGCTGAATCCCCCCAGGCCCACTGATCCATATCAAGTGCAACTGGCTACACAGCTTTGAACACTCTCAGGAATGGGAACTCCCTGAGCAGCCCCTTCCAATGTCTGACCCCCATTTCCATGGGGAAATTCCTCCTGATGTCCAACCTGAGCCTCCCCTGGCACAGCCTGAGGCCGTTCCCTCTCCTCCTGTCCCTTGTTCCCTGGGAGCAGAGCCCGACCCCCCCCCAGCTCCCCCCTCCTGTCAGGGAATGGAGAGAATTCCAGGTGCCCCTGAGCCTCCTTTTCTCCAGGCTGAGCCCCCCCAGCTCCCTCAGCTGCTCCTGCTGCTCCAGTCCCTTCCCAGCTCCAATCCCTGGACACTCTCCAGCCCCTCTGTGTCTGTCATGTCCTGAGGGGCCAGAACTGGACACAGCCCTCGAAGTGGGGCCTCACCAGTGCCCAGCCCAGGGATCTTTAGGCTTTAAGTCATCTTTTCTCTTCACATTTGGGTTCATGAACCCCTGGTGTTTTGGAGGTGTGTCCTTCACTCAGGTCTTGCTGGGATTCAGCCCTGTCTTCATCAAATTTCCCTGGGTACCTTCACGAGAGGGCACCAGGAGGTGCAGAGGAGAAATGGTGTGGCCTGTGGAGAAGTGTTTGCCATTGGCAGAGGTTTCATTATCTGCAGTTCATCCCAGAGGATGTGATGTCCCCTCAGGGCCTTGTGTGACCTGTTCTGGGCCAGAACATCCCACGATGTTGGTGCTGGGGGTTTGTGTGTGCACAGTGGATGTTGCTGCCAAGGGCTGATTCCTTTTGCTTTCCCATTCCTTCCCTGGTGCGGAAGGATGTGCTGGAGGCCCCAGACCAGGAATCACGCTCAAGGTCTTTGCACTGAGTCCTGGTTTCGCAGCAGCAATTCCATTTCAAGTCGAGAGTCAACACTGCATCAGAGTCCATTTCAGCTCCAGGGTTGGCTGTCAGGAACCAAAACCTTTCCCCAAAGTCTCACTCAGCTTTTTCTTCTCACATTTTAGTGGGAAATATGTTGTCATTTCCAAAATCTGCTTTGAGTCATCTCTTTACACTCCTGTCTTTAAGCCCTGGCATCTTACTGCGCTGGCAGGGAGGTGTTAAGACCAGTTTTGGACTTCCTGGCCTCCTTTTTGTCAGTGTTTTCTCTCAGCTTGGTGGTGTGCAGGAGTCCTGGGGAGGGTGTGAAGTGCCTCTCCTCTTAGGACTGTGTGTCACTGTGCTCTTATGTCATCCCTCACCAAAACAGAGGCGATGTTTTTGACCAAGGTAACACACACACACACTATTTTAAGCTGCTTCTAAAAATAAATTCCTGCACAAACTGCTGTTGTGGCAGCAATGTTTTATCTCTTAATTGGGGCTGTTTTCTGAGGGTGATTCATAGAAAGAAGATGAGCCTTCCTGGTTTTACCCTGGGGTGAGACAGCGTAGGTGAGTCGCTGATTGTACATGAAGGTTTGGGCAGCCGTGAGGAATTGCTGGATTAGTTCCATGGTTGTTGGCTTTTCCCTTAGGGATGAAGTGTCATGTTAAGCCTTGGACAAGCTCTTTCTGCTGGAGGTGTCTGGCAGCTAATAGAGCACAGTCTGTATGGGCACAGTGTCCCACAGTGCTGTGGAGAGTCGGTGGCATTGTCACATCCAGTGAGACATAATGACTAAGGGAAGTAATGAGGGAAGAGACGGTTCCTCTGGGAATTAAAGTGGAGATTTAAAACTTGTTGCATGTGCTCAGAGCTGCAGGAAAGAACAAGAGCCAGAGACACTGGGTGAGGTGGAGGAAGGCATTTCATAAGTGCCTAGAGAGCAGGAGATGGCTCTGCTTTCCCACACTGTCACCAAACAGCTCTTGAGTGCTGGGTCCAGTTCTGGGCCTGTCAGAATAAGAAAGACATGGAGGGGCTGGAGCGTGTCCAGAGAAGGGAACGGAGCTGGGAAGGGGCTGGAGCAGCAGGAGCAGCTGAGGGAGCTGGGGGGGCTCAGCCTGGAGAAAAGGAGGCTCAGGGGGCACCTGGAATTCTCTCCATTCCCTGACAGGAGGGGGGAGCTGGGGAGGGGTCGGGCCCTGCTCCCAGGGAACAAGGGACAGGAGGAGAGGGAACGGCCTCAGACTGTGCCAGGGGAGGCTCAGGTTGGACATCAGGAGGAATTTCCCCATGGAAAGGGGAGTCAGACATTGGAATGTGCTGCCCATGGAGGTTTGGAGTGCCCATCCCTGAAGGTGTCCAGAAAAGGACTGGATGTGTCCCTCAGTCCCCTGGGCTGGGGGACATTATGGGGATCAGTCACAGTTTGGACTCAATGGCCTTGGACAACTTTTTCAACCTAGAAAATGTTGTGATTCTGTGATTCAGTGTCTCTGGGGGAACAGCTTGCTTGCTGGAGCTCCCAGCAGTTGGCCAGATTTGTTCCTTTTAACATTGAGAACATCAAGTCTTCTTTGCTGAGCTACTCATTGTCACCCTTGTCCAGCCAACTGTGTGAGCCACTTATGGGAAAGCTTGGGCCTCTTGTCCAGTGCCAGGATATGTCATCTCCTGGGGTTAGTGCACACTTAGGGACGATTTAGGGATTGGGAAATAAGGAGAAAGAACCGAAAGAACTGGAGGGAGTAGAAATAGGTCCAGTTCCCTGAGCAGACTGTTTGAATCCTTGTCAGTAATGGTGGTTCTTGTAGGACCACGAGAGTTTCAGGATCTCAAGGTTGTTGTGTTTGAAAGGCCAAACACCTGGGAACTGTCATCTCCAGCTTTGGGACAGCAATAAGGAACAAATAGTCACCACACTGAAGGAAATGCCATTATTTGCTCTTCCTGGGAATTTGGAGCAGAGCAGCCGTGGGCTTGTCTGTGTCTGGTTTTGGTTTGTGTCAGCAGGTGACACAATGACCATGGGTTTGTCATCAGGGAATAAGAGAAGACCTGTAGGGTGTTCACATGAACCATCTGAGATCCTAGAAGATGTAAAGTCTCCTCACAGAAAACTTGGTGTTGAGCAGCCAGCGATGTGTCCAGCATGAACAAATCAGGTCACACGTGGCTCCTGCCTCTTACAAGAACAAGCCAGTGTGTCTTGTCCCTTCCCTTGGCAAAAGGAAGCATAAATTGAAGACTTGTTTGCACCTGAGATGCCCAGTTGTTGTCCAGAGTGATGTTCTACCAGACTTGGTGTTCACAAGAGGAGCCCATCCCACACAAGTTGCAACCAAGACTTTTTTTCTCCTTTGAACCTCTGCTGAGGTGCAGATTTATGAGATAATGTTGATAATTCGGGAGAGGACACAGAGCCAAGTGATGACTGTGCTGGTATCCTCGTGTACCCCAGATCAGAGAATCACAGGAGGTCCTGAATCCCAGGATGTGCTGAGCTGGAAGGGAACCCCAAGGATCATCCCTCCAACCCCTGGCCCTGCACAGGCCCATCCCCAAGAGTCACCCCATGGGCCCCAGAGGATCATCCCAACCCTCCTGCAGCTCTGGCAGCCTTGGGGCTGTGCCCACTGCCCTGGGGAGCCTGGGCACTGCCCAACCACCCTCTGCAGGGGGAAAGAAGAAGAAGAACCTTGTCCTGAGATCCAACCTGCCCCTGCCCTGACCCAGCGCCAGCCCATTCCCTGCCTCCTGTCCCTGGTCTCCCCAGAGCAGAGATCAGGGCCTGCCCCTCCTCTGCCCCTCCCCAGGAAGCTGAGTTAGAAGGAACCACAAGGATCATCCAGGACTCAACTCCTGGCTCTGCCCAGGACAGCCCACCCTGTGCTCACCACTGACCACCACAGATGGCCAGAACTCCTGGCCCCGTGGAGACGAGCACATCTCACAACTGAACAACAGGAAAGCAGATAAAGAAGTTAAAAGTCGAGTGATGATGTACATAAACCTCACCCTCTGTGAACTCCAGGCCCTCCTGGTGTCACAGGATGGGGTGTGAGGTGTCATCTGCCACCTCCTCTCCTCCTCCTGTGAATGTGTCTTTCAGAGCACCACAGCACCCCCAAGACCTTTTTGTTCCTCGAGCTTTGTGTGGTGGCATTAACCTGCAGCACCTGGCAGTGACATGGGCAGTGTGACCTTGTGGGATACACATCATCGTCTTGCCCTCCTGGAAGAAGTGAAGAGGCTTCCCCGTGAAATTCAAGGGAAGGATTGCAGCATGAGGAGTGGGAGGGGAATAGCGCTGCTTGTTTACAGTGTGGTTCTTCAGAATGGAAAAAGGAGATGCTTATCATGATAAAAGGAGGCAAAACAGGACGTCTGGGCTGAGCTCTGATACCAGCTTGTCATGCAAAGCTTCTCCAGGAGCCCGTGTTTCTGTATCTGTGATGCAGGAATGATGCATTTCTGTTTTCCCGTGGCTGCCTAGGGCTGGCTGGTGTTGGACTGGGGATCCTGGGGTAGCAAATGCTGCTCAATAAATCTGTTCTGCTCTGAACTGGCAATAGAGACAGGAGGTCAAATTAGGCTTAATTCTGGTCTTAGTTACTGTGAATTTTAGGAATGGCTCCCTCAGAGAGACCAAAACCTGCTAAAGAAATTCAGAATTGATACTGAGGCAGCAGTGTCAGGCAGGACCTTTGGTGAGCCTGAGCAGAGGTGCATTTTTTGCTTGCAAGGCTTTTTAATATGGTGCTTCCTTCATTCATCTTCATTAAGAAAATGGCAGTTGGAGTGAAAATTAAATACCCCAGGGAAATAAAAACCCTCCAACTGTTGCTGAGATCTGCCCAGCACTGCAGTGCAGCCCTTTCAGATGAGTTTATTCCTCGGTGAAGCAAACAAGATCATCCCTATCCCTGCAGGTGTCCAAGGCCAGGCTGGACAGGACTTGGAGCAGCCTGGGATAGTGGAAGGTGTTCCTGCCCATGGCAGGGGGTGGAACGAGATGAGCTTTAAGGTCCTTTCCAGCATAGCCTGTCATTCTGTGAGTTGGACTCAGTGATCCTTCTGAGTCCCTTCTAACTATTCTAAGTATTCTGTGTTTCTACGTTTCTATGTTCTGCTGAGCATCAAAACCAGCGAGCAGGAAAGAGACTGAAACTCCTGACGAAGTGAGAAGAGCCCCATTCTCACCTGTTTGTGCTGAAATACAGGGTTATGTTTAGCTCAGCAGGATGTGGGGGGTTTCAACAGTGATGTTTGTGCCCCTGGTGCTGCTTGGTTAGGGGTTGAAGTGGTTCAGGGGCTGGGGCAAGTCCCAGCGCTGCCACCAAAGTGTTAATCCCCACAGAATGGTCTCATTCTCTTCGGAGAGGAGTTCCTCGTGTCGTGGCAGCCCCCGGGGCCCTCGGGTGAGCCCCGTGATTGTGTGTTCTGGCAGCAGCTTTGCCATGGGAAACAAACACCCCGGGTATAATGACCCTCATTGAGCATTGTGCCTGCAAACCCATCCTGACACAGCCCGGGGCACCTTCCTCCTGCTGCAGCTCAGCCAAATATTTAGAGCCTTCTGGTAAACCAGTTCCTCCGAGCTGCTGGGGGAAGAGGCTCCAGAGCTGGTCCTAAAGGCTGGCCTTGCTCTGAGCTCCTCCTAAAATAGTGAGCACAGCTCGGCTCTGCTCAGTCTGCCAGATGGAGCTGCCACCAAATTTGCTTCCCTGTTATAGGTTGACTTTTTAAATTGCTATAATTTAGCCCTGCAGATTTATTGTTGCTTTCAGGAAGCAGAACGCAGCTTCAAAAGTGGCACGTGTCCCCCATCCCTGAGCCCTGTTCTGGGGGGTGGGTGTCTTGTGGTGGGTTCCAGTCTCAGGTCCTGTGAGCTCTGGTGTCAGGCTCAGCATCTCAGCCGGGTGAGGCAGGGGATTGTCCTGCTCTGCTCTGACCTGAGGTGGCCTCACCTGCGATAGTGGGGCAGTTTGGGCACCTAAATACATCTAATAAAGATCTAAAGCTATTGAAGAGAGTCCAAAAGAGTGAGATGGTGAAGGGTTTGGAGGTGAAGCCATAGGAGGAGTGATTGAGGGCACTGGGCTTGTTCAGCTGGAGGACACTGAGGGCAGAGCTCAGGGGCTGCAGCTCCTCAGAGGGGCAGCTCCAAACTCTGCTCTGTGTGACAGGGACAGGAGGCAGGGAATGGGCTGGAGTTGGGTCAGGGCAGGGGCAGGTTGGATCTCAGGACAAGGTTCTTCTTCTTCTTTCCCCCTGCAGAGGGTGGTTGGGCAGTGCCCAGGCTCCCCAGGGCAGTGGGCACAGCCCCAAGGCTGCCAGAGCTGCAGGAGGGTTGGGATGATCCTCTGGGGCCCATGGGGTGACTCTTGGGAATGAGCCTGGATGATCTTTGTGGGTCACTTCCCACTCAGCATATCCTGGGATTCCATGATTCTGTTAAACCCTACGACTTTGTATTTTTCGTTTGCAGCATTTAAGAACAACATTTTAAAAACCTTGGTGCAACATAAAAAAAAAAGAAATACAATTTTTATCCTTGGCAAGCAGCCAGATGTGGGTACGGGAATGTCAACTAGTTTGCAAAGAATAGAAATAATTTTTATTTTTTTTTTTTCTTTTGACCTTCAGCACTGTAGGCTCTCCACGACCATAGAAAATGATGATGGTTTCTGGTTTCTGCCCATTGCTGCTCATCAGAAACCATTCCCCAGTGTCCCAGATGGCCTCTGCAGCCCACAAACCCAGTTGCAGCTGGAAAGTTTCTGTACGATGTATAGAAGGCTGATTGAAGAGAAGGACGTTTCCAAGAATTCCCGATGCTTTGGTCTGTGTAGGGTCGAAAATGTGAAATATGTTTCTTTTACCCCCAAATAGATCTCAAGCAGTAATTGTAGGTGGGGAATTACAACATCTCTGGGTGGTTTCAGGAAGGGCCCACAAAGTTCTGTTCTTGGCTTGTCACAGTTGGGGGATTTCTCCTCAAAGAGCAAAAACAACAACACAAAATACCTGGTATTTAGGTTTATAAGTGCAGGGTTTGGGCAGTGAAGCTAAACAAAAAAAAACCTAGAAAAAAGGAACAGAATCTTAGCAGAGGAGAAATCGATCACCAGAACACCTGGACTGAGAATTGCTGCTTCTGCCACTGTTTGGAGTCTTTAAACCGAGACTATTTTCTATTTTCCTGAGAGAAATGGAATCCTGAGGACAAGTAATGAGCTTAATGCAGAAATGCCTGAGGGGTTCTGCAGTTTAGGTCGGGCTTTCTCTCAGGGCTGGCTGCTGGTCTTAATGTCTGAGGATCTCTGAAGACCATGGGAAATTGTGGCCTCACCTCTGGAAAAATCCATCTTTTCATTTTCCTGGAAATGCTCATTCCAGAAAACCAAGGGCCTTGATTACAGTGTAATTGTTGTGCTGAAATCCTCTCTCTGCAGCGGCCCATAAATATGAGCATCAATGTTGTTTGCTGTTCAGTCCAGGACTAAGAAAAGGGATGCTCAGGACTAATTGCCCCAGCTCATGGCTGTTGGGACTTGGTATCACAGAATAGTCCCTGGAGCCCCTGCAGGTCTCAGTATTTGGGTTTTGAGCTCTGCAGGAGCTGCCTGGGCACACAAACAGGCTCTAGTGCTATTATCCTCAAGTTCATAAATTCTTAATATAACACTTGTGCATTCAGGTTTGAATATCCTTTATTTTTTTTAATTTCTGAGACCCTTCTTTAAACTCTAGTTCTGGTGGTAAGAATGAGGGGAGAAACAGAATCTTCCAAAGTGACCTTTAGGAGGAAAAAACACTCAAAGGGGCCACCCCCCCACTAAAGAAACATGGAATGGTTTGGACTGGAAGGGACTTTAAAGATCATCTTTTTCCAATGCTCCTGCCATGGACAGGGAAACATCCACCAGAGCAGATGATCAGATGTTTCCCTCTTTTTGGGAGTGAGGTCAGAGTGCTTCTTGCCTTCCCAAGCATCCTCTGTGTCCAGCCAGAGCAGGGCTCAGTTTGCATCTCGCCTTCCCCACAGCCCCATTGCTCCTGAACAAACACAAAAGGCTCAAAGAGAAACATTTTCCAAAGCAGAAAACCAAGGTGGGAATTTTATGTTCCTCAGATGAAGGGTTTTTTGCTGGGTTCCTTCATCTGTGGACCCTGTTGGTTTCTACAACTTCTGCTGCACATCCAGAGTGACAGTCAGGAGTCACCCAAATGCTGCCACCACTTTGATTTAGGGGCAACAAGGATGGAGAAGGGCCTGGAGGGGAAGGTGTGAGGAGCAGCTGAGGGCACTTGGGGTGTTGAGGGGGAGCAGAGGAGCCTGAGGGGAGAGACCTCATTGCAGTGACCCCTTCCTGGGGAGGGGCAGAGGAGGGGCAGGCCCTGATCTCTGCTCTGGGGGGAGCAGGGACAGGAGGCAGGGAATGGGCTGGAGTTGGGTCAGGGCAGGGGCAGGTTGGATCTCAGGACAAGGTTCTTCTTCTTCTTTCCCCCTGCAGAGGGTGGTTGGGCAGTGCCCAGGCTCCCCAGGGCAGTGGGCACAGCCCCAAGGCTGCCAGAGCTGCAGGAGGGTTGGGATGATCCTCTGGGGCCCATGGGGTGACTCTTGGGGATGGAACTGGATGATCCTTGGGGGTCCCTTCCAGCTCAGCACATCCTGGGATTCTGTGGTTTCAGGTGAGCAGGTCTGGAAGGTGTTGGGGCTTTGTGCAGCCCAAAGGATGATTCAGCATCTCACAGCCAGCCCAGGGCAGGCTCTCGCTGTGTCTGCACCATTCTCGCAGCACCACCTTCTGTCCACAGCCCTGGAGGAGCTGCAAGGGGAGCCGGGAAACTCCCGGGTGGCTCTTGGCCAGGAACCGAGGTGATGGAGGAGTTCTGGGGAACTCTAAGCACCCCCAGGCCGGGTTTCTGTGTGGGGTTTCCGAGTCCTCGGGGTGCTGTCGGGAACTCAGTGCACGGGAGGTGTGGGACCACATCCTGCCCTGTCCGGGCACACCCCACACACCCAGAGGAAACGTGCAGAGCCTGGCTGAGCTTGCACAGTGCACACACAGGAGATCCTGCACCTTGCTGCCCTTTCCCACCCAAACCCATGGGGCTTTTCTCCTGCTGCACCTCATTTTCCCACCCCAGAGCCCCTCGTTGGTTTGAAGGCCTGGCTGTGGCTGAAGTCACGGTATTACTATTGGGGCTGAAAGCTGCTCTTGGTGTTTCTCCTGGGGAATTGGTCTATTTAAAGATACAAACTCTTCCTCCAGACCTGGCCTTGCATTAAGGGATGTCCCAGTTCCCCTCCCTAAGCAGATGTGACCAATCCCTCTGTGCAGGGCTGGAACATCAATCAGGACCTTCAGTGAACCTGTTCCCCACTGTTTCACCCTGTCTCCCACTGTTTCATCCTGTCTCCCACTGTTTTATCCTGTCTCCCACTGGTCCATCCTGGTGCTGGCAGGACTGTCCTGTTGCTGTGAGCCCCCCTGTGCTGTGTGGATCCCTCAGCCTGAGCTGTCCCAGCACCCCAAGCCCTGCTCTGGGCCTGTCAGGACCTGTAGCAATTCGTGAGCTGATGCTCAGGCACAAACCAGGAATGCTGGCCCCTGGAGAGACTTTTTTTTCCCCCCACTATTTTTGTTTTTAACCTTTCCTAAAGAGGCT
Source organism: Pitta sordida (assembly GCA_013390025.1). NCBI lineage: Eukaryota > Metazoa > Chordata > Aves > Passeriformes > Pittidae > Pitta > Pitta sordida. Next base: position 156,053 of record WEKX01006507.1, on the reverse strand, counting down.
GGAGGCAATTTCAGACTTGCCTCGTCTCCAGACATTGTTTTGCACATTGAGGGGAAGGCAGAGACACGAATCTTGTTTCGACAGGGTGGATTTGCCAGGCAATTCTCTGTCCCTAGACCCAAACCCAGCTTGTTGTGAATTATTGAGGGGTCTGTGTTGAGGTGGAGGTTGTCAGGGCTGGTTTTCAGTTGCCCTGTAAAGGAGGTTCGGGGCTGTGCTTTGAAAATCATATATCAAAAAAGAAAATAAAATGAGTTGTTGTTCTGGGATACAACAGGAAAACCCACTGTGAGCCCAAATGTGAGGATTCCTGGATCTCACCAAGATGTCCAGACAAAACTTGGAGTGTCAGTGCTCTCAGAAACTCCTCATGTAATTTCTCCTGCTGATCTGGCCCAGCCAGGGGGAGGGATGGACACTCAGGATCCATCCAAACTTGATGGCTTTAAGTGTTTTTATTTGACTTGTTGGGGGGGGTTTAACATTGATTTGGTGATGTTTTTTGAAGAATTTTAAAGTCTATCTCAAGAGGGAGATTGTTCAAAAAAACCCTGTTCAATCAGTCAGAGATTTCATCTCAGGGAGGTTTTTTAAACATTTTCTCTCTCCAGGCTCTGTAATGCAGGAGGTTTTTGGTTCAGTAGCTCAGGCACATGAGTAATTTCTGGCTCTGAGTTCTTTGCAGGTTTGAGTTCTGTTATTTTAATTTCTTAGAAAAAGGGCAACCTTCATCCAAAGGAATAAACCAGGTTGGATGTGTTAATGAAAACCTTTGTCTATTTTTTCTTGACAAAGACATTTACAATCTTTTAAAAATATCACCGAATGAATATTTTGAACCTGAACTATTTTTTTTATTGAGCCCAGTGTTGAGCAGAAGGAAAATGAGCTCAGATTTCCTGGCTGTCCATGCACATGGATATATCCATTGTCTGTTTTAGGGATGTGGAACCAGGCGTCAAAAAATATTTATTCGCCTTGAAATCTTTAATATTTAACCTCCTTTTCCTTTTCTTAAGGCCATTCCAACCCAAAGCCCTGATGAGCTCAGTTGTGAAGTGCTGAAAGTTGTTTTCAAGTTGTTTCTGGTCACCAGTGTGAGCTCATTCCTAATTAAACAGGGTTCACACTTTATTTAATTAGAAGCATGATAATAAATGGACACGTAATTGGCTGATTCTTCAGTCATGAGCTATTGGAAACAAATTCCATCCTTGTGTCAGGATTAGGAAGTGGAGGGTTGTGTCACTGCTCTCGTTCTCCCGGTCTACATCAAGATGTTGTTTTGCTCCTGGCTTTGATGTGTTTGGATAATTTATCTGGATGTGACAGCAGCATCTCCAGTTTCTGCTGAAATGTCGCCAGAGGGTTGGACTGTCCATAGGATCAACTTCCCTTTGATTTTGGGTGAGTTATGCAACTTTCCAGCTGCTTTTGGCCAGGATGGGGACTCTGCATGGCACCCTCAACCTTCCAGTTCCATCTGCAGGGACCTTCACTGGACAAATATCAGTGCTCAATAAAATCACCAAAGTTGAGTTGCTTCTCATGAATCCTGTGGCTGCTCCATCCCTGGAAGTGTCCAAGGCCAGGTTGAAGCACCTTGGGGTAGTGGAAGGTGTCCCTGCCCATGGAAGGGAGTGGAATGGGATTGTCTTTAAGATCTCTTCCAAACCATTCTGTGGTTCCACGACTCTGTGGCTAAATAACTAATTACCAAATTAGGTGGATGTAACAAACATAAATCTCATCAACAGCTCATTCTTGATGTCTTCAGGTGGCCCCAAGTGAAGATTAAGGCCCCTCCCATGCTGTGAAGTCCAGATGTTTTGGCACAGCTGGTTGGGAATGGGATGAGGCTGGAGGTCTCTCCTGGGATGGATTTTCCTGCTCATCCTTCACTCCAACTCCACACGGGACCTGCAGCTGTGGGTGCTGTGCCTTTGTACCCCTGGCTGCAGCCTGAGGTGTGTTCCCACCTGGAGCTCTCAAACCTTTGCAGTGATAAAGGGAAGGAAAATAAGGAAGTGGTGTTATCTGGAGTCTCAGAGCAAGGAAAGGGCTTGGAGGTTAAATGGGCTTTTAAAACTAGGAATGGCTGTTACAGCTCAGAAGTCTCCAGGTTCTTGTTTTGGTGAAGAATTGGTCTTTGTCCTGCTGGAAATTTGTCCCACCAAGTGCACAGCAGCTTCAAAATTCCCTCAGCTCTCCAGAAGAGCCACCCCAGTCCTTTGGAAGCAGCAGGTACTGGAGCCAAACTTGGTGGAGCTTCATCTCCATGTGGGAGCAAGACATGGGGAATTTTTGATTGGCACCTTAATGCAATTGGATTAAAAGAGTGGAGACTCTGTGGTGAGGAGGAGATCCTGTCTGGGGTGGTGAGGATGTGGAAAATCCTGCTCTGGGTTTTCTCCCCGTCAGTGCTGCTGCTGTGGATTCCTGAGGAACAGGTTTATGAGGGGAGGAAAAAACAGAATCGATGGACACACAGCCAGTGGGGTCCCTACATAAATATTTGCATTCATCGACAAGAAGTATCTGTTAAGAAGAGGCCAATCACCTGGAAATGACCCAAAACACATTCTGCTCCTCATTAAATCCTGCCTGGTTTCACTGGCAGAAGGTGTATTTTTGGATGTGCATACAAGGGAGATCTGTGGAGCTTGTGATGACAAGGAAGCAAACACTGCCCAGACTTGATTCTTTTCTTTCTACAAAGCCAACAACATTCCCTCCAAACTCAGTCATGCTTTTTCCTCCTTTCCTGTTAAACAAATGTATATCTTGATTTAAAATTCCTTGGGCTTTGTGGGACTTGGCTTGGCAGCACGAGAGCTCCAAAACGTGAGGTTTCCCTCTGAGTCCGGTGTGAGGGACACCAGGGGCTTCCAACAGTGATGTGTCCTCACCTCCTTCAGAGGTGTCTGCAAAGAGCTGGAATTTGGCTTGGAATTTAAAACCAGAAATGGACATCTCTGTGTGCACAGACAACTAACTTGCTGGGTTAGTTGGGCTATAGGTTGGACTAGATGGTGTTCAAGGTCCTTTCCAGCCTTATCTACACTGCAATATTGTGACGCTGTAACTGCAATATATTTATATAAAAATATAGAGCTATAATCCATTATAGTGAGGATTGAGGGATGTCCTGGGGGAAGGACAAACTGCCTGAGCTGCTCCATCTCTTGCAGCTGGTTCTGCATTTCAGCAGTTGCCTGAGAAAATATTTATCTGGAGAAGGGTTGTGTTCATTGAGCCAACTCTTCCCCCAGTTCCCCTGAAACACAAGGAAAACACGGCAAACAAAGTCCTTATCGAGGCAGCTTTTCAGCATGAGGGTGGCACTGGGGACAGGCAGGAACTTGCTCAGTGTGTCTAACGTGGGTTTCTATTTTTTCCCCGTTTCTGTTGTGTGACAAAACAGAATGAATTCCAGCACAGGCTCCCGACGAGGCCAGGCTGTCTCTGGAATTAGGACATTTCCAGCCTGGTGATGGGATCACAAACTCTGGCTGTGCCTGGGAGGAACCCAAGGACCAGTTTCTTCTCTTTCTGGTTTTCTTTTCATTGAGGAAATGAAAAACCCCGTTGCCTCTGGTTCTACATCAGTGGGAGAAGTTTCCTGGTTGAATTCTTTTCGTTGAGATTTCAGGGATTTTTTTTTTCACCATCACTTAAATCTTTCAGCATCTCCTCTTCGTNAGTCCAACTCTTAACACTGTCTCCCTGGCGGGAATTGAACCCAAGTCTCCCACACACCAGGTGGGGACTCCTCTTCGTGTTTGCTTAAAGAAGATACAGACAGTGATACAATATTGTGTGTAGATACTGTGTCCAGAAAGGGGAAAATCTGATTTATTTTTCTTTAGTTTTATTATTCTTACAGTAATTTTTATTTTTTTATTGTAGTCTTAATTTTTACTTTTATTTTATTTCCTTTATTTATTCGTTTTATTTTGTTTTATTTATTATTTTTATTTTATTCTGTTTTTATTTTATTC